>JAEAOA010000982.1:0-352500 GCA_016746295.1 Potamilus streckersoni | reverse complement strand
AGCTGTAAATTACTCACTAGTTTATCTGTAAATTAGCATAGATAATGTTCATGTTTAAGTTGCTGTACTGGAAATTCAGATAGAAATAAAACACCTGCACTATTCTTGGGAATGTAATGCTACATGTAAATCTTAAGCTAGTGACGATATATGTCAGAACGCTAGTCATCAGATAATGAAATTGAAACTGATATTATAGCCTGCATACAGTATTTGTCCTCCTATCAAACTATTATTGGTGATTACCCCACTCCGTTTTTAATAAAGACTGACAAATATATTTTTGTCTGACATTATTTAGCATCATAAAAGTTGTTACGATAACATTGAAGAAAGGCTTTTCGAAATTAGCAACTGATTACAAATTAGAAGTGATTTTTTCTCATGCATTTTTATTGGATAAAATCTTGGACGAAATGATCTCTATGTACATACTCGTGTATAAATCCTGTTCTGTGGTCGCATACTGCTTGTTATAATAATTACTCCGAATAAATTACATCGACATATATATGCCAGTCCATTGCGCGAGAGCGTATCAATGTCAGTACAATTGTCGCTTGGAGTCAAGTTAAAAGTGAATATATATGGTAATATGTTTCTAATGGCGTTGGATATATACAGAGTCATATAAATCACTTCTGTTTGGACTTCAAAAGTTCAACGTCTGCCTGATTTTTTTTAAAGATCGTACCACAGATCTTCTTTTTCTAAACTTTCTAAACTGTCATCTTTTTAAAGGAAAAATTCACACAAAAGTCGGCATTTTGGGAGTTATTAATATACAAAATGAAAACAAAGGGTTGGAGGTTCGGGAAAAATGGAGCAAACTCAATGCAGGGTTCAGTGAACGCTGCATTTTTAGCATGTTATAGCAAAATGACAGGCTCGAGATCAACCGTGTCGAATCCTAAATGGACCATGGTCTGACGATAAACCACCCCTTACTATATGACAAATTTTTACGGCTGGTCTTTAGGTTTATCGTGCGATAAATATTCCATTTCTCCATGCAGTTACATAGCATATTATTGTCAGGGTTTGGTTTCCATGGTTTACTTGCTGAGTCCTCTGGATTTAAAATTTCAGAGGCTCTTTGGGCGGGAGGAGGGGGTCAGCGGACCAAATTTTAGCATTATGTCCTGCATTAACGTTAACTTGAAGATGAAGCCACGAAAATTTGTTTCGTAGACCCTTCACTAGCATGATTGATCTGCTGGCATTGATATAATGAGTCACCAACTGATGTCCTTTTTTCATAATAACATGTACAGTACAATGGCTATAATAACAGTAAACAACACTATAACACCATTGCCACAACTGAACAATCAATTATTCATTGCTTTATTGAATGTTTGTACCGTTCTCTGTAGCGCAGTTTTGTTGCTCTAATTTTCTTGCACTATTATACACTTTTCTTCTTTGTCATAAACCTAATCGTTTGTTATAAGTTTCAAGCAGATTCCATAGGAATCACTACTCTTGAGATTAATGAAGAGAAAAGAAGACCCATCTCTTGGAATTGTCTCATAACGAAAGTCTCTAGCATTGCTGAGTGGAAATACGAACAATCTAAAGCCTGTTATCTCCGTCATGTCAGACACGTTCCATCTAACTTATATGTATGTATCACTGATGGTTTTCTTAAACAGTTCAAATGCTGGAACAGACTTGGTGGATTGAGTGACACATGAAATTAGATTCTGATTTAAAATATTGTTCAGCTCCACCTGCAAGCATATGTTGTATGTTCGTTGTGGTTGTAGGCCTTTAAGTTTGAAACGTGTATTATCTCTATGTAAATTTGTCAGGCTTTTCCTACTAGTATTCTGTAAGTCAACTATACTTAATACGTACCCGGTGACATCACTCTTGTCATCGATCGTCCAGAATACATTTATTGAGAAGATCATTACCTCAGCGATGAATATCCTGAAGACAGGAAGTGGTTTAGGAGTTGTAGTTGAGTTAGTTGTAGTGATAGTTGTTGTGATGTAATAATCAGGACACCTATATGGAATATAGACTGGGATGCATGAAAGATCAGACCGGTTTACATCTTGAATGTACTTTTCACTTAGTCTAGGTGGACTTTGACACACACATTCCACCATATATTCTATATAAGGATGAGTTAACATTTTGTTTTTAATCCAGTCATAGAGCCAGAGTAGATGGCAATCACAGTTCCACATATTCCCAGTCAAGTATAAATAGTTCAGTTTGGAAAAATTCTTAAAAACACACTCATCAATAGTAGTCAAGTTATTATTTGATAGTGTGAGAGAGTTAAGCGTGTCTTTCAAACCATGAAAACTTTTCTGATCAAAAGATGTGATTTGGTTTTCACTGAGATCTAAGTCTTGGAGCTGAGTGTGGTAACGAAACACAAAATCTGGAATAGTAACTAAATTGATGCTGCGTAGTTTCAATTTCTCAAGGTTGGTTAGGAGTTCTATGATTTCCCAGATTTGAGAGACATTTACTAGGTTCTGTTCCAAATGCAGATGAGTTAAAGATGTACGAATACTTTTCACAGCTTCTGCAGGAAAATTAATAGCAAGACGTTTGATGAAATCCTTGTTTTGTTGATCAAGATTAAGGACTTTAAGTTGAGGAGTGTGAACAAAGGCATCAATTGATATATTAGTGATCCTGTTTTGAGAAACCTCCAATGTATGTAAATTTTGTAATCCCTGAAGTAATCCACTTGATATGGAAGGCAACTGACAGGATTCCAAAGTCAGATTTCTCAAGTTTGACATGGTTCGAAATGGTCCGTTTGGGAGGGCATCGAACTTGTTGTAGCTCAAACGTAACTCCTCAAGTTTTGTCCAGCTTTTTGAAGACAAGAAACTTAAAGTTTCCCTAGTTTTAAATCTAAGATTGTTGTCTGATAAGTTTAGAGATAGTAAAGTATCATTAACTCCCTCAAATGTATTGTCGTCAATAGAATCAATATCATTATTGGATAGATCGAGTACATTTAGATTGTCCAGGTCTTTGAATGACATAGAATACAGTTCTGTAACTGGAGAATTGATAAAATGTAGTTCTTGGAGGGAAGGTATGTTTAATACTGCCTTTACAGGATACTTTTTAAGAGGTAAATCATCCAGCCAAAGTGTTTTCAACTTTCGCACTTTATTCTGAAATGCTGCACTATCTATGAAGGACAAATTTTTTAATGTTTTCAGTTTCAGAAATTCTAGATTTTGTAGGTATTCAAAAATATTGTTTGAATTTAATGTAGTTTGCTGAAACTTTTCAAGATGCAGTTTAGTAAGTCCCGTTAGATTTTTCAGGGCAGCATAGTTGGGTTCTTTGGCTTCATTCCCTTCAAGAAGTAATTCTTTAAGGTATGGTTCCACACCAGCAAAAGAATCATTGCTGATATAAGTCAGTGCATTTTTGGTCAAATCTATCCGTTTAACGTTAAGGTTTACAAATGCTCTAGGAGGAATGGAGGTAATCCTGTTACAAACTGAGCACTTTGATGTGTCTGGGTATGAGCTGCTGAATGTCAGCTCCTCGTATTGTATGCTTGTGTTATCAAATATGGGGATTTGGGTCAGATTTTTGTCACGGCAGTTTATGATAAATTTATTGTCTCTTTGCTCACATCCACACTGTTTAGCTGGGCTGATACAATTTGGCTGTGCTTCAGAATAGATAATTATACAAATGATTAAAGTAACAATAGCACCACAGAGACGTCTTTTAATATTTTCCATCTTGCTGAATACTGCTACCCTTATTGTGTGTCCTGTGAATAAAACGGAAGATATTATTAGATACTGCAATAAAATAGAAGGAACGATTAGGTATATGATTAAACCATGTTTATCTCTGGTATCAAAAGTCATTTACACATACACTATCAACTCTTTGGTGAACTAATCTATTAATCTCACTGTCTTAACCATCCGAGTTGAATTTAGATCAGTTTCAAAGCTTACAAAAGTTGTACATATTGTCCATAATAACGATCCAAAGGAATCTCCTCCCACTCAGTCTCAATATTATTAACATCTAATCAAGGTAACAAACGTCCCTGTTATCCTGAATATATGACATTGAGTGATAAAAGTTCTTTTGGAGTCTGTATTTAGAGCTATCTTATGTCATTCTTGAAACTGACCCGAGTTTAGCATGACGAGGTAGCCACACATTAGCCCAGTTGGTAGAGCATCGTACTCGTAATCCAAAGGTTACTATTTAAATACTAGTCCGAGGTCAGCATGGGTTGACTGTCTAGGCGAGTCCTTATGAAAAGGAAGTGGCTCCTATTTCTTCCGTATGATATAACAATGTTGTTTTATACATGCTTTTCAAACCAATACATTAGTAATGATAATTGGTCATATATCATATTTATGAAGCTTTTGTTAATATTTAACAAAAGTCCCCCCAGGAGTCAAAGCAGGATTGATAATGCAATGACCGTCAAATGAGATTAATTTACAACGGGCTGAGACGATGCCACCTCCTCCATTCGGGTACCCAGTCGCCCCCACCTCGTGACTATGACGAAGGATGAGGAAGATATCTGTTATTCGACCTAAACATGTAAATTTTAAACACCAATTTCGGTCATTTCACGATGAAATGGGACCATGTGACTTAAAATCTGCAAAAACCTGACATATTATAATTGATTTTATCAAATACCCAGATTGAATTATTGTAGTTGCTGATGGGTACAATATTTAAAAAAAAATAACCACTAGAACTATCAATTTAATTTTCTTAGTTTCCAAAACTTCATTAAAAATAACTGGTCCAAAACATATAAACACTGCTACGAAACAACCCGTGTTCATATACTTGTAAGCACATGTGGAGAAGTAGTCAAAACAGTAGTGGTCACTGGTGTCACTCTTGAGTATCATTAACTGCATGTTAACGGGACCAGTTCAAATATGATTGTGAATGTTTTGGACTTGGTCAATTCTTTGTCGAGTTTTAGAATCTAACAGTATTTTTGTTTAAGTGACAGATTATTAAATATTTTACCTACTAACATTATAAATTAGTTGATCTAGGTACTGCTATCCGTTAGAATTAATTAACACGTGTAGCATCTGCAGTGTTCATATGAAGAATATAACCCAAATACATGTTTAATTACCAAAATGGAGAAAAGTAATATAACACCACCCACAACATCCAAAGCTTAAATGAGAAAAGAAACCAATGGAAATATAAAATAATAATAAAAGCACTGTAGAAGACAACCTTATTCTGCAGTATCATCTGGGACCGTAATACCAATATTTAAATATTGGAATATCTTCAAGGAGCTGGATTTATATGACCTCCATTGCAAAATTTCCTTTCCTATTCGGATACTTTCGTGATGTTACGTTATAGTAGCGACTCCGCATCCCGGCTGGCAGTTGCCGGTGTAAAAGACAATGCCGTTTTGAGTTGCTTACTGGTAAAATAACACATTAAGAAAAGCCTATGGACAACATATTTTGTTCTTTTCCAAAAGATAAAGACGTAAAGAAAGAATGGATTCATTATTGCATTTGAGTCGATTTTAAAGCAATACCATACAGAAATCAGTGCTCATTACATTTGTCAAAGGAATGTTACGAAAGGGATCTTAAAATAGTGGCAGCTGTAGGAGAAGCCAATGCTTAGGCCTAGACTAAAGATTGGCGCTGTTCCAGACATACCGTTGGATATTTTAAATCCTATGAAAAGTGTTAAACGTGTGAGTTACGAAAATAGACGGAAGGCCGAATAAGTGACCGCAAAATGCAACAAACAATTCACACCAGCAGTGCTAAAACAAATCCGATAGCCCGACACCAAGTGCACCTCCAATTTTAGTTCGGGGCCATCTGTATTCAAAAAGTGAGGTGCCCGTCGTGCTGGTCGAAAACGAAATTGTTTGCTTGAGGAAAATTTAATAGCGCTGATCAAATGAGTAAATTTATTTTCAAGATGTTGACATACATGCCTTAACACGGCACAATCGAAATCAACTCACCACTCTGCTAGTGAGAGATGATTTTAATCAAGTGGAAGCTTTGCTAAAAATAAAATTCTAAACTCCTGACATTCGTGTTTGGAGACAACA
Organism: Potamilus streckersoni; assembly: GCA_016746295.1. Lineage (NCBI taxonomy): Eukaryota > Metazoa > Mollusca > Bivalvia > Unionida > Unionidae > Potamilus > Potamilus streckersoni. The sequence goes on along the minus strand of JAEAOA010000982.1, from coordinate 346,406 downwards.
CAATTTTCATTAATCTTACAAAATTCAAAATAGATTTATTTTAAAAACCCAACAAAAACTATTATTGCAGTCTATGCCTGTTACATGTCTGTATCAACGGTAATCTGTAAAACTATAAAACTATCACTTGGACAGTTTAAATAGCAGCGATTTAAACATAAAAAAGGGCCAGGTATAAAATCAAAGTTTCACATTAACTGGCTGACAATACAAATTGGGGGAGGTAACTACTGACCCCACCTCTTTCCCAATGTGCGAGCGCCCATGAGACTACCGTTTCTCCCCGCCATACGCCTTATTATCCCAAGGACAAGCCCGTTTTTCCTATTCTGGTCAGCTGTGGCTACGCAGCAAATAGCTAAAGTTTTGAGATAAGTACACCAGCAATAAAGCCAGTGTGACTAATTAACGGTTAGTCCTGGTCCGTGCATTTCTCTGGTGAAAAGGACTGCCCTACGGCAGAACCGTTTTAAGGCATAGGCACGCGAGGCACGTGCCAAGGACCCCACGGTGTGGTGGTGGTAGGTAATGAATACGTCGTTTACATACAATACGCTTGAACCTTATCCTTCTTAAATAAATTTACTGCATTGTGGTAAATTTTTAATTTTTACACTGGCCACCATCACTAATACTTATCACATTTTTTTCAAAGTACACAATGTATAAATATTTATTTTAAAATTACTTTGCTTTTTTTAAAATTCCAAAATATGAAATAGCACCACCTTCTTATTGTTGTACTTTTCTGTTTTCAGGCCTTAAATACATTGTTAACACAGTTCAACATATATAGTTATGAGTATATCTCGGAAGCAAATTCAACTTTTGAATGTGCAATCCAAATCTGGTGTCCTGTCTGTTTCGCTCGCCACGTTTCTGTTTGTATTCCATGGCTAGTATATCGTCACTGGACCAGGTGATTTATCGTTTTATGGAAGCTCGAGAAAAACTCGGCAATTTTAATTTATAAACATTACAGTCGAAAAAATATTTTTAGAGAATTACATACATAAAAGGAAAAGTTGTATTTATGGTCTCGTTTTGTTACATTCTCTTTACCCTTTATTAAGAAACATCAGTTATTTTCTCATTTTCCACCCCCATAATAATTACCATTCTGTGTATTTAGAATTATGTAAAATAAGCATCATTCATTTATTTTACCTGAGAGATCCGCTGTATATAGATAGTCAGACTCACCCTGGAGCTAAATGAATTCACAATGCCTTTAATACGCCTTATATAAATAAGTATCACTCCCAAATCCGGTACACAAAGGAAGTGAAGACTCAACCGACCTAGGTCCATATTTGTTGTCACAATTAACAGAGTGCAACCACGCGCACAATGCGGTTTAGGTGTCACTCCTAAAAAAAACCCCCACAAACGTGTAAAATAGATCCTCGGGCGAGTTTTTCGCGACGACCTTTATGGGTGGGGTTAATTGGTACCTACCTTTCCTTGGAGTGGAAAAATTCAAAGGGACCAGGAAAGGAAGCCACAAACTTGTATACACAATGTACTGAAATCTATCTGTTACATAAACACATCCTTTGTTCGTATCGATAAACCTATCTTTACCGGGCAAGGTCACATCATAATCCGCTTAAGTTGACGCCTGGCTGGAGCACCGTAGGCTTTAATACACTCGGTCATGCTAACGGACTACTATACCCCCTATCTATCTATCTATCTATCTATCTATCTATCTATCTATCTATCTATCTATCTGTCTGTCTGTCTGTCTGTCTATCTATCTATCTATCTATCTATCTATCTATCTATCTATCTATCTATCTATCTATTTCAGTTCAACGATTAAATAATTTATAATTGTATCCCCATCGTATCATTTGTTTATTTGCACTAAGATTTGTTTCTGAATAAAATTGCTACATTTCTACAGTTATCCTCATATGAACCTGAAAATATCAAATACTCACAATTCAGATTATCCTATAGCTCTTTTTCATTAAGTATTTGAACTTCTTGTAGGTGGATAACCCATATATGGCATTTATATTTTCCTTGGATATTAAAAAAGACATCCCTCCTTTTCATACGTATGGCTAAACCCGGTGTTTCGAAAATATTCTGGAATGACTGTACATAGATATGAAATATTAATCTGAATTCCAGATACTTACTGGGAGTCTGTTTTATAGGCAAAGGACAGAGATGAATACATCCAGCTACCATACTTACATAAAGGTCTTAGTACGATAATCCATGAATTAGAATCAAATCTGCCTGAATCATAATGACCTGCATCGCTAACTAGTATACACATCACAAATCACAAAAAAACGACATATGAATGTTAACACACACAAATATGCAAAATAAAACAGATACTTAATAGGTCAGAGGGTATCATGTTGTCTCCATACTTGAATGAAGTTGTAATGCCTAAAAAGTAATTCCTACGTATTCTTTAAGATAATTTAATAGACAAATATCTAACGTTAAAGTCAAGTACAAGATGTGTAATATATCACCCTTTAATATCTAAGGATTCACCACCATCCACCACCTCATTCTGGCTTTTGCATATTTCAACAGTATTAAAATATAGGTGAACTACTGTCAGGTTCAATATCTGAGAGAGGAAAATTCAAAATTAAAAGAAATGTTTTGTTCAAAAGTCATTTTGAAAGGGTTATAAAGATGGTAAATCTTTTTTAAATTCACAAACGCTTTAAATTTAGATGACTCGAGAGAATGTTGCCTGGGAACTCTAAATGGTAACAGTCTTACACCAAACAGTTCCAAACAATACTAATTTCTACTTCTTTGGAACTCATTATTTTCAGTCCATAAGAAAGAATATTCATCCCTTTTGGAAATATTTTTTGGAGCTCTCTTTCAGAATTACTTAATTAATTCCTTAATTCTTAATTACTTAACATAATTCCAGTTTATGCACCCGAATAAAAGTAGAAGGTAAGAATCTTTATATTGAATAAAATATGCTTTCAGTGAGGTATCATCTATGCTAATGAGTTTAATAATTAAGACGGATCATGAATATGATTGTCAACTTCAAAAGTAGATTCTCTCTCAGAATCAGTGCCATAGAACTCCAAAGCATACTAAAGGCTATAAAATCTATAAAAAAAATAATAAATTAACTTCAACTTTAATTGTAGTTTATAGTAAACTTTTATATTTTCATTTGGCACATGCCATACGAAAATTAGAAGCCTGTCAAAAGTTATGTATACAATGAATTCAAAATGACAAAATCCAGCATCTGTAAAATGGAAGAACAGGAGATCCCCAACTTGTTTATTTCCATAAAAATCGATAAAGTGTCCAAACCGTAAATGAATGCAGCTGAAGATTTACTTAGATTCTTAGCTACAATAATTTTACACAAAACAGTCAAAACTGTCACATATGATCATTTTCTTAGTGTGCATCACATGTTAAAACAATATCCAATTAGTTCTGGGGACAGTCATAAATCGCATGCATGTCTTCATGCAATGACGCGTTACAATGATTCAAGAGTAAGTACAGTAACACGAACAGATACGATTCTCCCAGAAAAACGCAATATTTGGAATGAAAGAGAGAACCAGGATGATGATGTAATATGCATAATTCTAAATATAAAAATTATAAAGCAAGAATTAATTTGTCATATTTTACAAAGATACCATAATTTAATGTCAATGTCGAATCATACGATACATGCAGAAAGTGTAAATGAGTTTGTGTCGTTGTTTTCCTGCATAAATATATATCTCTATATGTGTTTTTATATAGTGCTAAGGATGCAGATGTGAATTTGTGCGTATGTAGGTACATGTATGTATGTATGTATGTATGTATGTATGTATGTATGTATGTATGTATGTATGTATGTATGTATGTATGTATGTATGTATGTATGTATGTATGTAAAGTCCCTAAAATATTTATCACATGCCCATTTAATCTTACATGCGTGGTCTGAAATTCGATAGTTAGTTGATCAGTATTTCCGTATTTCACACCCAGATTCTAGCGACTTATGTTTCTTCTTTAACGCCGCCACATTTAATCTAATTTTGTATAAATTTAAAATTGTTTTGCGTTCATACAGTCATGATAACAATATTTAGAAGACGTAAAAGAGTGGGTGCGTAATAAGTACATAACCGCATTCGTCTTTTATTCGGAGTTGGGTAAAGAACTCGTGTGCCTTAGCTTTGATTAGTCATACTTAGCGTCTTCTACTCATCACAATGTCATATCAAATTCGATCTTTCCGCTTACTCAGAACAAAATACGTTTGTAATTTTGTACGCGTGTCACGTTTATGTGTCACCTGTCTTTTTGTCCATAAAACATTTTAAAGAAGATATTAAAACATATTTTGTAGTTCTTACGTTGTTTGTCGGATTCATTCACTTATGTTTATTCAGTGGGTGTGAATCACCAAGTAAGGGTAGACACAATGATAATATTGCTGACTGAATTTATTTACGTTATATGAAATTTCACTTTCAGCATGCTGATGAATAGATAATTTATCTCCAATAATTTAGCTGTAAACCCGAGGTTTACAGATGTTTTTGTTTTTTCTTTTTCCTTTTGAAACTCAGTCTCATAGTTATGTAGTATTAAATATAACCACTATACTTTGGGATTTATTTATAACTTGTAGCAATAACGTTACTGAAATCAAGAAAATGTTTTGATGGAAATCACTGTAGTTTCAAGAATAATGTTTCTTGTAATTCAGCTTTAAACGTAAACTTTCTAAGGATATTTCACTGTTGTATTTGTCTCTTAAATATGGTATCCAATGTAACGCAGTCTGTACATAACGCCCACAACTTTCTAAAGTCATCTGGATGGAAATGTCTAAATTTGTGGTATATTCCATGTTTACCGTCTAAAAAACATTCTTTCTTCCATTAACCGCTGGCCATTGGCGTTATTTATGTGGACACCTCGAGAACTCTAGATGTTATTAAACTAGCAGACGTGCGAGGCAATCTCCCTTTGTTTGAAAATATAGATGATTTTATACCTGTTCCCACCCACTCTATATTTGTGGGTATACTTCCCCAAATATTCAAAAATATTCAGTATATAATAGAGAAAATTTTGACATGGATTCTTTGATTTTAGGATAGAGACATACTTGTTTAGATTCCCATTTCCAGGTTTCTAATCGATCGTTCTCCAGGTCTAAAGCTGTATTGTTTCAAAACGGACTTGTACTCCCCACATCACGCATTACACGTTCGCGCTGAATTCCTCGTCTATTATTATTATTATTATTATTATTATTATTATTATTATTATTATTATTATTATTAGTGATCCTGTGTCATGGATAGAGTTCTTGTCCCTTCATATTTGCATTATCTGTCTTATATTTATTGTAAAACGTGTATTTAACCTTTTGGTAATAATGTATACGTTGGCGGACTGTTATTTCCTGTTGATAGAATTAATTTTAAGTTTTTTTTATTTGTCTTGATATCAAAATAGAATTATTGCATTAAATAAAAAAGAAAACGTATTTCTTACACTCAATATCTGTATGATGTGTGTTTTCGATAACCTGTGTAGGTATTCGTTTATATACCCACTACCACCATCTTCGTCTTGTCTCTTGAGCATTCCCACCACCATCATCTTCGTCTTGTCTCTTGTGCATACCCACCACCACCATCTTCGTCTTGTCTCTTGTGCATACCCACCACCACCATCTTCGTCTTGTCTCTTCTGCATATTTTGTGATACGCTGTATTTTTTGAGTTTCTTACATGAACCTTTTTACGTCACGAAGCGCCAGCATAGCCTCCCATTGTCCTGCCAGCTTACTTAAAGGCACAACGCCTTATTGTTTGCCTGCTACATCTAGATGTTTGGCCAATATAATATTATACCTATATTTTTGCTGTTAATGTTTCCTTATATAATATTATAATAATCTTTTGTTGTTAATGTTGCATATATAATGTTATACCTTTCCTTTTGCTGTTAATGTTGCCTATATAATATAATACCTATATATTTTTTGTTAATGTTGCCTTATTTAATATTATACTAACCTTTTGTTGTTAATGTTGCCTATATAATATTATATCTATCTTTTTTTGTTAACGTTGAATATACAATAGTATACCCATCTTTTTGTTGTTAAATGTTGCCTATATAATATTATACCTATATATTTATTGTTAAATGTTGCCTATATAATATTATACCTATCTTTTTGTTCTTAACTGTTGCCTATTTAATATTTATATACATATCTTTTTGTTGTTATATGTTGCCTATATAATATTATGCCCATCTTTTTGTTGTTAAATGTTGCCTGTATAATATTATACCTATCTATATGTTGTTAAATGTTGCCTAGATAATATTATACTTGTCTTTTTGTTGTTAAATGTTACCTATATAATATTATACCTATCATTTTGTTGTTAAATGTAACTTATATAATATTATACCTATCTTTTTGTTGTTAAATGTTATCTATATAATATTATACCTATCTTTCTGTTGTTAAATGTTATCTATATAATATTACACCTATCTTTCTGTTGTTTAATGATGCCTATATAATATACCTATCTTTCTGTTGTTTAATGTTACCTATATAATATTATACCTATCTTTCTGTTGTTTAGTGGTGCCTATATAATATTATACCTATTTTTCTGTTGTTAAATGTTACCTATATAATATTATACCTATCTTTCTGTTGTTTAATGGTGCCTATATAATATTATACTTATCTTTTTGTTGCTTAATGTTACCTATATAATATTATACCTATCATTTTGTTGTTAAATGTAACTTATATAATATTATACCTGTCTTTGTGTTGTTAAATGTTATCTATATAATATTATACCTATCTTTCTGTTGTTAAATGTTACCTATATAATATTATACCTATCTTTCTGTTGTTAAATGTTACCTATATAATATTATACCTATCTTTCTGTTGTTAAATGTTACCTATATAATATTATACCTATCTTTCTGTTGTTAAATGTTACCTATATAATATTATACCTATCTTTCTGTTGTTAAATGTTACCTATATAATATTATACCTATCTTTCTGTTGTTTAATGTTACCTATATAATATTATACCTATCTTTCTGTTGTTTAATGTTACCTATATAATATACCTATCTTTCTGTTGTTTAATGTTACCTATATAATATTATACCTATCTTTATGTTGTTTAATGGTGCCTATATAATATTATACCTATATTTCTGTTGTTTAATGGTGCCTGTACAATTGTATCCTAATCTTTCTGTTCTTAATGTTAGTTTTTCCCCTATATTTATTCCATCGATGTGCTCGTCCATTTGTCACAGGGGTGGGACTTTTAAAGTTTGAGCTCCATCGCAGCCAATTGGGAATGATGCACCAAACATCTGCCATTCAAGTATCTATATTTTGCCCCCCCCCGCTTCTGGGCTGACATAGAGTAAATTCTTGTACGCATTATTGTACATATACATTGATATTTTTTTGTGTTTTCGAGTTAGCTACTTGTTTATCATTAATTTATTTAATTATTTATTACATTAATTCTAGTCGATTTTATATGATTCTTGATATAGTATTACATTGTTTTATTTATTTTCAGTTACTTTTTACGTCAGTTTGTCATCACCGTTTTGTGGTAGTGATATACCTAAGCCCCAACGATCCAGTCGCTATACTTTTATTCCTCCCCCATTAAGGACAGACAGTCTTGAATGCATTTTTGTGCCCACCGTGGTCATTTATTTATTTAATGTAATTAATTTTATCAATTTTAGTTTATTTAATATTAGTATTGTTACCATAACCCTTCTTATCCTCCGCTCTTACAAGGTTGGGGGCCACGAAAAGGTTATTTATTACTGTATTCTCTCACTAAGGGAGTTACGTTTTTCTCCTCGGTTGCCGTACGGCCGAGAGCATTTTCCTCCTGTGAGAGAGACACATATAAATTACACATAATCCTTTGATAATATTACACAATGTTGCTAATAAATAAATTTTTGAAAAATAGAATGTACATTCTTTTCCGACCCCGAATATCACAATATTCTTCTTTTCTTTGATAAAATGTATAATTTTTAAAATAACCTTTCTGCTGTATTGTTTTTTTTACACTTATATATTTTGACTCCCTTGTTGGATGTATCTATTTTGTCTTGCCAATTTGTATGGAGTAGCGAGTTTCCATTTTAGTTCCCCGGTACATTACTTATTAGGCCTATTACAATATTTTTAGCGGTTCGGATTTAAGTATTTCAAAATGATATTTAAACAGAAAATAAAAATATGCCCCAATCCATTTTCATCCCCATATTAGAAAATGATTTGTTTGATATGTTTAGACTTAATGGGGTGTTTTAAAATTTGTGTACATCTATTATATTTATAAATTTCTAGCATGGACTTTAAAGTATTACAAAGACAGTATATAAATATACTACCCATGTGTACTTTTTGTCTTGCCCAAATTCCGTAGTCGATTAAGTTGATGTATCTTGCAAATTCACCCTTCTGTTTTATTCTCATATATTGTACCTTCAAGATATAATGAATTCATTAGCTTATTAATGTTATCTATAAGACAGTCAAGAGTCCCAAGTGTGTGTGTGTGTGTGTGTGTGTGTGTGTGTGTGTGTGTGTTTTGCAAAGAGCATGGGGATTGTAATTTTGAACATACCGTATGTTATCTACATCCACTTTAAAGTACAGAAGGAAAACAGTTTTGTTTGGCTTGATTTAATAATTATGCTGTTCATGATTCATTTTATGTGTGTTCCATAAGGCAGATTATATTATGTTACAATGCCCACCATAAGGCAGATCATATTATGTTACAATGCCCACCATAAGGCAGATCATATTATGTTACAATGCCCACCATAAGGCAGATCATATTATGTTGCAATGCCCACCATAAGGTAGATCATATTATGTTACAATGCCACCATAAGGCAGATCATATTATGTTACAATGTCCACCATAAGGCAGATCATATTATGTTACAATGCCCACCATAAGGCAGATCATATTATGTTACAATGCCCACCATAAGGCAGATCATATTATGTTACAATGCCCACCATAACGCAGATCATTTTATGTTACAATGCCCACCATAAGGCAGATCATATTATGTTACAATACTCACCATAAGGCAAATCATATTATGTTACAATGCCCACCATAAGGCAGATCATATTATGTTACAATGCCCACCATAAGGCAGATCATATTTTGTTACAATGCCCACCATAAGGCAGATCATATTATGTTACAATGCCCACCATAAGGCAGATCATATTTTGTTACAATGCCCACCATAAGGCAGACCAGATTATGTTACAATACTCACCATAAGGCAAATCATATTATGTTACAATGCCCACCATAAGGCAGATCATATTATGTTACAATGCCCACCATAAGGCAGATCATATTTTGTTACTATACGCACCATAAGGCAGATCATATTATGTTACAATATTGTCCATTCGTTTATCTGTTCCCTATTTTGTTTTTACACAATAATTTGAGTTTCCAACATATACAGTTATCAATGTATGGCTGTCCTTTACCTGTGTTAGGAAAGAAAACAGTCGATGGGGGTGGGGCATTAGATCAAATACTAAAGGTCATTGACTCAAACAAGAAATGGTTTCTGTACAATAACATTATTTCTGCATCTTAAACCTCGATCAAATTTGGTGAATCAATTTCCCTTAAGGTAAGGATAAAACCTATTAACCTTAGGATGAAAAACTCAAAGGTTAAGGTCTCTATGACTGAAAGGAAAATGGTTTTATAACAATAACGTTAGAAAATCAGAATAAATTTTATTCTGGAAATTATTGCTTTTTTATTTCAATTTTATGTTTTCTTGATAATACATTAGAAATGCTATAATCGTGTTATCTGCCCTAAAATAAATTATACACACAAATTATGCCATTTAATTGTTTACAAATATACCTTAGTGATAGGCTACCTTATCTACAATGTGTACACACTAATGGTTTCCATGAACAAAAATTATAAATTTGTGACCACTATGCACGTTTTAACACATTTACAAGTTTGGATATCCTTTACTTTCATCCATGATCAACACTAGATTTATGCATAATAAGGTATAACGGTACCAATTGTACAACCCCAGGTGGGCGCAGCTTAATGTGTAGGGAACATTGCATTCAGAAATAAACAACAAAACTAGCTGTGATTATGTAAGAGTTTACTTTCTGTTAGGCTTTAAAAAAAGTTGAACCTCTTGGCAACATGTGAAACTATGTTAATTCATATCTAGATCACATTTTGTATTTTTTAAGATTTTTTAAAATGTGGTACACGTGACTGAAAATGTGTCCGGTGTAACTAGATAACTCTTACCCCTGTCAAGTTTCAGCAGAGTTATCTCTCTTAAATGCAATGGAGTACCTATTTTCGATGTTATCAAATTAACAATCTAACAATGTTCTCTGTGATAGTGTGTGACATGCATGCTGAGGTAGGATAGAAAGTATATTTATTTCGCAAAACATTAGCAAAGCAAATGGTACCGTGATACCATAAAAGTCTTTCCTTTATGAAAGTTCAGTATAAAATGGAGTCCTTTGCAAAAGACAAGCAACCGTATCAGAAATAACCACTTCTACTAATTAAACAAACATACATATTAGAGATAACCACATCTACTAAATAGGTTAGCATTTTCTGTAATATGAAAATTGTCATTCTTTTCTTTAATGAATAACAATTTTCGTTTCAAAGTACAAATTAAAAAGAAAAAAACATTGACAGAAAGATAATGGAGTTAACAGCAGTCTGAATTTGTATGTGCTTTAGAGTAAAGTTAATTAAGACCACCGAGCAACAAAGGTTAAGCTATGATCCCATATCAATCAACTGATTTCGACTCGATGTTATCAACGGTTAGCAAACTATTTAAGTCGAAATGTACCTGTTTCAACATTTCTATGGTTTGCATGTCTGTGTTACATCAGGAATGGAATGAAGGATTGCGAATCACTATTACTGTACCATTGTTGAGTGTGAAGTTTCTCTGATTTTATGCCTACCTGGAAAGGCGATATGTCGATAGTGGCTGTAACAGTGCAAGTATATTCTCACCGTCTCAACGTCAAAAATAAATGTTTTGACCTACTTAAACTTAAAAAACAAATGCAGTCTAGTAAATCAGTCATTTCTGGGGAGGGGGCGCGTCTGGCGACGTAAGAGTGCTCTCGACTGCCGAAGACATATAAATCCATCCTCATATTTGACAATTTTACAAGCAACTTCATCTCATTAAAACGGATATCAACAGTACTGTACCTATCACCAGGAAGTCTCATTAACCTGGCATAGATACATGCTATCTCGTACGGTGATGAAACTAGGAGAATAATTTGGCATAAGAGAATTGTGAAGTATACGGAGCATTTCAAGATTATGGATTATGATTCTTAATCCTAATGGAACTATAATTATGTTGAAAAAGAATCTCATTCCTAGTTATTATATAGGTAGGTAGGTCAGTCGGTCGATCGGTCGGTAGATAGATAGATAGATAGATAGATAGCTAGATAGATAGATAGATAGATATATAGATATATAGATAGATAGATAGATAGATAGATAGATAGATAGATAGATAGATAGATAGATAGATAGATAGATAAACTAAAGGTGATAAAGTACAAAGCTCACAACAACTATATGCTGTATTGCTCACAGATAATAATGGTCTAAGATTCCGAATTTATAAATTTAGAGAGATTAAAGGTAATTTGATCAGAAATCGACCACTATAAATATCTGTGAATGAAACAGAAAGTAGTTGTAGAATTCTTGTATTTTTCCTGTGTTAAATAAATAACAGCAGCCGGATTAAGCATTGTAGAAGTTACTAAAGGTGCTGTTATTCATGTCATGCAGAGCGTTTGGTGCAAGATTAATAACTTTCATTGCAAAACCTGTGAAGAAAAATTGTAAAAGCAGATTTTAAAATAGAGCACAATTTGTAATCAGTGAAATTCATAGTATCTACAACAGGATAAGCAATAATAATGAAATCAGCAGTTAAGCGTTTATTTTGATTATTATTAAACACAGTAGATACAAGGAGATATAAAAACGAACGAACTAGGAATGAAACAATACAGAACACTAGGATGTATTTACTGTGGGAAGATGAGGTGGTGGGTTGTTGGGTTATTTGGTCGGCGGATTGTGCCTTCTTACACGGTGTCCGTTTTGTATTGGGTTGTCCTTATCTAGAGGTTGATCGCTTCCGTGTTAATGCCCGGATCGAGTAATTATTAAAATAAAGTGTGAAACTTATAGGTGGAATAAATAGAGAACTGAACAGATTTATAAACTGAATGACACGAAAAGAGAAAATATTTAATCAATTACATAACAACTGTGAAAATACATTACATTAGGAAGATACACTTCTTTTTGAAATAAATCATTCACCGAATGTCAAAACATAAATATAGTTATATAGATAGCCCATCTGTTTTAAATGATAGAATTAGTTCATCATACAATTGAGTGAACAATCGAAGTCATTGCCTTGTACAACTTCATAACCTGCTTAATTCCGGTTAATTACAACTTCACTGTGGCTGTTTTTTAAAAGTCATTTTGGCTTTTCGTTTTTCTTCTCCAATCTCTCTATTGGCTCGCCTCTTTCGGCACTCAAACTTTGTGTTGGTAGGTGGAAATGTAAGTACATAGATACGTAGATACTTGGATAAATAGGTACGTGGATATGTCAGTGCGTGGATACGTCGGTGGTGCTATTTCCCCTTATGTTTTCAAGCTTCTACTGCCAGAACTGTGTCTGTCGACTTTCCAGACAATCGATCCCTCGGATAATTGTTTTTATAAGAGAATTTCTTCTAAATTTAAACTAGGTGCGGCCCGCCTGGCCTCTATATTACATATAACTGATTATGGACAATTTCAACTCTTGCATGTTCGATGCAAATATCGAAGTTAACCTTCTATTTCCAGTATGTCTGATTACTAGATAAACGAAAGTTTAATTAAGAATCAATCGTGACAAAGAGCGACTTAACGCGCACCTGTCCAAATAAATCTAATTAATCGTTCACCTGCCCAAATTAATATACAACCTTACTGTAGACATAATGTAACTGAAACCAAGGAGTCACACATTTACAGAAAATTAGATAATTAATAAACTGAAAGGAAATCAGGATATACGTTTGAAAAGAAAACGTCAGCTCTCCAACTCCTGGCAGCTTTTGACAGAGGCAATTTTGTCTGAAGTCAATTTTACTGGTATAGTTGACAATGCAACTGGTAAACTATCGACAGCAGAGAACATACATTCTTGTTGGGTATTACAACATTTTCAGTAAAGTGAAAAACCTTAACATATTGCTAACAAGAATGAAATAAGGATTGTTTACAGCTTCGACATGTACATGAAAACGGTCTAAAAGGGAATGCTTGCAAATGGTAACAACAAGGAACATAAAGTCAGGTCCCGAGTGGCTGAGTGGTCCAAAGAGCTGAACGTTACGGATCACTAACATAACACCTCTGCGTAAGTTCGAGTCCAGACTCGGCTAACGTGGGTAAGTGAAAACGCCGGCCAATTGCTTCTCTTTTGAAAAAAAATGTCGGATTTTGCCCTAAAGCTGCAACGGTCGATGCGTTTACTTTGACGTATGTCGAATTTTGCCCTAAAGCCGAGGCAGTCGATACATTTACTTTGGCGCATGTCGGATTTTCACTAAAGTCGAATGCGCCAAGTTGACGCATGCATGCGCCAAGTGCATGCGCCACTTTGGTGTATTTATATAATGCACTTAAAAAGGTACGTCCATTGTTATCTTTTAATGACAAGGTGAAAGAATACGTATTATGAATGGAATGGTTTCATTTTCAATCGAGTGGAAGTTAATTTTAAGTCTAAACTAAATTGGAATAAATTTTGTATTGAATTGTCAGAAGTAGCATTGTACTGGTGTTTTGGAAATATAATTGTAACAATTATATATATATATATATATATATATATATATATATATATATATATATATATATATATATATATATATATATATATATATATATATATATATATATATATATATGAACCGAGCCGATTATGATTTGGCAATATATGACAATGATATGTTATTCAGTCCAACTTTACTTTTCCGATTGTTTTCTACCGTCTTCTTCCGAATGTCTTCTTTTTCCGTCTTGGTGGGGTGGGGTCCTCTCCCATGGTTGTCGGCGTCATCGTCGCATAGATGTGTAACAACCTCATTTTGTAAGTACAACGTGTGATTGGCTAGCATGATTGCCACTATTTCCCCATATCTACTGGCAATTTTTCCAATTCCGATCTTCTCCATTTTATTCTTCAGCAGTAAGCGCAGTTTTGTTTTGGCTGCTCAAATGTCACTTTCAGTTCATCCGTGCTTATCAAAGTTGCTTCAAACATTGATTTTATTTGGGAGCGGGGTTCTCTCCAAGAGAAACTGTTGATAAACTTTTTTTTGGTGAGAGAATTCCCTGTTTGAAACTGTTGAAAATTTACTTTGTATGTATGTATGTATGTATGTATGTATGTATGTATGTATGTATGTATGTATGTATGTATGTATGTATGTATGTATGTATGTATGTATGTATGTATGTATGTATGTATGTATGTATGTATGTATGTATGTATGTATGTATGTATGTATGTATGTATGTATGTATGTATGTATGTATGTATGTATGTATGTGTGACAAAATGGCGGCGTGCAAACCACACCAACCTCTTTCACTACGGTTCGTTGCTAGGGAATGACCTCCGCGGTGTAGTTTGCCCAGTGTGGATAGATAAAAAAGAAGAATGCAGATCACTGAACAAGTATATTGAAGAAATAAACACTACGAGCCCCCTTGCAATGAACAAATATAAAATTTAATCAGTTTCTCAACAGAATTTAAAATAAAAAGAAATCAATGACTTAGTTACAAAAGAAGGAAAATGGTACTAACATGTACTCAGATAAAAGACAATACAAATTCCTTTTAATGTAAAATTACTTTCAACGTTAATCTACTATCTTCATTGCCAATGAGATGTGACCTTTGAGTGCAACGATGAGAGACTTCATCACCTATTTTATGCGGACATCAAGATTTCCGTTCGTCTCTGCTCTGCCGATCTTTGTCTTGCTGTTTCGTCTTGGACTCTTGTCCGTCGAACTCTGACTTAACAATCGTCTCTGGACTTAGATTTCTGCGTAGAACTTGTTCTGGTCCTGTGATTGTTCAGGGATTTCTCATGTGAATCCAGGAAAGCTGTTTCCTTTCGCCGTTTTCTTTATTCGTTTCCACGAACCTCACGTATAGTCCGTCTCCTAACTGAGACAACTATCTGGCCCCTTACTCTATAATGAAAACGTACTTTTTACGAATTCAGAATGTAGAGTTTGCCTACTCGCTGAGACAAAACTCCCGCTTTAATGCCAAATCACGAGATAACGTCTTACACGCTCCAGGAATCGTTTAACTTTCCTCGCGAAAGATTAAAGACTAAAGAATTTTCCTAAAGTAAAACCTTTAATTTCTTACAGAGTTACGCCCATAAATCCATATTAACCAATCGGAAAAGACTGTTTCCTAAACCTGTTCCGTAGAATTTTTGGATTGACAAGACAACTAAACAACTAATCATGCCGTAATTAATCATTACTTTGAACAATCATCTACAGCCAGCTGCTGCCCTTCTCCGGTCGATTTTGGGGAAGAGTCTTATGTCATTCTCTTGTACCATAGCATCTGACTCGGTTATGTTACGTCGGCTAGAACGAATTCCCTTTTGACGTTCAGAGATGAAATGAAAATAATCATCTAATTCTAGCCCTTTCTACTTTAATTAAGTTGACTTTGATACAATTCCTTTAACCAAAGCTCTAAGAGTTTTCAAAATTCGACACATCACAGTATGTATGTATGCAGGTATAAGTCTATATGTTGTTTTAAAAACACACTGATATACTTTTTTTTATTCACATTCATTGAATCCTTTCTTCTTCTGTTCTTCATCATAACAACTTATCATTTAATTAAAATACTTATATATTTGCTAATAGAGAACTTTTAAAATTTATTGATATAAAATATTTTAAACAGCAATGTATTTCTGTCTGTCGGTAGGTCTGTTTTTTTTCTCTCATTGTATCATTCAGTAAACAAACATGCAAGTGAGATATTTTAGTCAATGTATGAAACTGGTGAACAAAGTTTTTGTTAGAAAATATTTGAAACTGATGAAAAATTAGTACAACTATCTGTACAATTTACCTACCTTTATACATGTTGACTTTACCTGATAAATGATTCAGTCCATTGTTTAATATTTTTTAAAACAAAGTCCGACTTTTTAAAATAATAGCTCGTGTACATGTTTTGCGTCTGTATGTGCAGGTCTATCCGTTCATCTGTACACACACATGCACACACACACACACACACACACACACACACACACACACACACACACACACACACACACACACACACAAGGAAGCATAAGTCCAGACTTAAAACCGTTCGAAAAAAGATTTGTCTCCCTTGATATGTGAGCAAATTGACAGTACTGCTTTATGTGATGAATAAGTCCAAATACGTTTTAAAACATAACATCACTACTGTATGTATGTATGTATGTATGTATGTATGTATGTATGTATGTATGTATGTATGTATGTATGTATGTATGTATGTATGTATGTATGTATGTATGTATGTATGCAGACAGGCAGGCATGCAGGCAGGTAAGTAGGTAGGTAGGTAGGCAGGTAGGTAGGTAGATACTTAGGTAGGTAGGTATTTGCTAATACAGTTGTCTCCCTTGATATGTGAGCAAAATGACAGTACAGCTTTGTGATGAATGAATAAGTCCAAATACGTTATAAACATAACATCACTACTGTATGTATGTATGTATGTATGTATGTATGTATGTATGTATGTATGTATGTATGTATGTATGTATGTATGTATGTATGTATGTATGTATGTATGTATGTATGTATGTATGTATGTATGAATGCATTCATGCATGCATGCATGCATGCATATATGCATGCATGCACGTATATATATATATATATATATATATATATATATATATATATATATATATATATATATATATATATATATATATATATATATATATATATATATATATATATATATATACCTACTTCAACAACAAATAGGTAAGAAAAATTCTGACCCATGGAAATAACTTGCGGGTATCCAATCTATTTTAGATATAGACTATAAAGATCATACGCACATATAAACTGACGGATCGGTATCTAGAGAAAATCACAGGACAGCAGCAGCGGTAGTCGTCCCTTCTCTTTCAATCATACTCAGACACAGGCTACCAAACAAGACCTCTATTTATACGACAGAACTCTGGGCAATATACCAAGCACTATAGTGTATCAAAGATAATAATATTACTAAAGCACTCATCATTTCAGACTTCCTTAGCGTCCTTACCTCCATGGAGACGGGTCTGTCAAGGAGCAAGGAGCAGACCAAATTTACTACAACAAACCCTACTAAAACTACATGCAATGGAAACGAACCAAATTCAGGTAGAGTTCATATTAGTTCCATCACACATCAACCTTCCCGGAAACGACCTAGCGTATAAGGAAGCGAAATTGGGATTACAAGAAAAAGAAATTGGGTCTATTGACCGCAGTGTTCAAGAAATAAACAACACCATTAAAGAATCCATAACTTATCAATGGCAACAATCCTGGAACAACTCTGACAAAGGGAGAATACTACACGTAATACACCCAATCATCAGCCGCAAAAAAACCAATGCAACTCCCAATCAAACCAGTTGAACAAAGGCTAATCAATCGCCTCAAAACAGGTAAAACACTTATCAGAACCAGCCAAGGAGATAACCAACTAGCATACTGTCATACGTGCCACGAGGAAGACACACTGCAGCACATCATAAACACCTGCCCCCTCTCTATCTTCAAGAAAGAAACTCCTTTATAGAAGCACAAAAAAGGATCGATGCTCCCTTAACTTATCCGGAATTTCTTAAGAAAAACGACAACCCAAACATTAAATACACATTCCTCAACATAATCGCATTTCTCAAAAACATTAACAAAATCAACTACATATAACATACATGCATCCAACCAAAATGCAACGAATAACCCAATACACGTCATCCAATCTTCCATGAATTAATATTATTTGTAAATACAATTTTTATATTAATGTACATAGCAATACAAATATTATTGTAAATTGTAATTAAAAACATAACTTATTACTTACTTATTCTGCTTGAATCACTAACAACATTTATTGCAAGATTTAAGAACTAATTAACAGCATGTATCCAAACAACATTACATCAACGCGCACCAAACCATTATATTATATAACCATTGAATGTCAAAATCAACCAAGTAAAAACTAGCAGCCGGAAACATCATTAATAACCATTAATTTTAGAAAACCAAAACACAAATAACTAAATAAAACAAAGTAAGCACTAATAGAATCAAGGTCCAAACAACCCTAAAATTAAAAACAATAATGACCATTATAAAAACTAGTATACAGGACTATAAATAAGTAAATAAAAATACAATGAAACATTAAAACTCACTAAAAACATAAACATAAAGCTACATTATTCCCATAGAATTAACAACAAATCAAACACCAAATAAATTACTAAATTGAACAGCCCACACATAAATATCAATGTAAAACAATGTAGGACAATCCTTCTACATACTAAAAATTGCACCTTTCTTTATATTATATATACCAGTTATGACAGTACATAAAATAACAAACCAAACAAACCACTAGACACATCAACAAAGACTCCAAAACTAATCAATTCTAAAAAAACTATATAGTATCCGCAACAACAAATAATAATACATACTTACAAACGAAAGCAGGTAAAGAAAATTATATGTTCATACAAATCCACTAAAAACTATATATATATATATATATATATATATATATATATATATATATATATATATATATATATATATATATATATATATATATATATATATATATCGTTAATATCGCCCCACTAAACGAAATCACCCACAATCCATATAACTAATACAATCTTTCATCTACCAAACTAACACACTCCCTATAAAGTACTAACTCTTTTCTAGATAATACCTTAGATTTTTTATATATAAAAATTAATATATATTTTTAAATAATAATAATAATAATAATAATAATAATAATAATAATAATAATAATAATAATAATAAATATGGGAAAGAGAGAAAAAAGAAGGAAATGACTTCCTCATACACAAAACCCTATCATGAGACTCGAACTTATAGACATAGACATAAATGTACATATTAAAACTATGACTGATTGTTAGTATTTGATTAATAAAATATCATTACCTGTATATTTACTCAAATAAAGGGATCCAATAAGCCTGTATTGGAACCCTAATAAACCCGCCCGATATACAAAACAAACATAACTGCAAGCACCGTACCTAGTCCATACCATAAAACAGGAGCTAGGACTCATACTAGCATACACCTGGGTGGATCCTGAGACCTATAGCACTATATATAGGTTAAGATTTCCCACCATGACAAGGACATATAGGTCAAGGCCGATAACAAAGGGTAAGATCAGGAACCTCCCACCTGATATCCCTAAAACTTCCAGGAGCGGAGCAGACCGTTTTACCGATCATGCATAAAGACCGAAAAGTAGCCTGTTAAAGGCTACAAACATATGAAAAGAGTACGCAATAAAAATTCGCCTATACCAAGTAAAGGGATACGCAGTCAGCTCTAGCTGTTGTCCTATAAGTCCCACCCCTAATACAACTCCCCGGCAAAGAAAAGAAGAAACCCATAACCAAGGAAATAAGACGGAACCAACACTACCTGGAAGGTAGACAGGAAAGAGTACACATTTCATTGCCAATAAAGAAAAAATTATACAATTCAAAATTGCTACAAAATCAAATAAAGGATATTTAGCCAACACCAGCTAACATCCCATAAAGAACCCCACACAACACACAAACAGACAGACCTCATTTCAAAACAAATCAAGGGACTACTCAGGATAAACCTCCATCCCCCTGCTGTCCCAAAACCCTAACCCCTGGAACGGACAAAAATTAGCGATGGACAGCCCGGGCCGCGCGGCCAACTGTTTAAAATAAGCCTACAACCTATGTCTTCATTTTGGCCTAGAAGACCCAAGGTTAAAAAGAGATCATTTGGAAAGGCGGTCAAAATTAAAAGCCAAACATACACCAAAGCGGTGATAAATGTTAAAATTAGGTGGCATACACCTAGAGATTGATTTCCTTTTAGAACCATATAAGTACGCTAAGTACACAAAATTCAATCTTATCAAAATATATTCAAAATTCACAACTCAGGAACATTTGGATAATTGAATAGGTGGCTAACACACCATTGGTATAGGGATACCTGTAGGAAAAACTGGTTAAATTTGACACAATAGTCCTCCTAACTGAAATAAAGTTAGGTGGATTTAGACATTGTGGACTTGGGGTGAACGGGAGTTGTGGTCCGAGTGGGAGAGCTAGTTGCGGATCTGCCTTTGCCTTCGATTACATTTAGCTTCATAAGGTCTTTTTTGGGGTCTCTGACCTCTAGGGGTCAGGTAAAAGGCCTAGCACCAAGGTCAAGTGCCCTCTTAAAGGGACTGCAGTCCACGCCGGGGACTGTAAGCAGTCGTATCAGCTTTAGGGCAGTAAGCGACTTAAAATGCTGACTTGACAAGCTACCTTTGTAGTTCGGTTGTGTCATCCAATCAAAAATGGCATTACAATGACGTCAGCAACACATCCAACTTTTATCCATTCATTCGAAAATAAATACTGATGAGGATCTTTGGAAAAATATTAAAATTATATTATAATATGAACTTATTTTATAAGATACAAATTTTCCTCATAACAATATCACAATAAATACTCTATAAATACAGTTATAGTTTATTTATGGGAATAAACATAACAATCATAACAATAATCATAAATTATTTACAGTCTAACGTATTAATTCTGTAGTCTAATTTTAAATTTGTAATATTATCTTTGTTTATTATTAATATAAAATATACAGAATTATTAAATCTAAGATAACTAGCAAGGGCCATACTCATGAATTCATAATATTCCAATATCAATAAGTAATTCTTAGTAACAATCATAACAATCATCAAAACTATAGAACTCTCTTAAACTATAAAATCTATTAAGTTTGTAATATTATTCTTAACTATAAAAATAATACTTTTTTAATAGCAAATTTACAGGTTTCAGAAAGATACAAATATTAAAAACATAATACTAAAATACTAACAATAAATATAATTCCAATACATATAATTAAACTACAGACAAAATATTATTTCCATTCATTTACTGTATGAACAACAAAACTACCACCTTAAATACGTTTTTAATAATAAAAATTGATTCAATAAACTAACATAACTCTCTAGGTTAAGATAATAAGCTACATCATAATCATCATAACAATGGTATTCCCTACATGAACAAAAAGGTAATCAGTAGGAATACTCTTGGCAAAATACAGAACCTCCTATCCTATAATACCAAATAGCAAATATTAATACAAATAAATTCAATTATAATAAACATGCTCCAAATTACCCATAACTATAGTGGATTTAATTCACTTAAGATAATAAGCTAACCAGACAAGGACACTATGACATCAAACTTACATACTTGAATCATCCAAGATAAGTCAGAGTCAATAATACAATAAGAATAGAAAAAGGTTACAAGATTCTAAGAAGAAAAACAACATAAAATGATGCATATAAAAAGCCAAACTACAAGATCAACATCATCAGCACCATATGGCTACTATAGAAATTCTTCTCATATTGCAAGACCATCATCAAATTGTCTTCACTACAAGATGCAAGCTGATACCAAGGCACCAAGAAAACTTCATCCTAGGTTACACAACAACCAAACCTAGGTAATAACAAAAGTACATAAGCCATAATGGAAAGATTCTATAACTTTCATTGCCAATGCGAAAAGAATTTACAATTCAAAAATTGTTAAACTTCAAATAAAGGATAACAGGCAGTTCTACCTTACATCCCACAAAACCCCCAACCTCTACACTCACACATATAACACCTTATAGGTGTTGGCATCGCTTTAAAGGTAAGGGACAGTCCAGGACAAACCTCCTTCCCACCTGATGTCCAAAAATCCCCTTCCCTGGATACGGACAATCAATTAGCGAGGGATAGCCCGGGCCGCGTGGCCAGCTGTCTAGAATATTGCCTACAACCTATGTCTTCACTTTGGCTCCTGAAGACCCTAGGACAAACTTGACCTTTTGGCAAGGCGATCAAAATTAAAAACCAATCTAAACCTAAGCGGCGATAAAAATCAAAATTAGGTGGCTATTACCTATGGATTGGTAATATTTAGTACCATATAAGTACGCTAAGTACGCAAAATTTCAACATAATTCGTTATACTCAAAATTCACGGCTCTGAGATATTAGATCAATTGAATAGGTGGCTCACACAACATTGGCATAGGGACACCTGTAGGAAATAACTGGTTTCAATTGGATCTGTCAGCCTATCTGACTG
Source organism: Potamilus streckersoni (assembly GCA_016746295.1). Taxonomy (NCBI): domain Eukaryota; kingdom Metazoa; phylum Mollusca; class Bivalvia; order Unionida; family Unionidae; genus Potamilus; species Potamilus streckersoni. The sequence goes on along the minus strand of JAEAOA010000982.1, from coordinate 323,633 downwards.
AGATAAAGTTAGGTAGGCTTAAACTTTGGCTCTTTAGTGGGGTGGGGACTGTGGCCTGGGCCGGAGAGATAGTTGAGAGTCTGCCTATGCGTTTGATTGCAATACGAGCATGTTTAAGGTCATTTTAAGGTCCCTGATCCCATTAGGGTTCAGGAAAAGGCCTAGCACTGAGGCCAAGCGCCCGCTTAAAGGGACTGCAGTCCATGCCTAGGGCTGAAAGCAGTCGTATAAGCTTTAGGGCAGTAAGCCATTTAAAACCGATACCGATACTAGCTACCTTTGTGAATCAGTTAGCATTCAAGATGAGCAAAGAATTTCAAAGCTTCTTGAATTCCAAAGGCACCTGGAGTGTGCCAGATGTCTCTTGGACGAGCTGACCATGGAAACCAGGAAAGAAGCAGACAGACTCGAGGAAGAGGAGGAAAGAAAGAAGAAAGAAGATGAGAAAGAACAGATTGATTTAGGACATTTAGTGATAGGGCTTTAATTTTTTTATCCGAGGATGAATTTTTGGACTATAATCACAAACTTCAACACTTTTTTCATACTTTTACTGTGCATACATACATACATAAGTAGGTAACTACGTACATACATACATACATACATACATACATACATACATACATACATACATACATACATACATACATACATACATACATACATACATACATACATACATACATACATACATACATACATACATACACACATACATACATACAAGTAAACAAAGACAAGCACACAATTTTTTCAGAAAGTAGGGATGTTTTTTTTTATAAAGTATTGGATTTGCTCATTTATCACAGAAAGCGGGACTCATTTTGCTCACATATTAAAGGAGACAAATCTTTTATTGAACGGTTTTAAGTTTGGACTTAGTCATTAATTATATTAACAAGATTTAGTCATTAATTATATTTCTTGTTAAAACAACACCTAAACGTATGCTTGCAGGTGATAGATAAATAAGCACATTCATACATCTCATACATATGTACAACAGACCTTAACAAACAGACACAAGAACAAGCACACGACCTATTAATTAAAAACGTGGGACTTTTATAATGTTTAAATACAATTTTGGACTGACTATTATCAAAGAAAGTTGACCTGTATCAAGGGAAGTAACTCGTATCAAATTTTCATGACTGCCAAAAAACAAATTTTTTAACTAGTTTAATACTTGACTAAAAGATCTAACTTGCATGTTTTTATTGGACTATACAAAAAAACCCCCAGAGACACACAGACCGACATACCTACATATAATTATAATAACATGGGCAATATATACACTGCTAGAAAGCCTCTGATCTCAGCTACATTTTTGTAATAAGAATATAAATATATAAAATTTAGGAACCATACAAACAAGCGTAGAGTCAGATGCCTTGGATGAGAATATAGGTAAGTATATATATATATATATATATATATATATATATATATATATATATATATATATATATATATATATATATATATATATGCGTACGTGCATACATACATACATACATACATACATACATACATACATACATACATACATGCATGCATGCATGCATGCATGCATGCATGCATGCATGCATACATACATACATACATACATACATACATACATACATACATACATACATACATACATACATACATACATACATACATACATACATACATACATACATACATACATACATACATACATACATACATACATACATACAGTAGTGATGTTATGTTTTAAAACGTATTTGGACTTATTCATCACATAAAGATGTAGTGTCAATTTGCTCGCATATCAAGGGAGACAAATCTTTTATCGAACGGTTTTAAGTCTGGACTTAGTCATTTATTATAATATTGGTTTAAACAAGATAGACTTATGCTTCCTTATGTATGTGTGTGTATGTGTATGTGTGTGTGTATGTATACAGATGTACAGATAGACCTACACATACAGACGCAAAACATGTACACGAGCTATTATTTTAAAAAGTCGGACTTTGTTTTAATATTAAACATTGGACTGAATCATTTATCAGGTAAAGTCGACATGTATAAAGGGAGGTAAATTGTACAGAAAGTTGTACTAATTTTTCATCAGTTTCAAATATTTTCTAACAAAAACTTTGTTCACCAGTTTCATACATTAACTAAAAGATCTCACTTGCATGCTTGTTTACTAAATGATACAATGAGAAAAGAAAACAGACCTACCGACTGACAGAAATACATTGCTGTTTAAAATATTTTATATCAATAAATTTTTAAAGTTGTGTATTAGCAACTCTATATAAGTATTTTAATCAAATGATAAGTTGTCATGACGAAGAACCGAAGAAGAAAGGATTCAATGAATGTGAATAAAAAAGTATATCAGTGAGTTGTTAAAACAACATATAGACTGTACTAATACTGTAATACATACATACATACATACATACATACATACATACATACATACATACATACATACATACATACATACATACATACATACATACATACATACATACATACATACATACATACATACATACATACATACATACATACATACATACATACATACATACATACATACATACATACATACATAGTAAATTATCAACAGTTTCAAACAGTGAATTCTCTCACTAAAAAAAGTTTTCACCAGTTTCTCTTGGAGAGAACTCCGCTCCCAAATAAAATCAATGTTTGAAGCTACTTTGATAAGCACGGATGAACTGAAAGTGACGTTTGAGCAGCCAAAACAAAACTGCGTTTACTGCTGAAGAATAAAATGGACAAGATCGGAATTGGAAAAATTGCCAGTAGATATGGAGAAATAGTGGCTATCATGTTAGCCAACCACATGTTGTGCTTACAAAATGTGGTTGTTACACATCTACGCGAAGATGACGCCGACAACTCTGGGAGAGGACCCCACCGCAAAAGACGGAAGAAGAAGACAATCGGAAGAAGACGGAAGAAGTCAATCGGAAGAAGTCGGATTGAATGACAGATCATTGTCAGATATTTTGCCAAATCATAATCGGCTCGGCTCATATATATATATATATATATATATATATATATATATATAAATATATATATATATATATATATATATATATATATATATATATATATATATATATATATATATATATATATATATATATAATTGTTACAATTACATTTCCAAAACACCAAGACAATACTACTTCTGACAATTCAATACAAAATGTATTCCAATTTAGTTTAGACTTAAAATTAACTTCCACTCGATTGAAAATGAAACCATTCCATTCATAATACGTATTATTTCACCTTTTCATTGAAACGTAACCATCCACGTACCTTATCACAATTCAATACAAAATTTATTCCAATTTGGTTTAGACTAAAAATTTCCTTTCACTCGATTGAAAATGAAACCATTCCATTCATAATACGCATTCTTTCACCTTTTCATTAAAAAATTACCATCGAAGTACCTTTTTAAGTGCCTTATATAAATACGCTAAAGTGGCGCATGCATGCGTCAACTTGGCGCATTCGACTTTAGTGAAAATCCGACAATCGCCAAAGTAAACGCATCGACTTCCTCAGCTTTAGGGAAAAAATTCGACCTACGCCAAAGTAAACGCATCGACTGTCGCAGCTTCAGGGCAAAATCTGACACGAGAAGCTACCGGCAGGCTTTCTCACTTACCCATGTTAACCAAATCTGGACTCGAACTCACGCAGACAGAGGTGAGATGGCTGTTGTTATTGTAAGAACCTCTCTAAAGGTTCACGATTCCTGAAACATTATCCCATTAGCGCATATTTGCTGATAAGTTGGACACATAACCCCAAAACAATAACCAATAACCAAATTCCCTACAGTCAACAACATCAAAACTTTATTGAAACTAAACCGTAAAAAATACATTTTATATCATTATAACTATTCTTAATACTAGTTGTACCAATATTATAGTTGTGATAGCGATCTGTTTCCTATGTAATTGCAATCCCGTTAAATGCTTTATGATACGATGACAGAAACGCATAACAAATACTGAAAAAGAAACATAAATTAAAGAGAGTGTGACAAGGTGGTGGGTTCAAAACGGTAAACCAACCCCTTCTCTACGGTTCGTTGCTAGTGAATGACCTCCAGTCATATAATTTACCCAGTGTGAATGGATATAAAGAATAATACAGATCTCTGGGCAAGTATATTGAATAAATAACATAATGAGTCCCCTTTCAATGAAAAATATATAATTTAATCAATTTAACAATAGAATTTAAAATTGAAAGTAATCGATTTCTTTTACTACAAAGAAAGAAAATGTTCGAACATGTACCCAATAAAAGCAAATACAAATTTCGCTTTGCTATTAATTGTCAGTGACAGAATCATTGGTTTCATCATAGCCTACAAGTCGTGACCTTGAGTTCAACGCAGAATGACATTGTCACTTATCTTTATCCGGACATCCAATTTTCCGTTCATTCCTACTTTTCCAACCTTTATTTAATTGTCCTTGACTTGGACCATTGCTAGTCGACACTTGAAACTATTTGACGATAGTATATAGGGCTGGAATTCGGCTGTGGAAATCTGATGAATTTTTCAGTAGAATTTGGCAGGAAAAATTTGCTCAGGAAAGCTGTTTCCTTAAATAAATAAGTATCCCAGCTCAGAGGTCCACTGCTTAATTCTGTCTTAGTGACTCGCTGTCTCACTGGTTCTGTTTGCAAATAGAGACGTCCATTATATGTAACTGACCTTAATTCAGGTTCACGCTTAGCGGGAAAACATTAGCTTCCGCTGCAACTAACACGTATGTGACCGTATCTAACACCCCATGACTTCTTTACATTAAACTAATAGAGTATGGTTTTAAATTATAAATGACTTAGCAATAACGCAGATGACACAAAGTTGGCGTCTAAACAAACCTTCCAGAAATGAACAAAGTGAGAATCGTCTTTTAGCTAAACGTTATGTACGCACGAAATCCAACAGTCTGATAAAGACAAGATTCATCCAAAAAGCACCTTAAGAAATGGTCGATACCATTCAACGAAAGCCTAAAGAAGTTCGTGCTTATATCATGAACATGGGCAATACTAATGACTAGGTGGCATTCTGTTTCCTAACAGCACATGAATTGATTCGATAAGTAATGAAGGAGTATATTAGGAAGACTAAGAACGGAAAGAAATGCGATAGGAAGCAAGAGAAGAATGAGACAAATCAATTAAGCCTTTCCGAAACGTGGGAGAGCGTAACGAATGAAATGCCTGATTAAAGATGAGAAAAGAAAAAATAGCAACAGCACCAAAAAACCATATCAGATGTTAATTTTCCCCTATCCTTCTTTATAAACAGATCTCATGGAGGACATTTCGACAAAAGTGCTTCCTGTGGAGCCAAATCCAAGCCAAGATAGGGGCCGTTAAGACGAGTTTGGCCTATAAACTGTCACTTCCAGGATTACGTGTGTTTGTTAGCATTATTACCGTTTCTCTGCCACTTACTCTTGATATTAACTATATAAAGTTTTGTGTAGTTTATGGAGGTTTTGAATTTTATTTATTTGGATTGTTGGGTGGTAGGGTTGTGCGTGTCTAGTTTTGTTGATATAAAACGAATTAATTTTTGCGATACGTTCATGCTAACTTCCACAACCAACAACACCAACACTTTATATCGTGCCCTTAGAGAAGTTATTGATAGTCAATATCTGGATGGTGATTAATGCTGGACAATATATCCGTGTATAGGACAGCCAGGAGATGCTAATGATTGTCACGTTAGCTTTTCTGTTTGACTCATACCGTCTCATACTATTATATTTATGGACATTGTACATACCAGTTCCTATTGTACAGGTAAACCATATTAAACGTATGGACTGATCTTAACTTTAATTTATACATATACCATAATAATTCAAACTGGTGGTCTAATACAAAGATTTCTAGTAGCACTACATACCGTTCCTTCCTAATTTATCCTCCAATACTACTGGTTACTGAGATCAAAACCGCCCAGTTGGGAATATTTCTGTAATAAATCTTCTATTATGCATTGATAAATATGAATTGAAGCTCTTCAGACCATGACACACAATATGAACAACTGTCCACTGAGAATGATGACCGGTGGACTGCAGCATTGCGTGTTGCCTATGATGACGCTGTTAATGGCGGAGAAAGCCCAGAACACCATAACATAATATAGACCCTAAACTAGTTGGATCAGGAGCTCTTAGTGAAATTTTAGACTCACATTAATTCATGTAAACACATAATGATTTTCTGGGACGGTACTATCGCTCCAGTGGCTTAGTGGTTAGAGTGTCCACCTCAGATGAGGGAGGTCGTGGGTTCGTTTCCCGCTCGGGTCATACCCAAAACTTACAAAAATGGTAATAACAGCTTCCACGCTTGACGTTCAGCATTAACAGGTTAGTGTTAGGACTGGTCGGCGTGGTGTCTGGCTAATGTGACTGGGTAGGACATCATGCTACATGTCTGCGGCATGATGCCCCAGTGTTAGACAATACTTTAAACTGATGCACTGCAGACAACGTAGCCAAGTAGTAAATTATATCTGGGACGGTGCGTAGGTTATTCCTTGGTTATATGTGAAAATGTGCACCATTTTCATACCCTTCAGTTCGTGAAATATATTATCTTCTTCTATATGAATAATGGTGTAAATAATCAAATCTAATTATGAATCCCTTGATATTCCTTCCTCGGATGAGGATACGTTTGATAGCAAACTGACATGGAGATAGCAGTACACCAGTATGATTTATTTTGTTTTAGTAATTCAATACATTTCATTTTTATATTGATCAGTCGTCACATAGATACTTTTATAGAAATGTATGATAGGTGACAGATATGGATAAATTATAAATTGTGACATATTCATTCTGATGAAGATAAAATTAGACACATGAGTTCCTAATTTACATCATTTGGGTATCCAGAATGAAGAAAAAATACAAATTGATAAGTAGATAGGTTGTTGCATATATAATTATTCCAGCATTTCATTTTAATGATTTAATAATAAAATAAAGACAATTTCGAAAAATCTAAAATTTGCTTTGACTGGAAATCCATTTAGAAGAGGAAATGCATTAACACTGAAGTACGCATGGGCAAACACTAACATGCATCACATGGAGTTGCTGATATTCTAGTCTTCTAAAGGAGCGGATACTAGAGGATAAATATAATTGATAACCGATTTTAGATGGACAGTCTGTCTATTAATTAAACATTGCAAAAACAAGATTAATGACACGTTGCAAGTAATGCTCAACAAGTCCAATCCAATGAAGATATCAATAATTTTTAATTCTAATTACTTTAGATGGACAGTCCATTTATTAATTAGTGGATTAAAAAGATGAGTACTGTGCTTCAAGTGATACTAAACAAGTAAAATCCATTAATGATGTTAAATAATTTTCAACTCTTGAACCAAGCAGTGGAGGAATATATTGCAAAGGTCGAATAGGAAAGGGAAATGAAACGTGAAGAAATAGGCGTTATCTTGAAAGAGCGAAATAAGAAATGACAAAATCAGTCGAAAGATAGATTTGAAGCAAAAAGAAAAAAGGAAAAGCTGTCAAATGCACTCTGGCAGTTCTCACTCTGGCAGTTCTCTATAGATGAACTAACAGAGTTGAATAATGAAACACCATCAGAAGAAAAGTTTTAGAGTGACAAACCCGTAATGTGCTTGTATAACGTGGTCGTAAAGAAACGAAGTGATTACGTTATAATTAAAATAATAAAATAAAATGTTCAAGAGCGTATCTAATCCCATATTTTATATGCACGCTACAGTCCTCAAAGATTAGTCTGTCTGCAATTATCAGTATTATTCTTATGAGGAATGTGGAGGGAATATGCTACAAGTTAAAGATACAAAAATATATTTCTTGTTTGCTTATGCTTTCACTGAGATGGAATGAAAAGTTACAGTTCAGAAATTAATATACATGGAATTGAGATTCGTACGGTATTGAGATTCGTATAAATAAAGTGTTTGATACTCATTATCATAATTGGTTCAAAATTGGGAAACAAAAGACGGAAAAAGCAGTTCTTTTTAAACATAATAAAGATCAAGATGTAAGTAGTTGTCATATACCTCCTGGGACAGTTAATATTATTTCAACTATTTCTATAAATCTTTTCTTTTACGCTGTAAATGGTTGTTATCAGGCAGGATATCATGGTAAATCCTCGTCCGAGTCAAAGCACAATACGGGTATGTTGTTTATAAATTTTCTTCAGAGGTCAACCATCGGTCTGGCCAATTGATTGGATCTGTGCCTACAAATGTTGTTTATTTATGATACTATAATCCGTCTCTCTCTCGAATACGGTTTCATCGGAATAATCGTATAGAGAATTTACATAACCTCAGAGGTGAAGAATTAGCTCTGAGGGTGTATGTTTGTACAGGTCGTGAGCGGGCAACTAAATGTCGTAGGCAAAGCTTCGTCTTCGGAAGTCCGTTCAGTTGAGAGCGTTAATACAACAAAATAACCGAAGAAATAAAGAAAAATAAATGAAACAGACCAAAAACAAACCCCAAAGACATAAAAATCTAAATAAACAAAAAATACTAGGCAAAAGGGATTTCCATTGCTTGCAATCTGAATGAAGAATTTGAATGCTTTGTATTTCAATTGCCTGTAATGCCAAGGCAAGTGTTGAGATTGCTTACATTGGAATACTCGAATTCTAAAAAAAATGTTTACTTCGATGTGTTGCACTTACATCTTATTGCATTTCATTTTCTCGAGATAATGCTGATATAATTTTCTTTATGACACTTGCCAGTGGAACTAATTCAACAGTATCGCTATCGCTACCGGACCTGTGCGGCCGGTAAATAGGCCATGGATTTTTCAATGGCTTGTTGGTGTAATTTTATATCACGATATTGCTGGTATATATGTGCCCTCTTCCAGTTGTCAGCTTATCATTTAAAAATCGTGTACTTATTTCATCATAAATACATTTATTTCTAGAATTAGTCACCAAAAGTGTACGTGCGTGCCCAGGTGATGCCGTTTAGCAGTATGTCCTAAAATATATATAGGATATTCTATATACATAAACAATGCTACAGGCTTCTGATGATGTTATATATACTATTTTACGCTATACGAGGTTAAGAAGGCTGATCCGAATAAATTGACCATCCCAGGAATTATTTGTATCAGGTAATTAATAATATAGATAATTACAATCATCAGTTTGACTGTCAGCGTTGTGTTCAACGTCATCCCGTCCAGGCGGAGGGCAAACTCGTACACGTTCAAAGATTCCTTGTGAGACAACGAACATTGGTCTCTCGCCGTAACCATTACACATATGTAGACTTTTTTCTCGATTTAGAAAAGGCCTCACCTATAACATGAAGGTAAGCAATCTGGGTCTACAAGGCCGTCATTTCGACTAAACTTTTAAACAGAGGTATACGAAAAGGACATTCATGATCCCCATGGTAGAATTTTATCGGCAACGTTTTAGAACATCAAAATTAATAGCATTAACAAGTGTTTAGCTTCTGGTTTGGATTGCTTTCCACTAAGATTATTTGCTAATATGTCTATCAAATACACACCAATAATGAGGCAAATTCTTTAGTTTGCTGTGATTGTTTAATGGACGCAATACCATCAATTGAAAGTTACATTCTTACTTTAATATATAATATCGCTGATTCAACTATCAAAGCAACGAAGAGTCATCGTCCATTAGCTCGTAGTTGAAAGATAAATTGTTGATAGTTTATAATGGCTTGATTTCTTGAGTGCTTCAAACACAGTTTGGAAATTGATAAAATATTGTGCAAATAAATTAAAATAAAAAATATGATTATCAAAACAAAGAACGGAATCATTGTCATCAATTTCTGTTAAATTTGGGGACCTCTACAAACATACACAATTAGAGCTAATCCTCTGAGTCTATGTAAATTCTCAATCTGATTATTCCGATGAATCCGTATTCGTGAGATAGACGGATTATGATATCATAAATAAACAACATTAGCGAGTACAAACCCAATCAAATGGCCATAGCTGGGGTTGACCTCGGAAGAAAATTTATAAACAATATAAGCGAGGATTTACCAGGATATCCCACCTGATAACAATCATTATTAGAGCGTAAAAGACAAGATTTACAGAAATCGTTGAAGTAATATTAACTATCCAATGAGGTTTATGAAGACCACCATCATCTTGATCTTTCTTATGTTTAAAAAAAACTGTTTAACCTTCTTTTGATTTTTGTTTCTGAACCAGTTATGACAATAGGTATAAAACATGTTATTTATACGAATCTCATTTCTAACTATATTAATTTCTGAACTGTAACTATCCCTTCGATTGCAGTGAAAGCATAAGCGAGCATGAAATATCTATTTGGATCCTGAACTTGTAGCATATCTCCTCCACATGCATGATAAAATTAATAGTGATTATTACGAACAGACTCATCTTTGAGGACGGTAGCGTGCATTTCAAATATAGGATCAGATAGTCTCCTGTACATTTTATTATATTTTTTACTTTCTAAATTATTTCAAACTAGGCCACTTTATTACGTTATTGATAATAATAATAGCATTCCTGTCGAATTGTTATTGGGAAGTTGTTACGACTAAACCTTAACTACTACTGATGCCCACAAAGACATAGATCTTCACAGACCTTTCTAGATGTATCCAGTAAACTTTATAACTTTTGTACTATTGTGTGTGATTTTTCAGCAGAAGCAGCATCTATAGATCAGAATTAGATGGAGGAGTAGAGCATTTGGCACTTTGAATAATCTCTTAAATTGCAGACCTCTTTGTAATGTTATAGATATGATACGCTCTTTAAAACGTATTTATAACAGGCATGGCAGGACTAACACGGTAGATGAACTGTATAAAGACTTATGAACGCTTTACATTTTTGCATAAGCTTAATGTATCTCCCTTCTAATCTCTCGGGGAAAAGTATTCTTGAATGGTCGAAGCATCGGACTTATGAAGTGATGCCGTTCCATACAGTAAATGCCTGTTATTTGTCAATCTTTTGAATATCGACATTGTTATATCGAGCAAAGACATAAAGAGGCAAATACATTTAAAGCTTCCATACAACAGCACTGCCACAAAATCAACTGGCAAAATCAATTTATTTGGCTCTTTATATGTTGATGACGTAAAAATTAATCATAGAAAACATTGAATATATGATAAGGTAAAACTGCTTGAAAATATGAATATTATGTTATGATTGTATTATTAATTAGCAAGTAAATTAATTAAACATCGCCAAATGTTTAAATTGCAATGTGTTGAAATGTAGTACGTTCCGTATCTACAAATCATTAGCATCTTCTGAGAAGAACATCGTTTACAAAATGTAAAGTGTTCATAAGTCGTATTACAGTCCATCGTCCGCGTTAGTCCTGGCAGCATGTTATAAATACATTTTTAAAAGCGTTTCGTATCTATAACTTTCTAAAGAGGTCTGCAATTTAAAAGGTAATTCAAAGTGCCCAATACTCTACTACTGGAGACTACCATTTCTATGTTGCAGGAGACATTAACTCCAGTTTCTACTGGTTTTTGAGCATATGAAAATTCCTATTAATTTCCGCATATTAGCGTAGCCAGTAAGATCAGCATTTAGTGGCTTATTAGACCCTAATTACGTTCTCACTGGACTCATCGTTATTATCCGTAAATAAATGAATTACAAGGATTAATAAAGCAACAAATGACCTATGGTGCAAAGTTATATTTGTGTTTTGTCTACGGAAACTGGGATGTCGTAGTGGATGATTCACATGAATCTGATGTGCAGGAATAATATGATACTCAAAATAATTTAAATTCTGTAGAAATCATTAATTTAGCAATGCAATATGAAGTAAACACAGTTTATATATTTAAGAACTAGTGGAACATGTACAGTAAGCCAAATTGAGTGGATAATTTAATCGTTAAAATGCAAGATGGGACAAACATGACATTACCCTTCGAAATACCAATCATGAAGGTAAAGCGAGGTGCTCACAAATGAAAATAAAATATTGAACAGTGCTTACAAATTATAGTCTAAGGAACAATTAAATGTTTGTGCAAACACTTACTTGTACACGTTAAGATTTATTTATTGAGCAATGTAGAAATCCTGTTGTGTCTGTTTATTAAGATGTCTGCCTGTGTGTAGAGATAAAATGGGAATATTATACATTATTATGCTTACCCGTATCCTGCTAATGCCTTACCTTTTACTGTTTTTAAGGGTTCAAAACGTAGAGTGGTGTATCCGAAAACTGTATATAGGTTCTTTCTGCACCATGCGAATGCCTTACCATGTGGACGGCAATTATATGAGTTCTTTTAAAACTACATGAATTTGCCTTGAATTTACTCAGTAGTAAATCTTTGTTCTCTTAGGATTCTTTTAATGCACTGTTTCTTGACTTCTTGACAATCCAACTATTCAAAATCTGTCAAGAGACGAATAACACTGTCTAAACAATTATTGGACTATGAAAAACTATAGCACATATTGGAGAGTACAGCTTATTCACTTTACTTTAGGCCTTCTATTTTAAGTTAGATACTATTAGAAAGAGTCTACATTTTAGATCATATCTACGATATCCATTGTTATAATTTTGCAGTGTACCGACATATATTTTACAATTAAAAAGTCAACTACATTGTAGTTACACACATCCATTTTACCCTCTAAATGAGACTTAACACCAATTAGCATCACAAAACAATTCAGTTTTATAACAGTACGTTTGAATCTCATTGAAATTGTGAAAAAAAAATAAACTTCAAAAGTTTGTAAGAATACATTCTTTAATCTGGTCGTTTTGTTAAAGCCGGACAACATAGATAATAGTATAATTTCTGTTCGAGGATAACGACACAAGTTTAATGTTTCTCTGTTATCCTTAATTACACTTGACAACTAATGAAAACGTTTGAATTCAATTTCATACTAATTGTACTTTATTGTACTAGTCTTTTTTTGCTAAATACTCCATCAATTTCCATAAGGCATTTAAACGTTCAAGAGATATAATCATTTTGAAGTATCAAACATTTCTTTTTTTTTAATCATTGCACCAAGTGACTATAATTTCGATTTTAGTTTTGTAGGAGCTAAATTAAGTATGAAAGTAACAAGGTAAAGTATTTGTTGTGGTATTGCGTCTTTTTAACAATCACAGAAAGTTGTGAGGGAAGGAATTTTTCTTTTAGTTTTTCGTTGGTTTCACCGCTGTGTTCGCTTACTTAATGTATATATATTTTCTATCTTGCTAGTATCTTTTATATAATGGAACGGATGTTTTAAAACCAATCGATGGACGCAACTGGTTTAATAGTAGTCGAATTACTACTACTACTACCACAACTACTTCTACTACTACTACTAATGATAATGCATAAACATATACATTTATCATCGTTATGTGTACATGTTTCACTGTCATTTATTTACTTTTCTTTTCTATGAATTATGTTGCATATCTGCTGTCCTCTAAACAATCTTTTGTTATGTTGTTGCGATTATTGATAAGAAAGACAGATCGCTGTTAAAGTTTTACCACTCCTACAGCTCCTAATACTAATAATAATTATAAGGTCGTGATATTGTTTCATTTGTAATTTAGGTTTGCCGTTGTGTTGTCCTTGGGGATTTAGGGACTTATATTTAGATATCCTTTTGGGCGTTTGAACTATATCTTACCAACCTTTTGCTTTTGTGATTCCAGAATATGCTTTTTTGAGTACATTTACTGTTACAATAATTGCGGACAAGCTAGATAATCTCGCAAAGGTCAAGAGTTTGTAGGTAAGTAATTGTACATACAACCATTAGGATATGAGCAGTGAAGTTAAAAAATAGAACACTATTGGTACGCTTTCAGGTGTTCAAAAAATATACAAAAACTATTAACTACTTGACAATTGTTAACCTTAATATGACATCAGTGCTCTGTTGCCCTACTCACACAGACGGAGGATATGTTTTTGTATGACTGCAATATCAGTAATAATCATAGACCGTTGTGAGTTATATTACTAATACGTATGCATCTACCACTACTATGATCGCTCCTGATACTAATAATAATATCATACTCATTTGCCTGTAATTTATTCCACCCCACTCTTCCGCCGTGTCGTTTGATTCTTTTTTTATCATATCTTTTGTCATATTTTCTCAGAGAACACTTGCCTACGAGATTACGATTTCTATACAACTATCGATTTTGATGGCAGTGTAATATTAATTGCAATAAAAAGATTTCTTATTGTTTTATTTACGTTTCACATGAGTGAGTTTCGTTTTAGTTTGCTTCTATTTTGTTTTTTTATATCGTCTTCTGGGAATAAATTGATTAATCTGGTCGTTGTGCAAAACAGCTGTATTACCTAGAAAACTGAAAACTGGACGTTCATGGATAAGAATACAAATCGAATGTTTTACAGTTATTCCATCCACATTAAACGTTGAATTTATGAGCGTGTTTCTGTTCCTTTTATGACTCATCGTATGGCTTTGTACGGTCTGTTGTGCTCATTATTCCACCAATTAACATAACGTGCTTTAAGCGCTCAAGAGATTTTGTCATTTAAGTGTATCAATAAAAAGTGTATCCTTCAACTACTTTATAATTTACTATGAATTATTTTGTTGGTTAATATTATGTATTAAATTAATAAAGTAACTTTAAAGTTATGGTAACCCGTCCTTTTAGTAACCATTTAATGATTCACTGAATAAAGTGGCAATTTTTATTTAGCTCAACGTGATTATGTACGAATAAAATCCAATGCTCTGATAAAGACAAGGTGCATTCAATAAGCACCTTAAGAAATAACGATTCCGTAAAACCATAACGAAAGCCACTTTGGAAAGGATATTTTAAATTTATGAGAATAGATTATTCGTTTCATTGTTTTGCATACACATCCAGTCAGTGATAATGGTCTATAGTTGGTAATGTTGGTTCTGAAAGGTTTTTCAAAAACTGATAATGTATATCGTCAAGCCCAGCGTCTTATTGAAAGATTACATAAGCTCTAACAATGAACACGGTTGCTTAAACTCTGCTCGACGTGGCAGGACCCATCCCGACCACCAGTCTAGAAGAAGTAGATGCCAAAGAATCAAACTGCATTGGAAAGCCTCTGGTCAATTGATAGGATCCTTTTCACCACCTGAAACTGGTAGTAACCCAAGTCAAATAGGTTGACTCTACTTAGTCGACTATTACGACACGTTGCGAGACACGTCGGGCCAATTAAACAACGCGGGACCCGCAGGGTGGAGCACGTGGACGAAATGAGCTACAAGTTTAGGATAGAAGTATATATTTCGTGCCAGCTTAGGCTTTCATTGACATCAAAGTGACACTTCCAGCTCCAGAAATTAATTTACTGCATTTGAGATTCACACAAATAAAATGTTTGATAGTCATTTGTCACAACTGGTTAAAAATGGGTATAATGAAAGGAAAATTTATTTCATAACATGAAAAAAGGTTCAAGATGGTGGCGGTTAACATTACTTCAACGATTTCTATAAATCTTATCTTAAACGCTGTAAATGGTTGTTATCAGGATTCCCATTGCTTGCAATCCAGATCTAAGGATTTGTATTCTTTACAGTTAAATTGCTTGCAATGTAAATTCAAAATATAAGATTGCTTACATTGAAATGCTTAAATTCTATCACACGTTTACATCTCTGTATTGCACTTACAACATTTCGCGTTTCATATGCGTGAGACAGCGCTGATTATTATTTTCTATATGGCACTTGCCTCTTATTTTATGCTAAAAGCCAATGAATCACATATTTGTATTTTTTTTCTTTCTTTATCATTTCGTGAGTGTGTGTAGGGTGAATTGCATCAATTGTATGATAGGAGAGTGAGATTCAGTGTATTTGTTTTGTATTCACACACACATACACACACACACACACACACACATATATATATATATATATATATATATATATATATATATATATATATATATATATATATATATATATATATATATATATATATATATATATATATATATATATATATAGTATTTCGTTTCATAAATTCTAATAATTCATTACTCTGTGTTTTGTGTTATTCATTTAGTCAAGATTGAGAAATCCAACTAGGTTTCAGTTCTGCTACAATGGTGGCAGAAGTGGGATCTTCTCTGCTGGATTACGTGATTTCTGATACAATTGTATTGCTTGACTATTACTAGGTTGACCAGGTAACTTTATTGTTCTTTTTTATTTGAAACCTTTATTATTATTTATGCGTGTTTTACGTCAGACTCGAACTTGGAGCCACTTCACATTTTTTTCATGGATGCTTCATTAAAATATCTTAGAACACAGGCTGATATGTTTTAGCAAACATTTTATTCCGTTTTCAGCATTTCGTACTTCAGAAGAAGAAACATACTTCAAAAAACGTCTGTGCATACATACATACATACATACATACATACATACATACATACATACATACATACATACATACATACATACATACATACATACATACATACATACATACATACATACATACATCCCAATATATAGTAACACTGAATTGTGATGAAAGCAGAATTATTCAAAACAATATTTTTACGGCTACTTTCGTCAATTAACAATTTGTGCATATTTGTAGAACATGTGTTTGGTAACAAAGTATATAATACCCTGCATTTTGTATGTCATTCAATTAGGAAGGAAATCTTAATTGCTGTGCAAAAGTTTCGCACTAAACATACTGATTGTTATTTTTTTATTTGTTAGCAATTTATCTATAATTCATTTATTCAATAAATCTGCTAGTATGACTTTAGGTGGTTTATATATATATATATATATATATATATATATATATATATATATATATATATATATATATATATATATATATATATATATATATATACTTAAGACCATAGAATATGATAATCAATTTTAGACTGGTGATAAATATGTCTATCAATGTATTATATGTCTTTCTATCTATCTATCTATCTATCTATCTATCTATCTATCTATCTATCTATCTATCTATCTATCTATCTATGTATGTATATATATATATATATATATATATATATATTTATATATATATATATATATATATATATATGTTACTAACAAAATACACATGACATAGGCACATGACAGAACTACGAAATCTGTATACAGTTTAAGCAAAACACTACTTCTTTGTTCGTAATGCATCTGTAATAAGTTTTTATTTTCCCTTGATTGGTTTATTGTTATTGTTGTATTTCTGGAATAAGAAGGACAGCTCAAATTACCTCTTATTCATTATTCACCAATTTTTAAACAAAGGTAAAACGGGGATGATACCAAATATAATAATCCGAGAATGAGCCAAACTAATAATGTATCTACTCTATGCTATTACACTAAGTAACAAAAATAGAGAGGGCCAATACGTTTTGGAAAATTCTACACTTCATATATTTCTCTGTAGAAAAATTGACAATGTGAAAAGAGTGTATTGTGAATTAAATTGCAAACATTGCTAAAAGTTCTGTCACAAATTGTTCAAAATGAAATCTAATTTTGAATGTGCTGATGTTTCAACAATGTCCAAAGGTTGATGTGCCAACAGCCTTTATGTATGATAATGATATAATCGAAAATTTTAAAGAACACTTAATTTTAATGAACAATTTAAGTAAACGAGATTTCTCAAATATTAAGTGAATCCAACCAAAAGACCGAATCCAAACAAATTTTTAGATTGGAATAAATAATTCATATGTAAACACCAACTTCTGCATTACTTGCATGAATATATATTTCAAACGATTTACTGAGATCTGGAGCTGAGAAAAACTGACGCACTGTTAAGCATGACCTTTTAGGTATCATAAGTCTACCATCCACTGACAGTTGTCGACTAATCAATTTGGATTGATCGAATTGGGAATTTTAATCAACAAATTTGTCAGTGATCAAGGAATTTTGGCAACAAAATTGAAAAACGCTCCAACAATATCCAGCAATATCCCAAAATCACAACTTCTGATTTTCGTATAGATACGGGGAATTAAAGCATAGATTTGTCCTTAACCTTTATAGATTTAATTTGACTGTGCCCACCTTGTGTCATAAAATATGACACAAACAATGTCAAATTTACGTTTTCATATAATAAATGCAAATTTATATCAAAGAGTCAATTAATGAATTTTTGAATGGTTTTCAAACGATTTTTGCAGGTTGTACATAATTACTTCACCAAGGGAAGCGCCACAATATTCTGGACGAGACTCTGTCATATTCATTAAGCACTAGAAAGTTAAAGGATATGTTTTAATACCTAATGGTATCACATGACATCGATTCATACAATCTGGTGTTACAAATGCTGGCAGTTCTTCGACTCTTTCCGTGAGTAACGATCAACAGAATCATTTGAGAGACAAATCTTTGCTACATCGTTTTCAGTTTCATTTGTGTCAGTGGATACGGTAAGTTTTGTCTTGTTTTTGGACAAGAATACAGACTGAACTCAAATGACTTGTACTTGGTACAGTGAAATAATTTTCCAGGAAGATTGGTCGTTCTCTTTTCAAACATTCCTGCTTGATATAATTCATCTTGTTGGAGCATTTGAGAACAAGTACTTATGTTTAAAAATAGCTATTTTAACCGTCCATTCCTTTGCAGAATAATTCAAGACTAGATTCGATGAAATCTTTTTTCTTGATTGAGTATTGTGAAGATCCTTTCTAGCTATATCAAACGTCTGTGACAACTTTATTTGAAATCACATACATAATCAAGATCAATGTTTGAATCGTCCGTATAATTTTTCTTTTTTAATGGTCGAAACAACATTTTGAAAAGACTAAAACCTAATTACTCCTGTCTGACTCCTAACTGCAAGCAACAGCACCAAAGAGGTAAATCCCAAGTATACTCTACTACTTTTAGTGAAATCTCTCCAAACATTCCTGACTTTCAGAGTAATAGACGGAAATTGTAATTCTTTGGATTCCTAGTTCATTCATAACGTGCTGGAACATTCCTAATGATAATTAACCACTTTGTCTAGATTTTGAAAGGGCAAAGAGTGAAAAGTATTTAAATCTTTTATTTGTTATTCAAACCTTTTTGTAACAGGAATAATATAATACAATATTAGTGGAACTACACGAGTTACATATCTATTAGTGACCTTGATGCCATCATAAAGTCTTTCAGGGAGCATATGTGAAAAAGGTAGGACCTCTTTAAGAACAAGAAAAATGCGGAATATTTTAGTGAATAATATGATCACATGATATTGAACAATAACAAATAAAATAAAATTCATACCTTTGCATTTTTCATTTCGTAAGTTTGACCAATAACATACCCATAATCGCGCACTAGCCGTCCCCCTATTTCCGGTTGACAATTTCTCAGTATTGTGAGTTCACCTTTGGCAACTTGTAGAATGGTGGATAAGTAAGTTTTGCCGGGTACAAGGTCTGAACACCCGGCATGGAACTACCTGAAACGGTCAGTTTTCTACACTCGTACTTTGTCGGGTTCGCCCATTCCTTTATCTCAGACTCATTGTTGCCAAACATAAAACAACGTTTTGTTTCTTATATTCTATTTCTTCCGAGGCAAGAGGAACTCAACATGGCAAGAGCAAATTTGTATTGCATAAATGTTGTGAGCCAGGTACTTCCACTTAGTACCAATTCTAGAAAGCTAAGATTGGGTGGGCCAGATAATAGTCCATTCCTAGTAATAAAGCAATATCTTTGAATACATTATGTAATACACGTAAAACATAAGAAATTAAATGAATGGCAATACTACAACCAAGAATAAAACTTAGATGACACTACTACAAAATCTGTACAAATATTTCATCACTAGAAAAATCCATAGTTGTACTTTGCCAAACTTACAAATCACTACTAAATAATTAACATATAATTTCCAAGTTTGTACGAGTTCACTTTCTTGAGTCAACATTTCCCGTTATGCCATATATATTATTTGCTAAAGATATTGTTTTTAAATACAACACTGACATAGAGGATTTCTTCAAACCCATGTAGTTTGATTAAACTTCTATCATTCCAGTTTATCTATTGGATTCAATTTTAAATTTTGTTCAGTTTATGCAAACCCTTAGAGCGCTTAGATGGTTTTCTCCGTGCCGAGTTGTTGCGAGGCAACGAATGAAATGTGCTCTCTGCTTTCTAATTTCGTATATTTTACTTAGGCTTCGTGGGCTGATGTCTCTACATTTTATCTGAAAACTTCGCTGAATAGGTCTTTTACCGTATGTTTTATCCATCTTGCATTCACGTTGAAACTACAACCATTATAATTTTTAGATGTTTTATTTATCAGGTTTATTTCCCGTAACACCTTTCCGGCCTTAAAAGAACTGATATTCTTCATAGCATAATAAAAACTCTTTTTCATCGCTATCATCAGTCAATGTTTCCTCAATAAAAGCATCATATGGAATAGAGAGATGTTGTGTTTTATACGCAACCGATATTTTATAATACATGTGAAATTTGTAAAACATTTGAGATATGCAAGGTTAATATACAATTGTTTGCATGTTATATATATATATATATATATATATATATATATATATATATATATATATATATATATATATATATATATATTAAGGAGTAGCCAGACTTGTAAACAGTTGCCTTCCAGAACATATACAGATAAAGTGAGATAAATGCTTCACGAATTGCCCAGTATAACATTTATGTTTGATTAAAATGCTTGCCGTTACATAAATCAAACAGCCGGTAGAGGATGCGTGGTGCTTGTTGCTACAGACGTATCTGTTCTGGAAGGAAAATCAGAATTTCCTTAGTACGCAAGCAACATATGTTTTATGGTCACACAAACTCTTAACAAACCATACAATGCCTTACCTGCCAGATCTTACTTTGACTAATACAATTGTGACGTTCCTTGTTTGGTTCTGATATATACAATAATAGCGTTTCGAGTAAAAGTCCGCTTGGTTAATTTTTGCTTTTTTCCCAAAATACCAGACGTGGTCCCTAAAGCTAAATGTCAGATTTAAGGTTTTACAGTAATGCAATGGTTTTCAGAAAAAAAAGATTCCTTTCCATGATCGTAAACCCTTGGTGAAAAAGTGTACAAAGTGGCAAAAATATCTGCAATTCATAATTGGTACCTACCATTAGAATGTAAAAGTTAACATTTGTTGTGTAGTCGGATCCATAAGAGCCTCTCCATTTAAATTTTGTATCGCAAAATTAAATCCTTTCTTCCTTACTTCAAATGTAATTTAACATAAGGACTAATACAAATGCATAAATTGGGACAAAGCTCCTTCTACGCACACAGCTATGAGACTCATGGATAGACCCAAATCGTTTCTGACGATCGTAATATTGTTGTGTTCGAATATATGTATATATAAACAATATCATCTGATGCCATTTCCAACCTTAAGTATATGCATGATAATATTAAAACAGAAAAAAAAACGTGTGCAGCAGTGACAATTTGAGATATGCAACATGATTCGATCAGAATTATTTTAGATATATATGTAACTCTGCTTAACATTGCATCTTTTTCCTTAAGATGTTTGATCCTTAGCATTTGTTTTACTGACCACATTGTCCCCAAAGAAGGAGTAAAATCAGTTAGTTGTGAAACCAATCATAATAATCACAGAGTAGGTTGACGAACAAAGCCATATATTGAAATCAAGCTCTGATATTCACCGCAAAAGAGAAAGTGCAATAACATCCGATTTTGACTTCATAATTATCTATAATATTTTTAAGAGCATTTGCTATAGTCATGATATATCCATTAAATACTAACTGCATCATATATATATATATATATATATATATATATATATATATATATATATATATATATATATATATATATATATATATATATATATACACGGTACAATTTTGTTGTTTGTCCGCCTCTTTCAATTCCTCAAAGACTAACACCCTATTTGATACATCGTTTGATATTTTGGAAAGGATATACTTTCTGCAACCATTTCACACATATGCAGATATATATGCCTTCCATTGTGCTCAGCGCTAACGGAAACACATTTGTCTGCCATTTGACAGTAATAGGCAGTAATAGAAAAAGTAATTTTTATGTTTTTTTAAACATCGGTAACGATCAAAAGTCGATTGCTATCAATTATGTTTCGGCGATTGTATTATTTTCCTCTGTCGGCCTCTGGTCTTACTTTGAAGCATTCCTTGGCACAAACCAAATGTGTGATGCCATCAGCTACATACAGAAGAGCAACACTGAGAGAAAATATTCCCATCAGTAAAAGTTTGCAACCGATGATACAATTTTGAGTAAAATAATCAAATTAACCAGCTAGTTATGCGATCATTTATGGGAGTTTTTGAAGGCCCGTATTCGAAATTAAGGCCGTAAAATAATGTTGAAATCTTGTATTAAAAACGCCGATTAGATCTTTGTATACACCACTGTGGAACCATCGGTGATATCTATGGATACTTGGTATCGTATGGGTGTCAACGCCATTAAAGGTAACCCCAAAAATACAGATGCCTCTAAATACTTTGGGTATCTGAGCGTATCGCTGCGCAATTCCGCAATTCAAATAACAGCCATAAGCTTGTATCGGCCTCGTGGAAATATTCGTTTTGATTTTTTGACCACTTGGGTTCTGACTCATCCATCAATTTCTTCAACCTACGGCGCATCATTGATGTCGGTGATAAAATAAACAATATATTCGTCAGCGACAGAATCTCTAAGGGCTTCATTGAATTTATTTTGGATGATCGTACGCGTATGGCGGTACAAAGTGTGTCTCAGTTGAGCCATGACAATATCAGTTTGAGTAGCAAATGAGTTTGTCAGACCCAGACCAACGTATGATGATGATGCGGATAGGGCTTTTACATTCAAGTGTGTAAAATGCGGCAAAAATATATCCATTTGCAATCATTTCTAGTGTGCAAAGCCTTTGTGGCGATATTGATGCGGACATTTGGAGATTACCAGGAACACCTTGGCCTAAGTATCCGGGTGAATAACCATCCTCTGGAATATTAGTATTGTGGTCCTGGAACCGGATAATAATCTTAACGAAAATAATCAGCCAAAAGCTGGTGAATTTCTAATGAAACAATTGATGAAGGGTACCATGCTTATGACGTCACGTATTAAGAAAAGAAACTCTTCAAGAACCACATATTGCTGAATAATGTGATAAATCTATACAATTGAAAAACATTCGAGAATTACTTACGAAATGGTTGTTAAGATCGGCTAATAATGAGTAATAAGCTAGCGAAGCAGGTGTCTCACGTGGTGTGACCGCATATTGGTTGGCCAAGAAAGCAATATAGCAAATTTATCTACCACAACCTAAAATGACCTAGTAGGGACGGTTGATGCGAGCATCACAACCAAGTTCATCGTGGAGATATCTCGCTTTTAAGGAATGACACTTATTACTGGCACAGAACGAAAACATCGTTCACATATATACAAATACGCGTTGATGGTTACCTAATTTGAGAGTAGATATAAAGAATCGGAAGCACTATAAACATAATCATCAACAGATGTTGCCGACTAGTTTAAACAAATTCATTCGCGTGGATATTTACTATGGCAACAGTTGTTACACTTTGATCATTGCAAAGAATCTATGGGTTCAGTAACATCGCTTATGCATCATGAGACTAAAATCAGACTTGGACAAGCCGGAATACGTCGTGATCAGGCAATCTTTGAACGATTTAATTGAATACTTGCTGAAGGTTTGTTTGAACACTAGTACGGCTAGAAATTACTGAGCAAGGACAGGCGTCGTGAAGCACGACTAAGCCCGTAATTGCCGAGTTAAACAGCGAAGTCGCACAAATTGCAATGAATCCCATAAATGCAATTGGAAATAAATACATACCTGAGAAGCTGGGCGACTCGCGATCGAGACGTTTGCTAAATAGTCAGGTATTTATACAAACCTGGCGAAATCGAAGGTGTCAAATCAGAGAACAATGATAATATCTGTAGTATAACAACACCTACAATGTTCAGTGTGGTTTACAGGTTGGGGATCCTTTGGATCATTGGACCTTTACCCGAGTTTTATTAGGTGAGAGATTATTTAAATGCACTATACTGCTAAATATTCTACATTTGGCCATTAGACATGATCATCGATAATCCATATATTTGTATCTGAGACTGAGAGACCCTGTGATAAGAGAATTGATATTACACATCCTAGGTTTCGGCATCATGCTATGGCCCCATCTACAGCTTAAGCGGAGACAACTATGATACTATGGATAACTGAATTTGTTTGGTCTCTAAAACTAGAATCGCCAGGAGAATATTCTGAAAATTATCCGCTAAACGATAAAAGAGGTTCTGAAATTACACAGCACATGTTCTCACATTCCTATTATTACTTTAAGTGCTTTTAATGATTCGTAAAAGGCTTTGTGGTGTTCTAATATCGCCTATAAATAAACAACAATATTTTTGTATCCGTTTGCGTGGTTAAACTTCTATAAATGGAGGAGGTTGTTCTTCATCGCCAAACATGATAATCGCCGTTTATTTATTCGATAACCAGTCTAGAAACGCTGTTACCGTCTCAATAGACACAGTACGTATTTCGTCCCAAATGATGATATGAGATGTTATATCCTTTTGCTTTTTTATAAAGTTCCTCAAACATATTCATGTTGTAAATCCTGGTAGTTTTCCTGGGCAGTAATTTAGTTACGATCGTCATCCACGAATGGGAGGTGTGGTCGACTATCATTATTAATTTGATAGTTACCCAAATTGTACAAAAATGTTCCTGATTATTGTTTTAGCACTTAAGGAAATTATATATTTTTTTCCAAGTAGTAGACTTCTTCTATTTTGGCTCTCTTTTCTCTATCACATTAATTCATTCATTCATTTTCCTTGTCGTAATTCTGTCAGTCCATGTACTCATTGTGCTTTCATAGCATTTTCTGTGACCTTTGATTTACGTAGTTGAAGATACCAGATTGCATAGGCGTAAGTGCATCAATTTTAGAACTAGTTAATGAGATAATGTTCATAAAACATGGCAAATACAAAATATTCTTGTTCTTAAAACGATATGTCAATAATTTTCAGGGCTCCGGCTTATAAGATTTATCTATGACGACTGTACTGGAGTGCAGGACCAAATTTATCCAGGATGGTTCTCTTTGGCCCATCATCACCAGTGACAATAAATATGATCATAAAATGTACAGACGCAATTACCGCCATGATCTATCCGGATCATTGACCAAACAAGCGCTATTACATCGCGCCTGAGCACTTCCGTAGTCATCGTGATATATTCGTGCAATTGTAAATGAAACAGTGGAACGACCAATGTCCGCAGTACGCGTAGTTTCTTACAGGCTGATCTGTCAAACCCAAACCCTGTATTGACCACCTGGATCTCAAGCAAAACTAATGTCGCTGACTCCTCTTCATCTAAGGCCTTAATCTGATCTAGCACATTTTGCTTGGACAACATTTGATCAAGGTTACGGAAGCTTAGTTCTTGTTAGCTGACAATATTTCTTCATCACTTGTTTTATGACTCTCCACTTATTCATTATTTAATTAGTCAAATTATAGTCATTAATTAAAGGTCATAGAGAATGTTAGATAATCCCAAAAAGGAACAGGACAAGCGATGAAATGGTGGGAATTCTTTGTGAATGTGCTACTTGGAAACCGTAGAGGAGGAAATTGGATATACCCTAGTAAGGGTTATTTAGTCCGGTTAGTAAAGCATGTTTTAACGGAAAAGAACGAAAAATAATACCTTTCGTAAAACTCAACCCTTGATTACAAGGAGAAAAAGGAAAACAAAAACAAAAACAAACAACTACTGTAGTGCAAATTGCCCAGACGTTTCTGCCAAAAATTAAAATGAAATAAGATTATACTGTAATGTTTACACCAGTTCGCATGTCTACATTTAAGTACTGCAGTGACTAACTTTTGTGTGTGAAATGAGAACAGGCTTAGCTACTATGAAATCGGCACATATATGGACGATTTCATTGTGTAAAGGTTTAAACACTACTCAGGTTACCGACTCAACAGGAACAGTGTTTTTTAAGGGGTACCAGCGTTGCTTGGATGAGGTTCATTCTTAACTATCGGGCACAGCGTGTCTAATACGTCGCTCTTCCTTACTCACCCATTGCTTGATTTTGCTAAATAATTTAGTCATTAGACAGTCTGTCACTGTAATCGAGAGTGGTAGGTTAGTGCGTTTAGCAGGAAATTTCGTTTGTGTGCTCTACATCCCACAAAAGGCTAATTTGCTAGCAAATAAAATGAAGGGTCCTCAGGCGACCTTGCCATTACTAGGTGGGAGTGGTGAGCTGGTATGGAGATTTGTATGGGGAGTGTTCATTATCTCTTCATAAATGCGTAACATTATATATTAGTTCCTAAATGTAACCTTTTTGACGAGCGTCGTAGTGTAATGGTTCAGGCGAGATACTAATGCTTATGGTGTCGAGCGAAAACTTTGTACGTGTTTGAGTCACGCCTCCGCCTGGCTGAGATGACGCTTACATCCAAATTATTAATTGTAATTATCGATCGTAATTACTTGATACAGACACACATAATTCCTGAGATAGTCAAGTTAGTCTGGACAGCCATCTTAACATCGTGGGGATGTTATGGTATGAAAACTACCATGGGGATTACAGTAAAATAGCTTACGAAACATCAACACCCAGCAGCATTGTGTAATATTCTATATAAGTACTAGGAAATACTGTTAAACTGCATCCCCTATGCACGATCGTCCACTTTTAGTGATTAATGCAAGAAATATATGCATTGTATAATGAACCAAGAAAATGGTTTTGAAGTGATACAGCGACTACAGGAAGAGGATAAATATACACTAACAACAGAATATCTTCCAATCAAATTACTCCAACACAAGCCATGGATACCTCTGAAAGTATTCCACTGGCAAGTGCCTTAGAGATAATTGTATTATAGTTGTCTCTTAAAAATGTAAAGGGAAAACGTTTAAGTGTGACACAGCAAAGAAAACTTTCGGCAGACGTTGAATATTCCCGTGCAAGCAATCGCAAACCTGGAATTCCCATTGTAGGTAATCAAATTGTAAAGCATTCAATACCTTGAATCGGAATTGCAAGTAATGGGAATTCTTGGATTATAGAATGGAATAAATATAATGTATTTTTTGTTTATTTGGATTCTTATGTCTTTTGTGTGTTCTTTTTATAGTTTTCTTTTCTCTTCCGTTTTGTTTTGCGGGGAAATTGACGCTGACGACTGAACGAACTTCCGGAAACGAAGCTTTGCTCTCTGTCTCTGGTCGACCTCGCACGACCTGCACGCACATACACACTCAGAGTTAATTCTTCGTCGCTGACGTCATGTAAATTCTCAATTTAATTAGTCCGATAAAACCGTATTCGTGAGAGCGACTTATTAGGATAAAATAAATAAATATAATTAGAAGGTACCGACACAATCAAATGGCTGGGGTGGGTATTGACCTTTGGAGAAAATTGATAAAGAACATATCCTTTTTGCGCTTGGTGAGATCCGCGGTCCATTGTAGCCTGACAAGGATTTACCAGCATATCCGGCTTGATAACAACCATTTACAGCGTTAAAGACAAGATTTGCAGAAATTGTTGAAGTAATAATAACAATCACAGGCTGTATATGAAGGCATCCAGCATTTTGATTATTCTTGTGTTTAAAAAAACTGTTTATCCTTCTTTGGATTCAATATATTTTATCCACTTATGATAAATAAGTATAAAAATGTTTATTTATACGAATCTCCATCTATATTAATTTCCGAAACTGAAAGCGATTTTTCGATCTCAGTGAAAGCCTAAGCGGTTAAGAAATATTTGCTTGTATCCTGAACTCATATCGTCCACGTGCTTCATAATACTAATAAAAATAATACTAATAATTGCGAACAGATTCATCTTTGAATAATGTAGAAGTGATCATTTGAACATTTTATTATATTATTTGTTGCTTAAGATAACTTCAAGCTAGGCCACTCTAAAAGACTTGCGATTATAATTTTTCTCTTAGAGGTTGTTGTTTTTTCCATGATTTATGATTTTAATGACACTTCCAGGCATCACATCTGTGCTGGGCAGTTTTACTTGCTGCTTTCATCGTACTAATCGTGAGAGTCTTCTTGAAAGCTTTCTTAGCAGCGTTACCAAGAGCTCCAGTGGCTTTAACACTTATGCTGTCGATGCATTCAATTCCTGTTTTTTTTCAATCGTGATCGCTTTAAGGAACGTAGATCTGAATAAATCATTAGCTACATTGCCAACTCCATATTCATAGAAAGCTTTATATATTGGATGTCGTGAATTGGAAACTATGACCATGTTTGGTCACATTTAACATATGTATAATCGTATTTGTATGTTATTACTTACCTATTTATGTCGTAGTATATCACTAAAGTGATCATCAATAATCTAATAGATAAGTACCCGACAGAGATGTCTGGCAAAATCGCCACTTCAGGCAAATTGTAGCAGCTTCATTGGTACTGTCACTATGATCTTTTTTCCGTTCGTCTTCCACCAGCCGCAATTTCTAGTCGATCAATATCAACGAAGACGTTATTACACGATGTTCACCGTGAATCTTCAGCGATTCAAAGGTTACATTACCAGCTTGTTTCTTTTTATACCACCTTGTGCAAGCACATCATGAGTTAGTCTATCCCCGATCTTTTCTTTTGATGGTGTTTCATTATGCAACTCTGTTAGTGGTTCCAGGGTGCATTTAACACAGCTTTGCCTTTTTCGTTTTTGTTTCAGATCTATTTTTCCGCCTGAGTTTCTCCCTTGGGATTTTGTTCTTTGAAATCAACGCTTTTTTCCTTTCTCTTTCCTATTCTACTCTATCAATATGTTCCTCTACTGCTTGGTTCAAGAGTTTTAAATTATTTCATATATTCATTCGATTTGGCTTTATGAGTATTAATAGCCATGCGATATTCATCTTTTTATTCCGCTTATTAATAAATAGATGGATTGCAAGTCTAACCTCGGTTATAAATTATATTTATCCTAAATCGTTCTGCTCCTTTAGAAGACTAGATGATCAAGAACTCGACGTGATGATTGTTAGTGTGTGCTTATGCGTGCTTAGGTGTAAATAAAATTCCTCTTCTGAATGGATTCCCAATCAAAGCAATATTTAAAATTATCGCAATTGTCTTTATTTTATTATTTTATCATTAAATGAGCAATTTATTCAATTGGTGTAAATTTATTCAACGTATGCAGCACTTTAGTTTTGTGCGCTGGGAAGAGTAAAGGTCCAGATCATTTCGGACCTGTATATATTTTTTCTTTGACTCAATATTATTTTGGGTGCAACGAATACAATGTCAGTGACACAATATCTTAATTTCTCTATATCCTAGCAGGAATATATTCTTCAAGAGTATCTGAGAATCAGACGTTTTATTTAATCTTCTTCACTGACGCTAATGACGTGTACGAAATAATGGTGGGATGAGAGCTGGGTACGTTATTTTATGGAACAATTATATATGCAATAATCTGTCTACTGATCAATTTGTATTTTCTTCCATTCATTATGGACACTTAAATGATATAAACTGAGAAACAGGTGCCTCTGCACTAATCTTCACCAGGATGAATATATCAAAATTGATTGGCCAAATTCACCTCAGTGGCCGCAATCGTAGATTTCCTCCATAATAGCGGTTGGTAAGGAGGGATAGGGAAAAATAAGCAACTCTGCTTCCCTGTGGCTGTTGCTTCTGATTTTTTTCTGGTGCTGTTGCCATTTTATTCTTTTGGTCTATCTTTCCTCATGCACTGCCTTTGCTACGCTCTTCAACGTTTCAGGGTGACGTTATTGCGTCCTCTCATGATTCTCTTGCTGCCTATTCCATTTCCCTCTGCTCATGCGCCATTGCTCGTCTTAGTTTACTCCTTCATTATTCATCTAATCTGCACCTGTGATGTTGGGAAACAGAATGCTACCTAGTCTATAGTATTGCCCATGTTCATGAAATAAGCTGAAACTTCTTTAGTCTTTCGATGAACGGTATCGACTAATTGCTTAAGGTGCTTTTTGGATAAATATTGTCTTTATCGGAGCATTGAATTTCGTACGTACATAATAACGTTTAACGAAAGGAGGATTGTCATCTTAATCATTTTTGGAAAGTTTTTTTTAGACGCCAACTTTGTTACATCTGCGTTATTGATCCAATTCTAAACTTCATATCCTCTGGTTATTGGCATGTAGTATCAACTAAACTTTAATTACTATCCATACCCCCAAAAGGAGCTAATCTTTCCAGACCTTTCTTGTATGTATCCAGTAAACTTTATAACTTGCCTCCTTTTATGAGTGGTTTGCCAGCAGCAGCATCAACTAGAAAACAGAAGAAGGTGGGCAATACAAGTTTGTTTAGAAATGGGTTTCATTTTTTCAAAAACTGGGAAATATTTTACTTGAGTTAGCTTTGGTTGACATACCGACTAAGAAGCACAACACATAAAAGGAGAGACCGTCACATAAATATATTTTTGAGTACTTCGACTATTTAGCATTATTTAACCATCAGGTGACATTCACGTTTGAGTTATTGTTTTAGTCTTCTTCTACTTCATTTTCTTCTCCGTTCTTCCTCCTCCGTTTCTTTTACTTCTTTTATGAAAGATAAATTAGTGAATCGCTATCGCGAATGTTGTATCTTTTCGTTCTTTCGGTTAATTTCAATTTCGGCAATACAAATCCAATTTAATAATGCATGCATAGATACATTACTTAAATATCCACCTCCACCTGGTTTCTAAATGATTTTGTAATAATATCTTTTTAAATTTACGTTTGCTTTGATACCCGTATTAGGTCTTGCAACAGCCAGGCTATATTTAATTCGATACCCACCAAAGTTCCTGTCTAGCATCGTTCATAATCATGACAACTGTGGTTTTAAATCACCTGTTTCAGTACATGTACATTATAAAAGAAATATACAATTAACGTGGCAATGATGAGATAGATCAGGATGGTAGAATATAAGATTTTGGAATTATTATTTGCATTGGCTAATGTGTTCTACAATGATATGTGCTATGAAAACCTCAGGATGACCTGGTGAACCAAAACATATTTACATGCCCAGGGATACAAGGAACATACATCACACAATGTGGTTAGCTTCCCTTGAGATTCATACACCTGATACAAAGAAAATGTGTAGCTATGTTTCATACATTAAATCAATTTTTGACATGGACTTAAATGCCCATTAAGTCTTTTTACACCGATTCAGGATCTGTTTTGAAACCTCGATCATAGTAGTTTTGCAACATTTCTATCAGATGGTGTCCTTTATTTTCCAATTTTGTCGTCCTTAAGATGTTGGGTTGTACAACTTTTACTGGTCAACACCGTCAACACAAGATTGTTCAGGGCTCTTTGAAAAGACAAGTCAGAAATATTGTAAAATATATATCCCTGAAAAATATATATGGAATGTGTGTATCCAAACGATCCACCGAAAATGTTCTTAGTTTCGTTTATGAACGTTTTCTAATATACTGTTTTATCAGGTCTTGATAAATCTCTTTCATGACCTTATTCAATCTGTACGAGCTCTAGTAACATTATAAACATATCTGGTCTTAATCGTCATTTATCTGGATGATAGGTCTGCTAGTACATGGAAAATAATCCACGAATAAAACTTTGAGTCGTCCGCTACTAATTGGAGGTGAAACTAATATTACGCCATCCGTGGCCTTTTTCCATCAGTCAACTCAAACTCATCGTAGGATTGCTAAATGTGAGGAATTGTGCCGAAGATTATAAATATGATAATACTATACGTGTTCTAAATTCGATTCGCAAAAAGACGTTAAGGCATCGTGAGTGGTGGCGAGTCTCAAACTATCTTGTTCCTGAGCAAGAAATTGTATAATTTCTCCAGCATTGACTAAAATAAATCGTTAAAGAAGACAAAGACCCACACGCTTTTAATCTGTTTTTTTTTTGTAAGTGGAAGATATCGTTCTAAATGTATTAGAAATCAATACTTGGATGGTATAATATAATCTTAATATTCATGAGCTACAGAGCAAGGTTTTCTCATGGCATATCTAGATCCATATGTAGTGATCCCTAATATAATACACATTCAGTTTTTATCTCTGCAGGTGGAAGAGTGACAAGAGCTTGCATTTGACGTCGGATATTTAAAGTCTTTTGAAAGATCATTTCCAAGAAGACTAACGTCTGCCCCACTTGAGATTAAAATCAAAATAATTAGTTTCCATATGATGAGAAAATATATTTGGCTCCATAATTGCCACGATGTCAAAGAGAAAGGAAATTGAAGATAGGACGAAATAAAGAAAACATGTGAAAGATACTTGCTATCAATGTCATGAGAGTAACATGAATACATAATAAGGTTTAGCATGGGAAAGTATGTGCAAGATTACAATGACGTCAAAGCAACTCATATGACAATGATGAAGTTATTGGAAGCGTTTGAACTGTGTATTGTGTATAGAATGTTCAGTGATGGAAAACTAAAATCCACTTGTCCCCTTGAATACGCGAGAAAGCGGAAAGCTTTCTCCACTGTAAGAGGAAACATAATATAAAAACTCAGCAAGGTTGATCAGTGCACAATTCAATTTTAAACATTGTGATGAAAACGTATTAAATAATAATTTAAATTACGTGGTTTCGGCTTTATTATTTCGTCGTTCAAGACAAATCTTGCCTTGTTATTATACTTTGTCTTAAATATTGTTAGAACATGCTCATATTCTAATGGAAATCTTGGCTTACTTTGTATTTTGTGTCAGCTATCCTCTGCTGTAGAACATCATGTTATACGATACAGCAGGCATATAATGAAAGACATATTTCCTGTGTGTCCTACACTAGAAAGAAAAATGACTCATACAATAATATGTGAATGCGAGACTAGTGCAGGATAGACACACTGAAAATGTGCTCTGGAGGGTGTATTATTCTTATCACAGGAATGTATTAGTTGGGCAATTTATTAGGGTCTAACTCAAAATGGCATAATGTTAATACTGACGCAACTTTGAATCAAGTAATAGACTATTCAAGCATGTCTCACCTTAAGATGACACCCTTAAACTTAGAAAGTATTAAGATACAATCCCACTGCATTACACTTTAATATCTTTAAATACATCTCAGTATTTAAACTGCAGACTTTTAAATATTATAAAGAATTAAAAGAGATTACACAGTGTGACCCATTACATTAAAAGCAAATCAATTTGGTATTATTAGAAGTGGTAGTTGAAATAGGCGAGCTATATGCATGAGTAGAAGTTGCATATTTACTTACAAATATTTACTTACTCTTACCAAAATATCACTGAAACAGAACATTTCCTCGGTGTTAGTAGGTCGACTGTGTGTTTGGCTTAGTTGAAGGATCAATCAGCTAATAATCCTTCTCTATTTGTTATCGCACACCTGCCAACGTACCTCTATTATTGTATGCGTTAAAACCGTTTATAATCTTTATCTTCGCCGTTAATACAATAACGTTTTGTAAGATAATGACAGAAAATACCAACGTCGTTCAAATGGGCACTGCAGATAGCTCGAAAAGACACTGTATACTTGCAAAAATAATCGCAAACATTCCAAACGAAAGTCGACGCTTATCAGTTTTCAAGATAACAAAATACTGATATTATTCAATACAAATATGCGGAAACGGATTTTCCAACTAAACCTTGGACCCCAAAGATTGCATATGCAGCTGTCACCAGTGGGAAATGTCCTGTTTGCTAGAGATAAGTTTGAACTGCTGGTCGTTCTATTGAGTCAATTTGTCGCATCTGATTCTGTGAAGTAATGCACAGTAACTGATAACTGATGAAAATCACAGTATTGCGGCCACTTTATAAGCGTCATGTTAACTGATGTAGGCTATTTGATGAATTACAGCAGCGCTAAAACAACAACGATAGAAACATCCTCAACCTGTATTAATATTCCTAACCAAATTGACGTCATGCGTTGGAATGTCATATAAAGTAACCTCTACGTGTGTTCTTTACTAGAAAATATCGCCATTCTCGTACCCGTAGGAATATATATATATATATATATATATATATATATATATATATATATATATATATATATATATATATATATATATATATATATATATATATATATGAGCGTAATGATGTGTTTATGATCAACAAAATAGTACTTTCTGCCTTTAATTAATAATGTGAATTACAGATTGAATATGTAGCACAACAAAAAGGTAACATATTGAATCTTTCTTTTAAGGTCTTATCATTGAACAGTTGCAAAGTTATCGTTTGACGACAAGGACATATGGCAGCCAGAGCGATTACGGAATTATTAGTGAAGCTTTTAGTCTATACAACTATTGTACAATATAAAATTGTATGCATATAATCTTTCATCTACAGGTGTGTAATTGATTTAATATACAAAAATCCTAAAAACTACTTTTCCTTGTCATACCTAACACAAGGATATCTTGTTTTAATATAACATACATTGTGCAAATTATCCAAATTTTGTGGGTCTTTTTAATGATTCCAAATTTGTCAAAATGTAACACCCAGCAATCCATTCCCTCACAAAGAACTTCTTCCAAGCTGTAAATACACTTATTGTAGTGAACAGGATGTGTAAAACTTGTTAAAAGTGTGCCTTATTCCTAATCTATTACAAAGAGTGCATGCCAGAGTGATTCGAGCAATCGACTGCAAACTTGCATCATAGATACAGTGTAAACACCAGACAGTGAGATAAGTCCTTCAATCAGTATCAACAAATAAGTCGATTAATACTGGATATAAAGGCAATAACAAATACACACATACAATACACTCACATACACAGAAAGTGGTATAAAGTATATTTAAGAAATGAATTAATTACCAATCCATCTATATATTAGTTCACCCAGCCATTAGTAATTGCTACCAATATTTTTATATTCATGCATTGATCGAAACATATATATATATATATATATATATATATATATATATATATATATATATATATATATATACATACATATATCTATGCATGCATACATCCAAGCATACTTCCATCCATCCATCCATACATCCATACGTACGTACGTACATACATACATACATACATACATACATACATACATACATACATACATACATACATACATACATACATACATACATACATACATACATACATACATACATACATACATACATAAATCTATCATATGAAACGGCACAAAAGAAGCAAAATCGTCTGTAAACGCAGAACAGTCAAACAGTATGTACTTGGAGTTATTTACTCATTGTGAAATAAAAAAATATTCTTGTTTTTCCTGCATTCGCTATTGCTACAGGTGTGTTGGCTTCGTTATTTTACAGATATTTTCTTCTTATGAGCAACTTCTGGTTATGGGAATATAATGTGTTTAAGAGTGAGTGATTGCTGTGCTACTTGCAACAACAACAACAACAACAACAACAACAACAATAATAATAATAATAATAATAATAATAATAATAATAATAATAATAATAATAATAATAATAATAATATATCGATTTACAGTTGTCGATCTATCACTTTCTTTTCTGAGTTTTAGATCTCACTTATGTTTTTTTTGATAAAGCTATTCTTATTGGGATTGCGATTATTGTAAGGAACAGAGCTTTCGGTCTCTGTTGAACAACTACTACTACAACTAACACTGATAATAATTATAATTGTCATGAATTTGTTTTACGTGGAATTTAGAATTATCATTTTGTTGTCGTTGTGAATTTACAGGCATTTCCTAGATTAATATATTATAGTTATTTGTTAAGTTTCTCAGCAAGTGTTTCCTAATGGGATTCCACTGTTAAAGAATAAAGGATCGTTGTGGTGGTTCTGACAATGACAACAACAAGGAATTTGCGTGTCATTTACGTTTATCCTTGTAGAGTTTTGTCTGTAGTTTCTTTCGTGCAGGGTATCGTAAAATGTTTTATATATTCTTCTTAGAATCAATGTGTAGATGCAATTATTCTAGCAAAGCTACATTATATAGTAATGGTAAAATAGTAAGGTTTGTAAGTAATTGCATATTCAAACCTTGTTGTAGGAATAGCGAAGATAAATATTGTAAACGGTTTTAACAAATACAATAATATAGGTATGCTTGCAGGTGTGTGAAAATAAATAGAGAATAATTATTAGCTGAGTGATCCTTAATCTGACCTCAACCCACTGTCGACCTATTAACAACCAGGAAAACTTCTGTGCCAGTGACATTTTGGTAAGAGTCAGTAAATTTTTGTAAGTAAATATGCAACTTCTCCTCATGCATTTAGCACGCCTATTTTAACTACCACTACTATTAATAGAAAATTGATTTGCTTTTAATGTAATGTGCCACACCGTGCAACCATTTTAAATTCTTTATAATATTTATCAAACACAAAAAAATTTGCGAGTTATAGATTTCTGCAGCCTATGTACCGTTAATAGTAAAAATAACAAATTCGTTTCGTTTTCTATATTTTCCTGTGTGTTTTTATTTATTTTGCCTCTTTAATGGTTTGTTTTCCTTTCTTCTACTGAGAATAACTTGATCAAGCCGATCGTTGTGATATAGCTGGACTAACTAGATAACAGTACAATTGTTGTACTCCAATAGCAATATTAATTGAATATTTATGTTATCATTCCCCAACCAAATATAAACTACTGAAAGTGCTTCTGGTTTTTGTTTACCTAATCGTAATTTGTGGTAGAATGTTTGCTGTGCTTTATATTTTATTAATTTCCATGATGTATTTTAAACGCACCAGAGACTTTGTCAGTTTAAACTATCAACTAGAAGTTTAATTGACTATGATTGTTTTAATTGGATGATTTTGCAGCAGGAATATTACATATGAAAGTAACAAAGTAAATTTTAAATTATTGTTTTGATTTCTATTAACATTCTCATAAAGTTGTGTGGTAAGAAAGTTGTCTTTTATTTCTATGTTGTTTTTGCCTCAGTGTTTTGCTGATTATTCATCTGTATTTTCTATTTTTCATTAACTTAGAGTCATGGGAAGCAAGAATTTGTTGTGTTATTGGTCTATGCTCACGTTTCAATACTAATATTAAAGATGCTACTACTACTACTACTACTACTACTACTACTACTAAGACAACAACAACAGCAATAATAATAATAATAATAATAAAGTTGTGTCGTAAGGAATTTGTCTTTTATTTCTATGTTGGTTTTGCCTCTGTGTTTTGCTTGTTATTCATCTGTAGTTTTTATCTTTTCAGGAACGTGTAGCCGTGAGACCAAAGTATTTTTGAGTTATTGATCTCTGCACCAGTTTCAGTATTAATATAAAAGATGATAATAATACTTATCACATAGTCGGCATTGTTTTCCTACAGTGCGTGCAGGTTCATATTTTTGATATTATACGTGTAAAATATCACTTTATGTGATTCTGATTGGTCCAGATGAGATCATGAAATTATTGTGCATTAATGTCTTTAATGATTGGCTGCGACCGTGTGAAAACGTTTTTAACCCCGCCTTCTGGAAGGTTTGATCTGAATCAACATTTTTTTTTGGCGGACATGTTTAAACTCGACTCGCAAATGGAAGTTGAGGAAATATCATATCGGCTGTCTCAATATGGATATGCTACTCCCAAAGGGATTTATTATGTCATGTTTAACAATATCATCATAAGAAAAAAAGGCATAAAACTACAAGACAAGAACGATAATAACGAAAAAAAACGAAGGGATAACGGTGTGGGTGGGTGTGGTGCGTATATTAGTAACATAGATATAAAATCCACCGTATATACAAGCGTGGTTTAAATGTTAAATTAACGAAGTAAACAAACTCACCTCTGTTTGGAGAATAATCTGGATATGAATAGGTCTCCTAACTGACAGATCTTTATCGAACAACAGCATCTTTACGTAGCATATATGGGATGTAACAAATAAATTTGTTGACGTCTTCTGAAAGTCTATTTTTCAAATCAAGCACTACAAATATCAGGTCACAAATGTACTGCAGTAAATGTGGGACATTTTGTATCCTGTAATTCATTTCACATGAAAATCGCAACAATGTAACATTTTTAAACACATTTTAGGGTCCACGTATATTCTACTGTCGGCATGCTGTACTGTGACATCTTATCGTAAAACAATGTGGCAGCATCACATCGCGTTTATAATTCTGTTTTGAAAAATGATTTTGTGGTTATAAAATGTTCTGTTTATTCGGATGGAAGCTTTTTCATTGATTTATAGCTTGTAAAACAGTACAATCTAATTTTACTAGTTCAACTTTCTTTGGGACTATATTTTATGCACAACAAACGAAAGGTAAACCATCTGTCAGAATGAACGAAATTATTCGTTCTTCTATCAATCTAAATAATTTTCACTGAAATAAAAACTATGTGATAAAAAGAATATCAAATGGGTAACCATTTAATATTAAATTTATGAAACTCGTTGAATAATGTCCAGCTTTTGTGAGCCAAGGCTTGCAAAAGCTGGACATTATTGAACTTATTTTATAAATTTAATATTAAATCGTTACCCATTTGAGATCCTCTATTAAAGCAACGACAACAATAACAACAACAAAAAAACAACAACTATGTAAATAATAATAATAATAATAATAATAATAATAATAATAATAATAATAATAATAATAATAATAATAATAATAATATAACGATTTTGTAATTTACAATTGACTATCTCTCACTTTCGTTTATGAGTTTTTAGATCGCACATATGTAGTTTTCTCATAAAGCTGTTGTTATGATATTACGATTATTGTAAGGAACAGATATTTCGGTCAATGTTGAACTACTACTACTGCGACTACTACTACTACTACTACTACTACTACTATTACTACTACCACAATTAACACTCATAACATTTATAATTGTCATAAATTTGTTTAACGTGGAATTTAGGATTATCATTTTGTTGTTGTAGCTAATTTACAGAAATTTACCTGATTTGTTGTATTAGAGTTATTTGTTCAATTTCTCAACAATCATGTCCTAATGGGATTTCATTTTATTAAAGAATAATGAATCGTTGTGGTGGTTCTGACAATAACAACAATAAGGAATTCATTTGCGTCTCATTTACGTTTATCCTTGCAGATTCATTTATGTAGTTTATGTATTGTAGATATAGTAAAAGATTTTTTTAATATTCTTCTAAGAATCAATGTACCGATGAAATAATTCTAGCAAAGCTACACTGTCTAGTAATGGTAAAGATTTGCAGGTATGTAAGTAATTGTATTTACAAACGTTGTTGCATTGACGGCGAAGCTAAAGATTGTAAACGGTTGTAAACGGTTTTAACACATACAAAAATATAGGTACGCTGGCAGGTGTGCGATAACAAATATAGAAGTATTCTTAGCTGATTGATCCTTAAACGGAGCTCAACACAAAGTCGACCTACTAACACCGATGAAATTTTCTGTTTCAGTGATATTTTGGTAAGTTTAAATAAATGTTTCTAAGTAAATATGTAACTTCTAGTTATGCATATAGCATGTCTATTTCCACTACCACTTCTAATAATAGCAAATTGATTTGCTTTTAATGTAATGGGTCACACTGTGTAACCTTTTTAAATTCTTTATAATATTTCTCCAACAGAAGACAAACTTGCAAGGTATAGATTTCTGTTGTTTTGTACCGTTAATAGCATATTAACAAATTCGTTTTTTTTAAAAATAATTTCCAGTATGCTTTTATTTTATTTTGCCTCCGTAATGTTCTGTTTTTACATCGTCTAATGAAAATAACTTCATCAATAGATCATTGTGGCAAAGATGGACAAATAAGATAACAGTAAAATTGTTGTACTCGAATAGCAATATAAACTGAATATTTATGTTATCATTTCCCAACTAAACCTAACTTGACGAGAGCGCCTCTGATCTTTGTTTATCTAATCGCTAATCGTATTTTGTGGTATAATGTATTTTGTGTTTGCTATTTCCTTAATTTCCATGCTGTATTTAATCCGCACTAAAGACGTAATCAGTTTACAATAGAAACTAAAAGTTTAATTGACTATGATTGTTTTCGTTCGATGGCTTTGCAGCAGGAATGTTACATATTATAGTGACAAAGTAACTTTTAAATTATGGCATTGTTTCAAATAACATTCTCAGAATGTTGTGTGGTAAGAAATTTGTCTTTTAGGTCTATCTTGGTTTTGCCTATGTGTTTTGCTTGTTATTCATCTGACGTTTTTATCTTTTCAGGAACTTGTAGTCATGATACCGAAGTATTTTTTGAGATATTGATCTCTGCACCAGTTTCAATAACAATATAAAAGCTGATAATAATACAACAACAGCTACAACAGCAACAATAATACAAATAATAATAATAATAATAATAATAATAATAATAATAATAATAATAATAATAATAATAATAATAATAATAATAATAATAATCATAATAATAAAATAATAATAGTAATACTACTAATAATATAAATAATAATAATAATAATAATAATAATAATAATAATAATAATAATAATAATAATAACACAAAGATTTTGTAATTTACAATTTTCGATCTATCACTTTTTCTGAGATTTTAGA
Organism: Potamilus streckersoni; assembly: GCA_016746295.1. Taxonomy (NCBI): domain Eukaryota; kingdom Metazoa; phylum Mollusca; class Bivalvia; order Unionida; family Unionidae; genus Potamilus; species Potamilus streckersoni. The sequence goes on along the minus strand of JAEAOA010000982.1, from coordinate 282,683 downwards.
TCCCACTTATGTTGATGTCTCAAAGTTTTTCTTATGGGATTGTGATTATTTTAAGGAACATATTTCGGTCACTGTTGAACTATTATTATTACAACTAATACTCATGATATTTATAATTGCAGGAATTTGTTTCACGTGGAATTTAGGATTATCATTTTGTTGTTGTAGGGAATTTAAAGGCATTTCCTATATTAATTTATTAGAGTTATTTGTTCAATTTCTCAGGAAGCGGTTGTGATTGGGATTCTAATTATTAAAGAAATATGGATCGTTGTGGTGGTTCTGATAATATCAACAATACGGGATTTGTTTGCGTCTCATTGACGTTTAGTGTAGTGTTATTTCTGTAGTTTCTTCATTTAGGCATAGTAAAAGGTTTTCTATATTCTTCTTAGAATCAACGTACAGATGCAATAATTCTGCCAAAGCTACACTATCTGGTAATGGTATAGTTTTTTAGGTCTGTAGGTAATTGCTTAAACAAACGTTGTTGTATTAAAGGCGAAGATATGTATTATAAAAGACATGTATGTAAATGTAAACGGTTTTAACATAAACAATAATATAGGTACGCTGCCAGGTGTGCAATAACAAATAGAGAAGGATTATTTGCTTTGTAAGTAAATATGCAACTTCTGCTCATGCATAGAGAATGTCTATTTCAACTACCACTTCTAATAATAGTAAATTGATTTGCTTTCAATGTAATGTGTCACACCGTGTATCAAATTTTAAATTCTTTATAATATTTGTCCAACCGAAAACAAACTTGTGGGTATAATATTTCTGTTGCGTTTGTACCGTTAATAGCAATAATAACAAATTAATTTTGTTTTTAATATTTTTCCTGTGTACTTTTATTTTATTTTGCCTCTAATATTTTGTTTTCTTTACGTCACTTAGAATAACTTTATCAATCTGATCGTGGTCGTGTAGCCTGAATAACAAGATAACAGTAAAATTGTTGTGCTCGAATAGCAATATCAACTGAATATTTCTGTTATCATTCAGCAACTAAATATAACTTGCTGAGGGCGCTTCTGATCTTTGTTTACCTAATCAAATTTTGCGGTGTAAGGGTTGTGTGCTTGATATTTAATTAATTTTGATGATGTATTTTAAACGCAATAGAGACTTAGATTAAACGATCAACTAAACGTTTAATTGACTATGATTGTTTTTGTTCGATGGCTTTGCAGCAGGAATGTCACATATGAAAGTAGCAAAGTAATTTTAAAAATTATGGTATTGCTTCCAAATAACATTCACAGAATGCTGTGTTTTAAGGAATTTGTCTTTTTTTCTATGTTGGTTTTGCCTCTGTGCTTTGCTAGTTATTCATATCTAGTTTTATTTTTTAATGAACTTATAGTCATGGGATTGAAGAGTTTTATGAGATATTGATCTCTGCACCAGTTTCACCAATAACATAAAAATAAAAATATAACAACAACAATAATACAAATAATAATAATAATAATAATAATAATAATAATAATAATAATAATAATAATAATAATAATAATAATAATAATAATATCGGATTATAGTTTTGTTGTTGTAAAGAATTTACAGTCATTTCATTCATTGACCTATTAGAGTTATTTGTTTAATTTTTCACCAAACGTTTCCAAATGGGATTCTAATTGTTCAAGAACAATGGATCTTTGTGGTGGTTCTGACAATAACAACAACAACAACAACAACAACAAGGAATTAGTTTACTTTTATTATTTCAGAATTATTTCTGTACTTTCTTTCGTGCAGGGTATAGCAAAAGGTTTTCTATATTCTTCTAAGAATCAATGTACAGATGCAATAAATCTAGCAAAACTACACTGTCTAGTAAGGTACGTAATTGTTTATACAAACGTTGTTGTAGTAATAACGAAAATAAAGATTGTAATCGGTTTTTAGCAAATACCATAATATAGGTACGCCGGCAGGTGTGCGAAAACAAATAGAGAAGTATTAGTAGCTGATTGATCCTTAAACCGACATCAACACCCTGTCGACCTACTAACACCAAGGAAAAGTTCTGTTTGAGTGACATTTCGGAAAGAGTAAGTAAATGTTTGTAAGTAAATATGCAACTTCCACTCATGCATATAGCACGCCTATTTCAACTGCCACTATTACTAATATAACATTTATTTGCTTTTAATGTAATGTGTCACACCGTGTAAACTTTTTCAATTCTTTATAATATTTATCTAACAGAAAACAAACTTGCGAGTTATAGATTACTGTAGCGTTTGTACCGTTAATAGTAATAATAACAAATTCATTATATTTTTAATATTTTCCTGTGTATTTTTATTATCTTTTGCCTCCGTAATGTTTTGGTTTTATATCGTCTTCGGAGAATAACTTGATCAATCATATAGTGGCGGTATAGATATACTATCTTTTAATAGTACAATTGTTCTTGAATAGCCCTAAAAACTGAATATTTCTGTTATCATTCCCCAGCTAAACATAAACTACTGAGAGCGCCACTGATCTTTTCTTACCTAATCTTATTTTGTGGTATAATGTATTCTGTGCTTGATGTTTCATTAATTTCCATGTTTTATTTTAAACGCACTAGAGACTTAGTCAATTTAAACTATCAACTAAAAGTTTCATTGACTATGATTGTTTTCGTTCGATGGTTTTGCATCAGGAATATTAGATATAAAAGTAATAAAGTAATTTTTAAACTATGGTATTGCTTCCTTTTAACATTCCCAGAAAGTTGTGTGGTAAGGAATTTGTCTTTTATTTCTATGTTGGTTTTGCCTCTGTGTTTTGCTGATTATTCATCTGCATTTTCTATCTTTTCAGTAATATGTAGTGATGGGAAGGAAGAATTTTATGTGTTATTGAACTCTACACCAGTATCAATATCAATATTAAAGAACCTTCCATTACTACTACTACTACTACTAATACTACTACTACTACTACTACTACTACTACTACTACTAATAATAATAATAATACTAATAATAATAATAATAATAATAATAGCATAAAGATTTTGTAATTTACAATTTTCGATAATCACTTTTTCTTAGATTTGAGATCCCACTTATGTTGTTGTCTCAAAGCTTTTCTTATGGGATTGCGATTATTGTAAGGTTGTAAGGAACACATTTCGGTCACTGTTGAACTACTATTATTACAACTAATACTCATAATATTTATAATTGTCATGAATTTGTTTCACGTGGAATTTAGGATTATCATTTTGTTGTTATAGGGAATTTACAGGTATTTCTTATATTAATGTATTAGAGGTATTTGTTCAATTTCTCAGGAAACGTTTCAGAATGGGATTCTAATTATTAAAGAAAGATGGGTCGTTTTTGTGGTTCTGATAATATCACCAATACGGGATTTTTTTTGCGTCTCATTTACGTTTAGTGTAGTGTCATTTCTGTAGTTTCTTCATTTAGGCAAAGTAACATTTTTACTATATTCTTCTTAGAATCAACGTACAGATGCAATAATTCTACCGAAGCTACACTATCTGGTAATGGTAAAATCTTGTAGGTCGGTAGGTAATTGCTTAAACAAACGTTGTTGTATTAAATGTTAAGATAAAGATTGTAAACGGTTTTAACCCATACAATAAGATAGGTACGCTGCCAGGGGTAAAATCTCAATAGAGCGCACTCCATTAGAGCTTATCCCACTAGAGGGACAAAAGACAAACACATTTGTTAACTGTAACTTTATATTTATTTAAAATTTAAACATTCATAGTTTTCAATTCAAACTTTAATACAGTTTCAAATTTAAAATTTGCTACAATTACTTATAATAACTCAGACTATGGCGACAAACACATTTGCTAACTGTAACTTTATATTTATTTTAAATTTAAACTTTCATAGTTTTCAATTCAAACTTTACTACAGTTTCAAATTTAAAATTTGCTACAATTACTTATAATAACTCAGACTATGGCGACAAACACATTTGCTAACTGTAACTTTATATTTATTTTAAATTTAAACTTTCATAGTTTTCAATTCAAACTTTACTACAGTTTCAAATTTAAAATTTGCTAAAATTAATTATAATAACTCAGATTATGGCTAATACCAGTTATCATTTCAATAGCATCTATGCTCCCATCTTTATATTTCAGCGCCTCACTGAGCTGCGCTCAATTGGGATGCGCTCTAGTGTGACCATATCGCTGCCAGGTGTGCAATAACAAATAGGGAAGGATTATTTGTTTCGTAAGTAAATATGCAACTTCTACTCAGGCATAAAGCAGGTCTATTTCAACTACCACTTCAAATAATATTAAATTGATTTGCTTTTAATGTAATGTGTCACACCGTGTATCAAATTTTAAATTCTTTATAATATTTGTCCAACCGAAAACAAACTTGTGGGTATATATTTCTGTTGCGTTTGTACCGTTAATAGCAATAATAACAAATTAATTTTGTTTTTAATATTTTTCCTGTGTACTTTTATTTTATTTTGCCTCTGTAATATTTTGTTTTCTTTACGTCACTTAGAATAACTTGATCAATCTGATCGTGGTCGTGTAGCCTGAATAACAAGATAACAGTAAAATTGTTGTGCTCGAATAGCAATATCAACTGAATATTTCTGTTATCATTCAGCAACTAAATATAACTTGCTGAGGGCGCTTCTGATCTTTGTTTACCTAATCAAATTTTGAGGTATAAGGGTTGTGTGCTTGATATTTCATTAATTTTAATGATGTATTTTAAACGCAATAGAGACTTAGATTAAACGATCAACTAAAAGTGTAATTGACTATGATTGTTTTTGTTCGATGGCTTTGCAGCAGGAATGTCACATATGAAAGTAGCAAAGTAACTTTAAAAATTATGGTATTGCTTCCAAATAACATTCACAGAATGCTGTAATGCAAGGAATTTGTCTTTTAATTCTATGTTGGTTTTGCCTCTGTGCTTTGCTAGTTATTCATATCTAGTTTTATTTTTTAATGAACTTATAGTCATGGGATTGAAGAGTTTTATGATATATTGATCTCTGCACCAGTTTCACCAATAACATAAAAATAAAAATATAACAACAACAATAATACAAATAGTAATACTACTACTACTACTACTACTACTACTACTACTACTACTAATAATAATAATAATAATAATAATAATAATAATAATAATATCGGATTATAATTTTGTTGTTGTAAAGAATTTGCAGTCATTTCATTGATTGATCTATTAGAGTTATTTGTTTAATTTTTCACCAAGCGTTTCCAAATGGGATTCTAATTGTTCAAGAACAATGGATCTTTGTGGTGGTTCTGACAATAACAACAACAACAACAACAACAAGGAATTAGTTTACTTTTATTATTTCAGACTTATTTCTGTAGTTTCTTTCGTGCAGGGTATAGTAAAAGGTTTTCTATATTCTTCTTAGAATCAATGTACAGATGCAATAATTCTAGCAAAACTACACTGTCTAGTAAGGTACGTAATTGTTTATGCAAACGTTGTTGTAGTAATAACGAAAATAAAGATTGTAAACGGTTTTTAGCAAATACCATAATATAGGTACGCTGGAAGGTGTGCGAAAAAAATAGAGAAGTATTAGTAGCTGATTGATCCTTAAACCGACATCAACACCCTGTCGACCTACTAACACCAAGGAAAAGTACTGTTTCAGTGATATTTTGGTAAGAGTAAGTAAATGTTTGTAAGTAAATATGCAACTTCTACTTATGCATATAGCACGCCTATTTCAACTGCCACTATTACTAATAGAACATTTATTTGCTTTTAATGTAATGTGTCACACCGTGTAAACTTTTTAAATTCTTTATTATAGTTATCAGACAGAAAACAAACTTGCGAGTTAGAGATTACTGTAGCGTTTGTACCGTTAATAGTAATAATAACAAATTCATTATGTTTTTAATATTTTCCTGTGTATTTTTATTATCTTTTACCTCCGTAATGTTTTGGTTTTATATCGTCTTCGGAGAATAACTTGATCAATCATATCGTAGCGGTATAGCAGGGCTATCTAGATAACAGTACAATTGTTGTTCTCAAATAGCCCTAAAAACTGAATATTTCTGTTATCATTCCCCAACTAAACCTAAATTACTGAGAGCGCCACTGATCTTTTCTTACCTAATCTTATTTTGTGGTATAATGTATTCTGTGCTTGATATTTCATTAATTTCCATGTTTTATTTTAAACGCACTAGAGACTTAGTCAATCTAAACTATCAATTTCTATATATCTTTAATTGATTATATTTCCAAGATAAGTGATTTTAAAATGTTCATAAATACGCATCAAGACTGTTACAGCTTACTCTGCAAAATATTTAGCAGTACTAAAATAGGTGCTATTTCCTCTGTCGCTAAATTGCCTGTAGACAATTTAGCATATACGATTATCCTGTTCACGAGCATTCATAAACTATTATAGAATATGATGCACTGTCAATTGTTAGAAATATAATCATGTGCGAGTCGTCCAATGAAAATGGAGTTTAGGGCATCGTATCTAATTTGCAGAATGCACTCATCAAGGTTTTCAAGTTCATTATCTTAAACAAAAATCACTTTAAAAAACATGTAATATTTTCTTTGACTTGCATCAGTTTTTTACAGAGTTATGTAGAACTATCAAACTTAATTTATTACTTCACACACAGCACTAGTAATATCAAACATGCAACTTTGTTGTGGTACTCAAACACCGAGAGAGAGAGAGAGAGAGAGAGAGAGAGAGAGAGAGAGAGAGAGAGAGAGAGAGAGAGAGAGAGAGAGAGAGAGAGAGAGAGAGAGAGAGAGAGAGGTACTATTTTGAATATACTCTGATTATTGACAAGATATCCAGGGTACTGTAGAGACACTGACACAGCTTATGTTTTTCAAAACCGCTTTTGTCTTGACTATGATATTTATCAGGTTTTGACGTAGATGGCAAGTTGTCAAATTAAACCATCGCAAGACTGCTTTGAGACTGTTTAATAACAAACGAGCACTGACGTTTGAAGATTATTTTGCGACTGATGCCGGACATTATAATACTCGTTCTTGTTGTAGGATACAAATGAAAGGAATCATGTTGACAATAGCTGGAATGAGAAGACATGCGAGATGTTTTAATAGCTTGTCAACGCCGAAAACAACTTTTAAAAGCCGCAATCATTCTTGGTAAAAGTAGTGAGAAAAATGTGTACGAAATACTATATAATCGAGAATGGTTGGCTTTAAATCGACGTGTAGATAGGCATGAGACATATCTGAACGAAATACCAAATAATCCGGAATGGTTGGCTTTAAATCGATGTGTAGATAAGCATGAGACATATCTGTACGAATAATTGATACAAAGAATTCCTGTTTGGCCAACGTTTGTGCTTGAGTTTTATAGTTTACACATATAAAGAAAAATGTGCTTTATTTCCTTGAAACACTTTATATAATGTAAGTGAAAAAACTGGCATTACTATGATGCACTTTACTCATAAACCAAAGCTTATTTTCTTCTTCGTCGTCTAAACACAAATAATCAAATGTAATAAGATGTGTTTGACGCAAATCAGACACGACCCCCAACGTCTTCTTGTAAGGATATGTCGAAACTGTAACAGCTTACGATAACATGAGGTGGACGAGCACACAAATGGATTTTGTGACTGATTACTCGTTTGGTAAATTGCGTTTTATCTAAATTACACCGTACAGCTATCACTGTGCTAAAGGGATAGTTATGTATCAAGGCTTTCTAACGTTGACTTATTGATTGATTGATTTATAATGCTTTAAGGCGCACCAACTGTAGCAAGATAACGGGATTGGTGTCAGATTTATAACCAAAACTAATGATGGTTGATATTAATTCAATGTGTATTGATGAATTTCTCAAATGGAAAAAAGAATTATGATTGATACGTGCATTAATAAGATCCATTTATTGGACAAATTAAGGAAATCCGCATGAGCCTAATGATCTAACATAAATTTGAATACAAGCAAATGATTATATATTACAAGGACGAAGGTTAGTGATTCACAGTAATCTCACAAGACGAAACGAATGATGTATTGTACTCAAGTAGTAAAATTTATGTACTTTACTCGTATAGAAAAAACGACGTATTTACTCAAATAGTGAAAAGTATGTACTGTACTCAAATAGTAAATTGATGTAATTTGGGACAGATATCATTAATGATATCTTTACAGTACCAAAACACTAGGTATAACAAATTACAAAATTAGTCAACGGCTAAAAGAAAACATGCATGAAATTATACAAAACATCCCCTCACTGGAATAGTAGGCTACCAGTCACGCTGGTCAATCGAGCAATCAGCTTTACAGTTAATCAGCGAAGACCATTTGGTCACTCTGTCAATCAGTCAATCAGCGCCCATCAATCGGTCAGCGATGACCTGCTACTCAACCAGCAGAACTCTGTTCAGTCAGCTCTACGGACACTATTAGGTCAGCTTTACGGCTGCTACGGTCAACTCATTGACCAGCTGCTACCCATTCGACTCTGATGACAATGGTCAGCTCTATGTGTTATGGTCAGCTTTATGACTAACTCTACAGCTGCCACCCCGTCATCTCTAAGCAAATGAAATTAAATCTAACACCGTTTTCTAAGAATGACATGGACATATACGATAACAGCAAATGGAGTGTAATGTTTTCCTCCTATGGTGATATATTTATACACAGACGAAGTAACCCTACATCATCTGTGCGCTTAATAAATATCGGTTTTTCATGTCGAAAGCACTTCGCACGTGGGTTATCTTAAGTAATCAGCCAGTAAATGAAGTGCGTCACAAACTTTAAAGTATTAACATCTTGTTTCTAGATTAGCATACCCTGATCCATAAACAAAGACAACGTGTCGGGTATGAAGATTTAATATCGGCTGGAAATTGTTACGTAGGACATGTTTAAAACGACGGAAGCATTAAAAGGTTCCAACCGAATAAATAAAGTATGACCCGTTCTCGACAACTTAGTAACGTGAAGATTTTATTTGTGTATTTCTTCCACTGAAATAAACAACATATAATAACCTAAAGGAGATAAGCTCAACGTAGACAAAGTATTTCTACCATTTAACATTATAAATCATTATCGTTATCTTTATGAGGTTCTCACACTACAAAAGACAAACTGAATCAATATATTGGTATAGGTGAGAAAAATCAGTGGGTTGCATTTGTTGGACTCTGAAAAGTAGATTATAAATGTTTGCCAAATGATATAAGGACAAATTTGTATTTATAATTGTAATAATACTAGACCAATTGCTTCAAATATTTTTCGTAATTATTAATTTGTATGTGGACTTTATGAATCAAAACTTTAAATTGTTATCGTAGGAGGTTTGAACTGAAACGATTACATGAATTTGAAAACGGACAATTTTACCTTAATTACTTGAATAGTGAAATCAATATTCTGTGCCAGAGTACCATCTGCGTTTTGAACTGAAATAACATTATGAAAGTTATTAAAGGTCAGTTTATATATATATATATATATATATATATATATATATATATATATATATATATATATATATATATATATATATATATATATATATATATGTCAATATAAATAAGGGTGTATATGTAAAGGAAAAGAGTGGGCTTTATGCTTTCAGCTCTAAAGTGGTTCTAAATCTGATGACGATCATTGTGGTGGTAGTCTCTTTAAAAAGATAAAAAATATTACTACTTTTTGTACTGCTTCCCCTGTTGCTAAAACTACAACCACCTCTACTAAAACGTCATATTTTGATGTTAGTAGAATACATAGCACCAAAATATATTATTATAACAACTATTGATACAAAATATACCAACACTAACCATAACCAAACTACTACAAATACATAAAGTTGTTTTTAATTCTTCAATAGTATCATTACTACTAACGACATTAAAATGGTACCATGAAGTCAGACATCCTCTAGAGCTAAATAATTTCAATATAAGCAAAACTGATTATTGCATCCATTAGAAGAACATGCTGTTTGTAGCCATTTCTAGTACATCAGTGACGCAAAAGTGTTAAATACAATTAACCGATAAAGACAATGTGCAACGCAGTGATATTGTTTGTATTTATTACAGAGGTAAATGAGAAATTCCCTATTCTATATGGCTAATATTTGGCAACAAAACTTGCATAAGTTGAAAAAGACTTATATCGATTATATTTGAATATTATATATATATATATATATATATATATATATATATATATATATATATATATATATATATATATATATATATATATATATATATATATGTATGTATGTATGTATGTATGTATGTATGTATGTATGTATGTATGTATGTATGTATGTATGTATGTATGTATGTATGTATGTATGTATGTATGTATGTATGTATGCATGCATGCATGCATATGCATATATATATATATATATATATATATATATATATATATATATATATATATATTATGAATAGTTAATTAAATTGATCGTGTGTTAGTTTAAAATACTTTTTATTTTTTTTATTGTATTTATTGTTTTATTACATTTTATTGTAATGATCATTTTCATTGCATTTGAATCTCTTTTCGGAAAATTCACTTGACCTGATTAGAAAGCAATGTTGCGTTATTATTATTTTTAGTTCAACTTGATTGCTCCATTTTGTAAACGCTAAGTGAAAACCATTGGCTATTGCCTAGGTCATGTTCAGCCCATGTGTTTTTTGCGTGGTAGACAACCTTTTTAATTATACATTTTCAGCGTGAGATTGGGATTATTAGCAACGGCTAATGAGTTACGTGCAAAATGGTATTTTGTTTTGCTGTGATGTTCAAATTTGTGATAACGTAGGCCTTCACGTTAGCCACAATGTAATGTAAAATAGTTAAAACAGCCGTTTCCAAGTAGATCTATTTAGTCGTATTTTACACCTTTCAGGGCTGAAGGAGTTTTAATTGTTGATGCCAATTTCATTTTCTTTTGAAATTCATATGGGGGTGTTAATAGTTTGAATTCTATAGAAAACGACACAAATGCTTTTCTTAATATAAATTCTGAGACAAACACTTTTTGTGTAAATTTATTCTGAAAATCTAAACCCAACGTTGTAAATTGAGGTTTAAAAAGAAACACTTGCCATCAGTACAACGACCTCATCTGACGCCATCTCCTTCTATACTGAAATTCCATACAGATTTGAACCTGGACTCGAATTAGAACATTTAATGACAGGACTTCTATATTTAGATTCTATGATGAATTATTGGATTATATTCACAAACCATAAGTTATGTGTCACATTTGGTTCTTGTTTTCTAGATAAATGAATTATTTTGGCTTAACACTTTTCTTTCGTTAAATGTGAAAAGGCTTACACGTACCACTACAAAACCAACAAAAATCATAGTTAGCACCGAGTTGATGCCTCGATGCTTAAAAATGACTAAATCTCTTGAGCGCTTAAAACACGGTGGAGTATTGAGAAAATAAACATGGATACAATACGATACGATTTGACAAGCAATGAACTGAAACACTCTCATTAATTTCCTGTTAATCCTTGGTAAAACATTGATAGGTTTATATCATTATACATGAACGGTGTTTGAACGGTTTTCTAGGTAATCCATTTTTAGCACAATGATCGGATTCATCAATTTATTCTAAGAAGACGATATAAAAAGCATTGCAGTAGCAAATTAAAACACACAGTAGAAACCTAAGATAAAAACCAAACAAATTTTTATTTCTATTATTGTTGCTAATGCCACTAAATCGACAGTTCGTGCGGAAATCATAAAATCTCGCATGTAAGCGCTTTCTGACGAAACACAATCAACACATTTCCAAAGAATTGGAAAACTATGCGGATGGGAGCGACAAAATAAATTACAGGCAAATCAATATACTGCTATTATTAGCAGTCGGCAAGGAAATGCCAGTAGCAGATGCATACGTAGTAGTAGTATGTATAACTCACAACGATCTATGGTGCTTAAGAAAATTTCAGTCATACTAAACATATTCTCTATCTATGTGAGTCGGCCGACAGAGTACTGATGTCATATTAAGCAAAACGATTGCTATGTAGTTAATATGTCTTTTACAATTGTTTTGGAACGCTAGCCCACGCACCTGTATTGTTTGATATTTTTAACGTAACTGCACCTATGGCAATGTTTGTATTTACAAGAACGTACCCACAACAACTTGACCATTAATCTAGTTTGTCCACAATTATTGCAACATTAAATTTACTCTAAGAATCATATAGGAAAGCGATTACGATACCCGCAGGACATACAATCAGAACGAAACTCCAAACAGACCAACGCACTTAGATACAAAACAGTTTCGTTAGCATTGATATTGTCACAACTGTCCTAGCAATCCATGGTTCATGAGCGACTGGAGTAACACAAACAAGGGCTTAAATACATGACCCCAATAGAATAACAAAAATTCCCCCAAATCCCCAAGAACAAAACAACGGCAAAATTAATTTCCAAATGAATCAGTGTCACGACCTCATAGTTATTATCTTTAGTAGAAGTAGTAGTGGTAAACCTTTAACATCGAAGTATATTTATTAAACAAATAAAAATACCATACAAAAAGCTTTTTGAGGAGATAGCAGACATCCAACAAAAGACTCAGAAACAGCATAAATAAGTGATCGCCACACGGACACATTAAGATCATAAATTTTATTTTTGTTATTATTATCGTTACAGCTGCTACTAATACAATTGCTTTTAAAACTGCCAAATTTGTATCGACCAGTTTTAGAACCTACGTTCCTTTACAAAGAAGATACTGGAAAGATAGAAAATACTGATACAATAACCAAACCAGCACAGCGGCGAAACAAACATAGAAAGAAAAGACACATTTCTTACGACATTATTTTCAGTGATTGTTAAAAGTACGCAATCCCATCAATTATATGTTGCGTTTTACTTTTATACTTAATATCACTGCTGTAAAACTAACAACTGAAAAATATGTTTAGTTTGTATGGAGTTGAAAGAGAAAGAAATTATTGATATTTTAAAATGACTAAATATCTTGAGCAAATAAAATGCATTATGAAAAATGATGAAGAAAGAAGCAAAGAAAAACCAATACCATATAAGACGATAATTAAGATAATGAATTCATATGCTCTCCTTAATTTTCAAGCCTATTTGTGGGTCTACGCCTTTTAAAATTTAGGAATGAGGTATAAACCTATGACCAATTCTAAGTTTTGCAACGACTACCTTCTCTTAAGGGTTGCTTGAGAGCATGAAGTTTATTATCCACAGCATCATTCCATGACGCCGGACATTTCAGAGGCAAATACATTTTGGTAATATGCTTTAAATCAGTGTCTTTCAGAATCAGAGACTTCTTGAGATATGGTCATTATTGCAGCCCAATCATCTTTGGTATTATCTTTAATACCAATATGGCCGGTTGTCCAACAGTATAATATATTTTGAGAGATCCAGAGATCGGTAGTTTTGATGAGAATATTTGTCAGTAATGGGTTTTCTAACTTTCATCATATTTTGATCTATAGGTGTAAATCCTTGTGCAAGTATTAAAATCTGAGAGGATATTTATGATAAGGATTGTGGAAAATGAAAGGATTTGTTTCAGATTTTTTTATCGTGTAGCATAAAAAGTACTTTTGGTTGTTTATGTTGCCAGAGATGTGTTTCGGAGATGGATGTTTTCTGACTTTTAGAAAGATATAATTTTATACTGTCAAGGTTGGATGATATTCTAGTGACAAAGAAATGTATGGCATTTAGTTTTTTTTATATAATGCAATTTATTTAGCTTGCAAAAGAGCCGAAAAAAGGGTTCGTATGGTTTGATCGTAACTTGAGAACTTAACGTATGGAAAGTATTTCTCTGCGATGTAATAAAGGTGGATCGGTGGATCCAGCGAGTAGGCTTTCATATGGGGATATCCTAAATTCTCCAAGAGCATTTAATATATACTCACGTCAAAAAAATCACCAGATAAAAATATCCACAAAGATTAAAGCAAAATAGACACAAAACAAATTCATGATTAATTGTGTGCCAAAAAGGCACTTCATACCTTATTACGCGTACTTTTTTGCGTGAAAAGATAAACACAAGTTCTGGAAATGCTTCTGCTTCAGTCGAGTAAAAATGTAATGTCTTCCACCACCAAAGACTTAAATAATGAAGAATATCAAGCACAAGTACAAGCCTGTAAGAAACCAAATTCAACAGACGTTGAGGAGCTGTCACGTGAGTCTCATGTATTGACATTGTGCCTAATAATCATGTATACCATTTGTTTGGATCACGAGCCTTTGGCTCCTAGTTTGTGATGCATAAAGACACTTCGGAAATGATTGAAATACATTTTGGTAGAATGTACAGTAATATTTGTCATTAGATTGTTGAGTTATGGGGAGTCATACTTTTCTATGGACTTCGCTTTTCTGAGAGTATTCTGCAGGTCTCTCCGGAGAAATAATACATTATAATTTTTTTTCTGAATAAAGTGCTTCATGTAGTTCTGACATCCCTTAATGCCACGTGGGCAACTGCAGTGGCAACAGCTGCTAATAACGTTCTCGAATTTGTCTGTCTCTGCGTTTGTTGACATTGTAGTCTTCGCATTATGGGCTTGCAAGATATAGTCTGAAAAAGTTGGTTCAGACACGTTGATGTTTTAATTACGGCATAGCTTCAGCGCCACCTAACATTATTATACCTGATTTTTAAACACGCGTATCAATCTCCGACCAATATACAACATCGGCAGAAAGTCCGTGTTACTGATCAATCATTCAACTAATAGCAACCCCAGATTCATAACGATGCTCCTCCACTTAATATCACTGGTTTTGAAAACCTCATATTCACCCTGAAAAATAATAAGTTCGACACGACCAACTGTAGAAAATTTCATAAGTTGGCCTACCTTCGTCTTTGATCAGCTGCTCGGACAGATTAATGTCTGTCTTGTCATACCATGATTTTGTCCAGGTGTATGTCCATAAATTTATACCATTACATGACCGCAGTCATAAAAGTATAACGTGAAATCGCGCTGTGGTGGGAAAGTAGACTATCAAATCGTATCTAACACCTCAATAGCTTCGTTTAAACCTATTTGAGCATCCCATATGGGTTGAGTTGGCAGTGTTGAATATTAGACAGGTACTTCGTCGCAATATTGATCATATAATGGAGGATGTTCTCTTGATATAGCTAACCCACATGTAAACTACACGCCGTGGATCCATTGTGTTTGCGAATAAGCAAGTGCCTGGTCCATCGGATTCATTACGATTATAAATCCCATACTCAACAAGATTTGGTCAATCAGGCTTCTATGAAATATTTTATCGGACGTGCTAGTGTAGCTTTGATCAGGTCAAAGTTAACATTGTAGTGGTTTTCAATAGTTTATCATCCATTCTAATCCGAACTAATCGTTTTTTAAATCAAACCTGACCTTTTTGTGATCAAAACACTCCAGGTGTCACCTTAAGGTGAGAAATGCTTGAAAGTCCGGTCGCTGCTTCAACCTGACGTCCGTATTAACATTATGCCATTTGACGTACACCCTAATTATTTGTCCAAGAACAAGCAATTATATACCTGTGATTGAAATAATCCACTCTCAACAACAGATTTTCAGTGTGCCTTGCCCACACTAATTTTACAATTTTCGTTTTTGCTTCTCGTGTAAGACTCAGAGAAATGTCTTTCATCATGGGCCTGATTTATCGTATCACATGACCTCTTCAACAACGAGAATAGATCACACAAAATGGCAAAATAATCCAAGATTTCCATTAGATCACGAGTATGTTCAAACAATATCTAAGATAAAGTATAGTAAAAACGCACGATTCGTCTTGAAGGATGAGATATTAAAGAAGTCCAAAACACTTAATTTCCATTATCATTTAATAAGTTTTTTCACAATGTTCAGCAAAAACATTAATAGAAGAAATGATATTGTGTACTGATCGACTTTTTGCATGTTCATAGTACGTTTTCATCTTATAGTCGAGAAAACTTTCCTCTTTCTCGCGTAATCATGGGGATAAGTGGATTTTGTTTTTCGATCTGTGGGTATTTCCATCTCTAAACATTTTATACATAATGCACAGTTTACAGACTCTATTAACTTTATGATTGTTTTTCAGATTCTTTAACGTCATTGTAATCTTGCACATACTTTTCCATTCTAAACTGTATTTGTTGGGCCTGTTTCTAAAGTGAAAAAATTATCCATGGGTGTATGCCTGTTTTGAAGTTGGTTCAATACTCATGAAACGAGACGCCATGAAAAATAGCCATAACACATATACCGAGAAAAGATCTTGCGAAATTACTCAGCAGCTCCTCATTGCTGACTTCACTTCTAATAAAATAATCGAGTGTTATTTTTCTATCATTTACCGTGCATAGACACGATTCTTGCAATCTTTGGATCCTAGACATTGAATTTAGAGACTTTTTCTGATTTTGGGATTTTATTTTGAAGCTGACATTATGATCCTTTATTACAATTTAATTTTGTTTTAACAAAGAAATTATTCAGGTTCATACCTGGCTCTAAACAATAACTAGCAGTTAGATATATTTCGTTTCGTCCTTTTGTAAGTTTCTTCAAATGATGATGATGACAATGATGATGATGGTTCTTTGGAAATTCAGGCAGGAGTGTAGGGTTCAAAGTTATAAAGCAGCTAACTTCAGTTATCTGAGGTTCACCAGAGGATACTGTACATATTCTAAACTAATGTATCATTAATCATTCTTTCCTTCTTTGTAGATAATGTCATAATATGAATAAAATATTTTTTTTTAAAAAACACAAATGAAAAACAACTTGATCCCTTGGACGCCACAATTAAAGAGTCTACTATTATAACATACGTAATTATCAAAGCATTTCGATACTCAATCCTCCCTTAGTAAATCATACTGCACAATCATGGGATATGTTGCCATTTTACTGGTAATCATTGCAAGGAAATCACTACATGCTTCCAAACGTGTACCTTTTCAATCTGATATAAAGATAATTACACTAATTTCATGATTTTTTAAGCGTTTTGAATCTACAGTAAAACCGCATATTAGAAATAAAGAAACTTTGCGGAACAGATCTTACTGAATTGTAACCCGTAAGTGTGGCTTCAAACGTTAACAATAAATATTGGGAAAGTAAATTTGGAGCCAACAGTATAAAGTGTCCGATATATGTATGCAGATACCATAAGATCATGTCTGTTTAGAAAGGATGTGCACGAGGATAATATGAATCTAGTTAAGGCATATTGTAATAATTCTATTACAGCTCGATTTTCAACATCATTCTTGCTGTGGATTCCATGTCTCGGGCTGGTCAGCAGGCTTGTCCTAGTTGTTTGAGTTTTTGTTGAAGATTGTAGGCCCTGATTGCTTCTTGTCTCTTGGAGTTGTCAAGTTTGATCCTCTTCGGTGCTGGTCCATTCATTTTCAGTTTTAATGTTTGTAGTTAATGCTGTATTAAATATTGTGAATAATGAGTTGTGAGATTATTATATACAATGCTTTTTGAAAATTGTGCAAAGTAGGAGAAAGCGTGCTTGTTAATACGGAAAATGGTGAGAGTTTTATGAACAATTGTTTAATATTAAGTTGGGTTAATGTGGGTTTTGAATTATTTGTAGGGTAAGTGGTGTTATGATTTGTTGGTTGAGTCGGAAGGATTGATAAAATGATGTTAGTTTTTAGGGTTTGGATTGGGGTTAGGGTTAGGGTTAGGATTGGTTAGAGTGCAATTTGTAGTGTGTGTTAGGATTTGTGATTAGAGTTATCTTTTAGGTTAGATTTAGATTAAGATTTGAGTATATTCGTGTGTTTTAATTAGTTGCCTTGGTGTACGATGGATTAACATTCTGCAGTACTCTTGAGTTTGGTTTTGGTTTTAATGGAAAGTTGTTATTGAATTTATGTTTGTATTTTGGACTAATTTAAATTTGTATAAGATGTATTACTATAGTCTAAGGTTATAATGGTTGATTAAACTTGGTTTATACTGGAATAACTTAGTTTGGATTTGTACTTTACAATTGATAGTGAGAGTAAGATTGCTTATTATCTTATAATTTATTTCAGGTTATATCTTTTAATGGGTTTTATTCTAATAGTTTAAAGTATTTAGTTAAAAGTATTGTTATGTTAGAGGGTTGTATTATTTTGTGTTTAATAATGATTCTTATAATAGGTGTTTATTGTTAGTATCAAGTTAGCTTTGTAGTAGATGTATTCACTTGGTTATTTTGGGTGTTAATGTTTTTTGGTTATATGCTTCTGTTACTGTGTGAGTTAATTGCGTGTTATTTTGTGAATGTTTTTAGTTATTTAGTCGGGATAATTATATTTACTTGGTGTCGTTATATTTAATCTGGTTGAATGCAATTGTTTTTGGGTTTATATCCAATTTTAGGGCTGTTTTTATTCTAAATTATTTTAACAATTAAAGATGATTTGTTATATAGTCTAGGTCTTGGTTAATGGGATATTTGATATATTTATAATGTTTTTATTTACTGGTTGTTTATGTGGATTGGTGTGGAAAAGATTTGGTATAACTAATGTGGATTAATTTGTAATTGTTAACTTTTCATAATATAATCAATGGATTGAAGTAGTTTATTTTGATGTTACTTAAGTTTTGGATATAGATTTGAGTTGATGTGTGTATTATTTGTGTGAAAATTTAATATTGTTTCAGTATTTCCTTTTTATAGTTTAAGTATTTGTTGTAATATATTTTTATGACAATTTGTTTGATGTTTTGGGGGTTAGTGTGCATGGCTATTTGAGTATTGGACTGGGTTTATAATGGTTTGATCTATCTGTTTTGTTTAGTGACTGGGTGCTGCCTCCAATCGGAAGTATTGTTTGAAGGATATGTGTTGAATTATTGTGACGTGTGAATGTAAGGCTCTTAGCTATTGGCTGCGGCCTGGTAACTAAAAGAAGATTTTTGTCGGCTGCTACAGTTATTTAAAGAATAGAATTACAATATGAATAAAGGAAAGTTAGTTGTGCGCGAACCTTTAAAGTTTTGAAATGGTATACTTGAATCTGATTTACTATTTATTTTTTTGTTATGCTGTAATAAGCAGTTGTATTGTAAGTGTAAAAATGGGGTTTGAGTTTTAAGTTATGAGTTTAAATATAAGTTCTATAAACTAAATATTTGAGAATAATATTGGATTGGTCGAAAAATGTGTATTTTTCTGAGTTTTGACTGGGAAGGTGTAAGATCTGTATGAATAATGAATTACTTTGTAAGGGTACATTAGTGTGTTGGGTTTAGTTGGAATTAAGGTTGGAGAATGGTTAGTAGGGTAATAGTAAATATAGTTATATTGATTTTAAAACTGAAATAATATAATAAAGGAATGATTAATAAACTGTAGAACCGTTGTACCCTAGAATTGAATGTGATATAAAGGATTGAAAATAAGATGAATTATGTTATTTAGTGGGTTATACAATAATCACTGACCTTAGTGGCGAAGACCTGAGTTAATGTAATAATAGTAAGACAATCCTGAAAAACTGTGAAAAACACTCTTAAAAAGCTGTGAAGGCGGAGTAATCCAAAGATGCATCCTCTTCGTTAAGAATAATGGTAGCTAGACTGATCAGATCAGATCAGTGTTATAGTCATTTATACACTCTCGTGTTTTATGACTTTTTAAAGCCCTGAGAAGGGCTAGTGGCTTCTCTTCCTTCCGAGGCCGAGCTCACCCGTGTCTCAGTGCTAGACACTTTTCTTTTGCCCCGGCGCGTGGGCCTATTAACCCCCCTGCTGGCTCACCGCCTTAGCCGGTTGCCACTTTTGTGGTAATGCTATCCAGGGAGGCACTCAGCCTTGTGCTTGACTTTTGGTCAAGGTGCTTGACCTTTATTTTGACCTTAACAAACCTTTCCCACTTAGTTTCATTGAAACACCCAGAGCGCCTCTATGCCGAACTCAGAAAAGGCAAAGGAAAGAATCCCGGAAAAGGACGTGTCGTAGATTCTTCATGTGGTTGGATGAGTACTTGGTAGTCGCTTTTCCTACACTAGGGCCATTACACACTTTATAAAGGCAATCAAGATTTGTAATCTTTTCTCATTAGTGTGATAGGTGTGACCCCAGGGCGCTCCTCCCTCTTCGTTTCCCGTATCATCCGTGTGGTGCCTCTCGCTGTATGTTGGTTTTCTTGGCATTGGATGTCGTGTACACCCCTATTACTAATGCTGGAGGTCTGTTTTTCTCCCGTTGCCTATTGGGGATGGGTGTTATTATTCTATCTGCCAAACATGTGTTTGCCACATACGTAACGAATATACATGAGTTGTGAAATTTCCTACCTTGTATGAGTTATTGTCTGGGTACTTAGCGTACTTTTATTTTCTTCTTCTGCTTCTTTTTCAATTGGAGCCAAGTATCAGGTACCAGTTTTGTGAGTTTGTGATCTTAATTAGTTTTAATGGGGAAGTTTGTTAATGATTTTAAAAAACAATCTTTCTTTTAAGGCCACCGTTTAAGTTGATTATTCCAATGAGGGCTCATATCCAAAGCGAGCCCAATGTATGGAAACATTATATATCTTTTCATGCCTCTCCTGCCGTTAAAACGACAATGGAGCTGCGAAACTTTTAACTCTTTTCTTTGTGGTGGGGGCCACCCTCATCGAGTGTGGTACGTTTTCCGGCGATTTTGATGGAATCCCTAACGGGCTTACGGGTGATTCCTTGATTTGATTGGGGAGTCGGCCTCATCGAGGTTGACTGAGCTTTTCCGTTCTCTGGGTCACGTTGGACGGCTCCCACTAACCTCTAAGTCTGGTAGTGCTTCCAGTTTTATTTATATGACTTTGTATGGAGGCCTTCCTCATCGAGGTAGGTGCGTTCTCCGGAGAGTGGTGTGTGCGGGTTATCGGGAACTACTGTTTTAGAGCTACAGTTGTTCCCTTATTTTGAGGGGGCCTTCCTCATCTAGGTAGGTGCATTTTCCGGGTGGTAGTGGTGGTGTGTGCGGGTTATATGAGTGCAACTGTCAGAGCTGCAGTTGCATCCTTATTTGAGGGGATCTTCCTCATCGAGGTGGGTGGCGTTGTCTAGGGGCTTATATTTAGGGGGTCGTCAGATTGTAAATCATTCAACCCCCATGTGGTTTGGGCCTTTCGGCCTTTGCTGGCTTGTCTTGTAGTTCTGCTATTTTCCTTTTTCTGTTTTGCCTTTCGTTCAGTGTCCTCTCATTTCTTTTGAATAGTTTGCGATATCTTTGTTTCATTTGTTTCTCGTCCGTTCGTATGTCATTTGTCTGGGCCTAAGGTAACACTCCCCCTTTTTATAAGCTATTTGTTTTGTTTATGTATTCAAGACAGCTAATAATGTTTGCATGTGTACTTTCTATATTCTTGTTGTACTTTGGGTTAAGCATTTTTGGATAGGTGGAAGTGGATTTAAGGTGTGTTTGCTTGTTTTGAAAAATTTTGCGTTGTGTACTGTATTTAGGACAGGTGTTAAATATATGTTCTAGTGTTTCCAAAGTAGGGCAGTTTGGCCGTGTTGGTTGTGTTTTGGTTAGGTGTTGCCCTAGGCTGTCATGTAATTTGGTTTTCCCTGTCCTTATTCTGTTAATAATGTTGTTAAGATGGAAGTTAGGTAGCGACTTCCATTTGATGCGGCGTTCAACTTTATTTTGTATACTGAAGAGTCTGGTATGGTTTGAATTTGTTTCCCATTGGGATTGCCACTGTTTGTTGACGTATTTTTGTATTTGGTAGTATATTTCATGGGTACAGCACCCGATGTTTGCCAAGATATCTGTTGCTAGGGCTTCGTTTGCTGCTTGGTCGGCAGTATCGTTCCCTTGTAGCTGCATATGAGATGGGACCCACAAAACTCGACCTTTCTACCCTTTTCATGTAATTTGCGTAATGTGTATAGTGTGTTCTACCAGATTTGTTCGAGTTGCTGGTTTTATTGATTTCAGAGCTTGTAGGGCTCTAAGTGAGTCTGTTATAATTAGGGATTGCCTACGTGCCTACTTGCTTGGGTTTGCGCCCAGATTATGGCTTGGTTGATGGCCCAAAGTTCTGCTCATAAGATTGAGTACTCATTGGGGAGTTTTGCCTTAAGTTGGTGTTGTTTTGATGGTACTACTACTGCTGCGGCGGTTGTGTTGTTTTGTGGTTGTTTGGAACCATCCGTGTATATGTGTGTGTAGTTTTTTGTAGGGTGTATTAAGTAATTCCTGAATGTGTGTGAGAAGCTTCCATGGATTATTCTTTTTATTCTCATCCCTAGAATTTTGAAGTTGATAGTTGGTGTTTGATTCCGCCATCGGGATGGATCTTGATATAATCTCTGTTCAGCTTGTATGGTTAAATTTGATTCGTTTTTTAGTATTTGGTGGACCTGGTGAAACGCTGGTGGATATTTAACCCATTTGGGGCGGAATTTTATGTTGCTCTTCATGTATGCCCGTTTGACCGGATTGTGATCGGGTATTGTGGTGACTCTGGCTGCGTATTTCAGTAGGAGTTCATTACGTCTAAGTTGGAGTGGTTGGTTACCAGTTAGTATCTGTAGTTCGAGGAGGGAGGTGTTCCGTAGGGTTCCAGTACAAATGCGTAGTGCAAGTTTACGAAGAAGGTTTGGGCTTGCAGAGTCGTATGCTTGGCAGGCATAGTCTAATTTAGATCTTATTAACGTGCGGTAGATAGTGAGTAGGGTGTCATGGTCAGCACCCCATTTCAAGCCCTTTAAGTGCCTAAGTAAGTCGAGGTCTAGCTTGCAATTGTCTTGTAGTTTGTTGATATGCAATTTCCAAGTAAGGTGTTTGTCTAAAGTTGCACCCAGAAATACTGTGTGCGTTGTGAATTGCACCAGTTCGTTTTGTAGGTATAGTCTTGGTGGTTCAATTATTTTTTTGTACTGTGGTGTGAACAGGATGGCTACGGTTTTGACCATGTTGATTTGAATCCCCAGTTATTGGTCCGATTAGTGATGCGATTGAAGCTTGTTTGGATTTGTTCGATGTTGTTGGGGCATTTTGGGTTTCCAGCTTTCCATATACAGCTGTCATTTGCAAATTGTGAGAGGTCTACAAGGGTTTTTATGTTGTTGGATAGGTCGTTCACCATTAGGTTAAACAGGATAGGACTTATCACACTGCCTTGTGGGGTCCCATTTTCAAGCTCCTGTAGTTCAAAGTTTTCGTTGTCTATTTTAACCCTGAATGTGCGTCTAGGAAGTTGTTTATCTATTTATGTTGGCGACCTCTAATTCCAAATTTGTTTAGTTTTGATATAAGACCTTTGGTCTATAATAATTCGAAGACTTTTTCAATCTAGGAATATTACTATTGGGTAGCGTTTATTTTTGTCCCTATTGTTGAGTGTTATTTTAATGTCGGCTTCTAGGCGTAGTATTTGGTCCAGTGTGGCGCGGTTTCCTCGGAAACCACTTTGGTTTTCAGTTACTCAGTTAGTAAGTTTTGGCATTCTAAGTGATGCTTTAGTCGATTGACAGTTATAGTCTCCATAATTTTGCATATTGTGATCTTAAGGGATATGGGTCTGTATGAGGAGAGAAGATGTGGGTCCTTGTTTACCTTGGGTATGGGGATGACTAGTGCATGCTTCCATTTTGTTGGGATTATGCTTGTCGTCCAGATTTGGTTTATTAAGTGTAGTATGATAAGCTTCATGTTAGGAGATAGGTTTTGATACATGGAATATCTTATAGTGTCATCCCCTGGGGCTGTTTGTATTTTGTGTTTTAGGGCTAGATCCCATTCATATATTGTGAATAGGTCGTTTAGCGGGTCTATATTGCAAGTGTCTTGGGCGGTTTGGTCCGTGAAGAGATGGGGATATTTGGTTTCTAGTGTTAGTTTTTGATTTAGGACGCTTTGTGTGTGGTTTGTGTAGCTGCTTGCTTCGGCAAAGTGCCTCGCAAGTGTTTCTGCTTGTGTTTGATTTCCATTTGTACCTACTTTTATGTGTTTTTCTTTGTTGTTTTTGCCTTTTATAGCCCTGATTTTGTTCCAAATTTCTTTTTAGTTTGTTTGATTGCTGAGACTGGAGCAGAAATGTTTCCATAATTCCGTTTTTGCGTTTTCCAAAGTCCTACTGGCTATTGCTTTAAGTCTTTTATATTCAATCAGGTCATTTGTTTGTTCCGTTGGTATTTGTTAAGAGCGTGTCTTTTGTTGCGTATTGCTGTTTTGCATTCAACGGTCCACCAAGGGAGTTTTACTATGCTGGGTTGTCCTTTTGTTTTAGGTATGGAGGATAATGCCACCTGATTTATGCAATTTACTATGTTGTTATAGAAGATGTCTGAGTTGTTGTTATGTAAGTCCTCTAGTTTAACATGTTTAAGGTTCTGGTTGTATTGCTCCAAGTTTGCTTTACTAAGTAGCCATTTTGGTGTTATAGTAGGGGTGGGTGTGGGTTTGATGGCTTGTACAGTGATTTGTTTTGGGAAATGGTCACTTCCCATGGAAGATTGTCTTAGTACCTCCCATTGGGTGTCATGAATTAGGTCAGGGGTAGTTATCGTTAGGTCCAATGCAGTCATTTTGCCTGTGTGGGGATCCATTCTGGTTGGAGTACAATCATTGAGAATAGTTAAGCTTGTGGAGTCAATGAGTTTGTATATTTGTTCACCTCTTTTGTTTGTTTTCTGCCCCCCCCCCCCCGAATGGGTGGTAGGCATTGAAATCCCCACATATGATAGCAGGTTGCTTGATGTTATTAATGAGGCTTCGGAGAGTTTGAGTTGGGTCTGTTTGGTATGTGGGTGGGTTATAAATGTTATATACTTCACAATTTTTGTCTTGCAGTTGGATATTGATTCCCAGGATTTCCGTGGGATCCGTGTTATTGTCTGGTATTTCAGTGATTTTGGTGTGTGGTAAATTATTGTGGATGTAGATGGCCACTCCACCTCCCACTTTACTATTAGTTCTGTCTTTTTGGTATACTTGATCATAGTTCTTGATTTTTGGAAGGGTTGCGTTTTTTGTCGTTAATCTAGTCTCCTGGAGGCATATAATCATTGGTTTCAGTTTTGTTTCCTGTAGATTTGCGAGTATTTCAAGACAGCTTGTCTGTATGCTTCTACAGTTTCATTTCCAAATTATGACACCATTTCCATTCGGTTGGTTGTTATTGTTTTTGTTTTCATTTTGTGGGTATGTAGTTTGTTTGTTTTGCTTTTGCATTGGCCTTTGTTTTGTTTGTGCATAGTGATTAGTGATGCGTACAGGGATGTTACCAATTTTAGTAATATTTTTATATGCTCTCATTTGTGCTCCAGTGAAGCACCAGATGATGGTATCTGGTGACTTGGTATGTATTAGTTTGACATTGCCATGTTTATGTTTGAGAAGTTCCATTTGGATTGTGGAGTCTGGTGGTCTTTGTTGGGGGTCTGCAAGGAATCTGAGGTATAGAGTTAGATATCGAGGGTGTAGTTGTGTTTTATACTTAGGTTGATGTACGTTATGCTCCTGTTGGTTTGGTGTGGGGTTCAAGTTGTTTGTTTCGGTGATATTTTCAAAGGCATGGGTTTATGTGCTAATATTTGCCTTTTTTTGGCGGTTAGTGTTCGTTCAAACTCTGTATTCTTCTTTTTTGGGTTATTTGGCGTTGTATGGATTACCTTTTGCATTGATTTTGGGGTTTCTGGTTTGTTTGTTACTACATGTGATCCTGTCCCTTGTTTTTGATTTTTACTCCTTGGTGGACCTCTGAGTGGTTGTTTCCCTTTTCCTAGTGTGATTGGTTCATCGAATTTATATATATTGCGCTGTTCGAGTGCTGTAAGTGTGGGTGTTTGTGCGCTATGTTCCTGATCTAGTGCTTGCGTAATTGAGTTCAGCTAGTGTGTGTTTTGGACGGTCCCGGGATATGATTGTCTTGTGCATATTTATATTTATTTTTCGTGTTTGGTTGTTAGTTTTCCAAACTTTATATGTATTTCTTTCCTATTGTTGTTTGTCTTTTAATTGTATTGGTCGAATTTTCAAATTGTTGTTTCGGTTGGTATAAGTATTGTTCTTGCATGTTTCTATTTCCTGTATGATTTGTATATTGCTTTTCTTTGTCTGTGGCTTTGTTAAGTGTAGTTTCTGCAGCAGCAGTTATGTTTATTTGCTTGATTTCCAGCGTTTAATCCCTTTTGGTTTTGCTACTGCTGTTTATAGTGTTTGTGGTTTTAGGTCTGTTTGTTGATTGTATTATCTCAATTACATCTTCTATACTGTTGCTGTGCTCTTTGTTTTCAGTAACTTTTCTTTTCTGGTGAGACTTGTTGGTGACATGATTTGTTTGGATATACTTGGTAGTTCTTTTGCAGTTGTTGGTGTGTTTTTTAGTATAGTTGGTTGATCATAAGATATATATATATATATATATATATATATATATATATATATATATATAAATATATATATATATATATATATATATATATATATATATATATATATATATATATATATATATATATATATATATATATATATATATATATATATATATATACATATATTGATTGTTTTTTTTTTGTTTCATTCAATGCTTCTTATGAGTAGCTTTAAATTGTAAATTCTAATTCGACTATGATCTTCATAAACATTTTATTGTGAGCGGATAGCGATTTTATTGCGAAAAAGATACAACGATTCCGTAAATTGCCGAGTATTTCCGAGTTTTTATGAGACAACAGATCACGTGGTCCCGTGACATCATACTTGCGAATCCTCGAATATAAACAGAAACATGGCTAGTGAGACAAAGAGCAAGTTGTACCAATTTGAACCGCTTAAAGATGGCTCTGCTATTGCTAACATTGATGATGATGAGAGTATTATAAATAATACCGTTAAGGTGATTTCATATAGTCAGAAATTTTGTCGTGCTTTATTGATAAAACGGCAGACTCCTGTGATTTTATATATGACGTGTAACAGCCTACTAATCGTCTAATAATAGTACCATTATATTACCATGTAATCATTTTATTTCGAGTATGTCCATGGCAGCAAGATCCACAAAGAACAATAACATATTTAGAAATAATTTAAAACATGCTCATGATAGCGAAGTGGATTATATGGGTTTCTTAGATTGGGACTAATATATTTATTTCAAGGCTACGAGCTATATTGAAAAAAGCAATAAAGTAATCTTAAAGCAACAGTGGATGAAAGATAGTCTGGTTACATGTCTGTTAAATATGGCAACATTAACCGTCTGCATTCATAGGTAATGCAGGTATGTGCTGGAGTGCATTTGTGCACCCTAAAAGAGAGAGAGAGAGAGAGAGAGAGAGAGAGAGAGAGAGAGAGAGAGAGAGAGAGAGAGAGAGAGAGAGAGAGAGAGAGAGAGAGAGAGAGAGAGAGAGAGAGAGAGAGAGAGAGAGAGAGTTTTACATGCAGGCTACAGTTAGCTTATTGACAAATCTGACAATGTATGCATGTCTTGTATAGTAGTTTATGTACTGTTTTAATCAGTGCTCAAAGAAATATTTTTAGGCACTCGCAAAGGACTGGTGACTTGAATTAACAAACAAGCCCTGTCTGAAATCCCACAAGACCGGTCAACTCATACCTGTCAACTTTCAAGCCGGGAGATATACCTCCCAATATAGGGGTATTTCCACCTCTACCTCCTGATCTAGTAATATCTCCAAATTCTTCGAAGTGGTCTCTTAAATTTATTTTATACCAAATAGGGCCTCTTCAGCTTCTCATTACTTAGGTTCTTGCTATGTTTAAATCCGGCACTGGACTAAATAATTAATATCAGATATATCGTTTATTCAGTAAATATAATGTTTAGATTAAAAATTATTCACGTGATTTTCAGAGTTTTTAGAACCAGTACAACAGTACCATGGTAAAAGAAAATAAAAAATAAAATTGTCACCCACTTACTTAAATCCCGTGAATGATCACTTTGAATGCTATGTAATTTTCTCCACAAGCAAATTTGCATCTCCATTTTCGCCAAAAAAAACCTATAAATATTTTCATTCAGTAAGCAAGTGTTACAGGCCTGAAGACTAAAACCTATATATGTGGTAAGCTATAACAAAATAGGGAATTGTTTATTAATCAATTAAATTGCTGGTGCTTACATATACGCCCTGTAGAACATGTTCCAAAATGTAGTCTTTTTCACAAGATAAATAAAAGGATAAAGATTGATTGTATACTTAAATCAAAATTTCAGCTATTTTGCAGTTTAGCCACACCTGACAAGAATATAAAAAGGGGCTTGTCCCGGGGGATTATAAGGTGTATCGCAGGGAGAAATGGTGCGTCCCTTGAGCACTCGCACATTGGGGCAATGGGTGGGGGTCAATAGTCGCCTCACCCAATTTATATTGTCAGCCAGTTAATGTGAAACTTTGATTTCATACCAGACCTCTTTTATTTTAAATACTGCTACTGAAACTGCCCAAGGGAAAGATTTTTTTTATATCAGTTTCATTCACTATAGATTACCGTTTATACCTACTACATGTAACCGGCATAGACTGAAAAGTTCGTTTTTGTTGAGTGTTTTCCTTTAAATTTTAAATGTTAAGATTACTGAAAATTGTGTTGTCTCGAAACATGACCGTGCAAGGGGTTTATAAATTTAATTTTCAGCAGAGTTCCCATTTCATTAAAATCAGATCTCAATATCAGATCAGATCTCAATATCACCTATTAGATCTCAATATCAATCAGATCTCAATATCACCTATAGTTGCGGTGATTTGATTTAAATTGTGCCGTGTTATGGCATGTATGTCGACATCCTGATATACATTTACTCATTTCCTCAGGTAAACATTTTTACCCCGCCAGTCCAATGGGCACCATACTTTGAATACAGGATGGGCCTAAACTAAAATTAGAGGAACCTTAGGTGTCGGGTTAATAGAATTATTCTTTTTTTATCACTGCTACTGCTGGTGTAGATAAAATATATGTGAATTGATTGTGAATTGATTGTTGCATTTTGTGGTCACTTACTCGGCATTCTGCCTATTTTCCTAACTCACAGGTTTAACACTTTTGCCAGGATTTAAACCATCTTTTACGCTGGCAACTGCAAGTATGACGTCACATCACGAAGGTAACCGAATTAGCGCGGAAATATTGCATACGAGGTCACTGAAATTCAGCGCCTTGAATAGATGCCAATATTTATATATTGACATTACGGTCGCAGATAATACTTCAGAATAAGGTTAAACTATATAGTACTTTTATTATTATTCTATATTTGTTTTGATTTCTGGTCTTCTTTACGCTACATACACATATTATATAATTTTGGATTGCAATCAGACTTTCCCAGTGCTGTCAAAGCCTACTATTCCAAGCACCCAAACGCAGAGGCGTAGCTATGATATTTTGCACCCGGGGACGAACTATAAACTTGGCGCCCAAGCCCCCTCCCCTTTTAATCATTTACTTATTATAATGTAACGTTGTAAGCCTCATTTTGGTGCCTTGTACCTTGGCGCCCGCAGACAAATGTACCCCCTGCCCCACCCTAGTTACGCCTCTGCCCAAACGGGAAACAGCATCTGAATAAACACGTCACACAAGATGATAGCTTCCACATACATACATACATACATACATACATACATACATACATACATACATACATACATACATACATACATACATACATACATACATACATACATACATACATACATACATACATACATAATTTATTTAAGTTATTTATCCATTTTTGTGAAAATTATTGTTTACTCTTATATATCTACTACAATCAAGCACAATTTAAATCTACACCTAAGAAGAAAATATCCAATACTATCAAGTAGATGAGTAGAATCACTTTTCTTATTATGTAGTAATTAGGCTATAGTCATCCAAAGTCAATAAATTTAACAACCTAGTATAAAGGCTTCCGTAGAGAGGAATTTCTTTCCGCTCTCAAAAAGGCTATGGATATGGATATGGTAAATTGTAGGCTTCGTTCCTATACTTGTTGCAACAACATATATAGTTTTGTAGCAAGGAGGCAAGGAGAGAAACGCATAGCGGTATACCTCTCTCCTAGATGTCGATCTAACAATGCGATATTCAGTTAAAAGTATCGATTTTTTTAAATTTTCATTTTCATCAAATTTATATATAACACATCGATTTAAAATGATTAGAAACATTGAAATTCATATCAAATTTAATGAAATCGGTGGTAATATAGGACTTCTACATGTTATTTAGTGAAACTAAAAAACTATTCTTGATATGAACGGACTGACAAATTAATATATATTTATTAAGCTGCGTACACACATTATATATTTTTTGAGTCATTAAGTAGTCTGGTGCATTATTTATGTAGGCTGGGTTATTGATTAAGTAGGCTGGGTCATTGATTAAGAAGTCTGCGTCATTGATTAAGTAGGCTGATTCATTGTTCCCATCTATCATCTAAGACTGCAAACTTTTCAAAACAGTAGTAGAATTGAGAATATCATGGTAAAAAAGTGACCTGCATTCGACAAATTTAAAATTACAATCTATGCTTATAATTTGCTTTTACACATGTCAATTTAGTCATTTTGTGCTGAAATTAGCGTTATTACGTAAACTTTTATGTGGTCCAAAGCCGACAACCAATGTCATGTTTACACGTAATAAGAATGTACAAAATTGAAGTCTATTGGCGCTATTTTTCAACTTAACTGTCTGAAACGAACGGATACTACTTACTGACCTTTCTACTATGATGAAAACAAAAATTTAATTTTCATTGAAAATATATAAGTTCATTTGGAATAACCAGAGTTCTGGATAAAATGTCTTGTTAACATCATAAGTTTTCACGACTTATTGCATGGTGACATAGGCTTTTGTAAGAATGATATTTGAGAATTGACTGTGGAAACAAATTATAGTGTACAGTAATCTTAAAGACTTTAACATTATTTCTTCACATATGAAAATACTTAATTCAGCTTGTATAAGAAATGTACATCAATGTTCACACTGGTGATGGCCTGGTACATTCGTCTTTTGTAATCTATTAAAGAAATGCTGGAGAAATCCTGTCAGAAATCTTTTTCGGGGGTAAATACAAATATATATATATATATATATATATATATATATATATATATATATATATATATATATATATATATATATATATATATATATATATATATATATATATATATATATATATATTCTTATACATTATAAAAAATAATTATATACTACATTGATTTATACAAGACAAGCTCACTTCACTTACAATGAATGCCAATTCACAGTCTTTATTTTTGGTTATCTGTTGCCAAATATAGAATAGTCTATGAATAAACGTAATTATAGAAATCAATGAGAACATGTATTTTGTGTTGTGGAAATAGGCATTTGCTAATGGAGTGAGAATAAAAGACACTTATGCTTTAATTACTGCAATGCTGTCTGAAAGACTTATGTATATGATGGTTAAAGTATTTGACATAAATATTTATCTCTCTAGGGTACAGTTTCTAAAATGAGTACATTTTATGCTAGTCGGTGAATTTGTTAATCTGTGGAGTTGTGAGACAGACGATTTTGATGATTAGCTGATTACATTATTCATATCATTTCTTTCCAGTTTTCTTTTGACAACATTTTATCCACTTCTTATAACGGGAAACAAGCTTGGAGTTCGACAAAAACGATATTATTGGAATATTTCTTCTTTTCTGAAGTCTCTTCATTTTTTCCCTGAATATGGAATGATTATTGCATCTACATAAAACTATGTTTCGATATTGTTTTATTTTAACTGATCCGATCAATCTTATCAATAAAATATATTGAATTGGCGAAAAATTATAATTTCCACAAATTGTCAAATGTAACCATTATTCAATCTATACAACCATTTATCATCTTGATGTTTCTTATTGAAAGGTTTAGTTTGGTTATATTCTTCAGGTTAAATACATTATTTCATCCACCTCGTCTATACGTGCGAAGCATGTTACCTTTAAAATTACTGGTTAAGAGATACGCGCAAGTATAATTTTAATAAATAAACGTTGAATTATTTTACCAGATTATTTTCTGAATGCCTGGAATGTGGAGACGACTGTTCCTAAGCATAATTTGTTCAACATGGATACAGACCAATTAAAGAAGAAGCTTTTATTGTGATTGCAGCAGATAATTGCAAAAAATACTATATAAAACGTTTTTTGTTATGCACAACAATACTGGCGATATAACATAACATTTTGGTACATGGAAATACCTCATTCAAGACATTATCAATACTCGTTCAATGATATATACTTCTACCTGGAAATGCGAGAAGATCCAGAAGAACAGAAGAAGATCAGTGTATTGTGGATGATCTAAGTACAAAGAACATCACAATGTTTATTCCATCTACAGGTTAAGTTATACAAACTGCTTTATATGTTAAAGGTTTTGTTTAAAATTGGTGTTTAATACACAATGATATAAATATGATCTCTTCTTCCACATGATGCTTTTTTTCTCCCAATTGGTACTCACTGCTGTCAATTTCATCTGAATGAAGGTTGTTCAAGGACAAGAAGTTACTAATTATTGAGGAAACTAATTCGTCTGTAAGATTTTAATGATATTGTTATCTTGAATAAAACACTGATTATTGCCTTAAAATAAAACATTGAATAGTAGATTGGATGATCTAAAGTCCTTGGATGAGACAAACATTGAACCATTACGAGTATCGAAACAGTTGCATTTTCATGCCATTCCAAGCACGTTACTATACCATCTGGGGGTTTCAAGCAAGCAGAATCTGAAGTATATGTACATTCATTGCTTTGCTAATGTGTAATATATGAACTAGAATGTCAAATTATGTTGTATAAACTCTGTTCATCGTCATCCAAAGTAATATAAGGTCGGCAATATCATTAGCACGAACATTATTTGGCATTTCTTTAACACCTTTATTTGGTTTATAACATCCATGATGATTGATGCTACTATTGGGTTTGTTTTTCTGTACCAGGACCTTACTTTGTTGATGACAAAAACAATTATGCAGATGTCTTAAAAATGTAGCTCAAGGACAATGTAAAGGAAAACATCAATAAGAGTTAGAATATGATGTTTTTGAAGTAGATCACAGATTCAAAATGTTTACTGAGCTATGGATACAAATGGAATTGCGTTTATTTATGCACAGGGGACAAAACCAGTACGTTGTAACAGAAGCAAACTCAAGTTACTTGGTTACTGACGTCCATTGGATCGTAGAGCTTTCCATATTACCCAAGCATTATTTAGTAAATATAAAAGCACATTCAACACTGGGGATAAATATTATGGTGACTTAATTGCATCAAACATGTCCACATACCATAGGCAAAGTAATTAAATGAAGAAGATGATGATAAGGAGAGGCTCGTGAAGCATTTTCCCAACTATAAATCACCGAAAATCCAAATTTTTACAGACGAAGATCTCAAATATCTCTTGGGATTAATCAGGTCTGTCTTGCAAAAGGATTCACCTATCTAACTCTTTATGATGAGTTGATCCATTATGTATTTGTAAGTGATGAACAGTGTTTTTTTAAGGCTCAAAGAGAGAGTGGGTGCTCCTCATCCTCGAAAATAGTTTATTCGTCTAATACAATAAAATGCAGCACTTGCTGGTACTGCCAGTATCATGCTAGTGCCTGTCTTGTATGGATTTGAGCACATACCGTATCTGTCCTGTTGGTGGTTAGGACATGCTTGACACCTGGATGTCAATCTAGAAGCTATGAAGAACTAGGTTTTCTGTCTTGAAGATGCTTCAGAAAAACCTAGCCCAACTGACAAGTCAGACCGTGGCAACAGTGACAGTGACTTATACTGTATGTCTGCATATAGGTGTATATCTATGTGTGTGTATGTGTGTCCCTGTATGTGTGTGTATGAAATAGGGCGTCATTCTTATTTTGAATAGAACTGAATTTTGTTTATGACTTGAGATTATATCAGTTTCCATTCCTGAACTGTCATTAAGTATGCCTTATCAAACCGGTAATTCCTGGTGGGATTGGTCAACTTGCATTTTTGCATTCAGCAGGTGGTTTTTGTGTGATTTAGGTTTTTAACGTAGCATTAACAATATGTCAGCCATATTTCTACGATATCTGCAATTTTACAGTTTATAGCGATGTCAAGGGCTGCGGAATCATGCAACAGACATTTGGTATGATGTCTAACCTAATCACTTTACCCAAACACCAGGCAAACCAGTACAAAAACTAACATTTTAATGCTGAGCAAAAAGCGAGGCAACTGTTAGAACCATTTTTAAAGTCTCTGGTGTGTCTCTACCTTTGTTTGAACCGCTACCTACGGTATCCGATTCGTAATAGCTAACCACTAGGCATCTATATGGTGTAAATACTGGGAAGGCTTGCTTGGGCAAGGACCTCAGTATCCGTGATCCTGTCTTGCCACTAAATGTTTAGAAGTCTTCAGAGGCAGATAGAGTGGAAGTTGAGCTTGTACAATGTCCAAGTTTCTCAGGCATATACTAGCACAGGGGTACTATCACTCTGTACGCCTTCCAATTCGTCTGAAGACTAACGCCTATTCTGTTGCAGAGCTTGTCTTGCAATCTGCAGAATCATGAGCTGACCTTCGCAATTCTGGCATTAATTTCTTCATCTATTACGACATCCTGGGACAGAGAGGTGCCAAGATAGGAGAACCTGTTTTTTCCCTTCAGTTGAAAATGATTTTCGGCTCATCAAATTTTTTTTTTCTGTGGATGGCTGATACATTATTTCAGTCTTGTTTGTGTTGATCGTAAGATGAAATTTTGGTCATGCTGAACTATCGTTGTTTGTCACTACTAGTTCGATTCTCATCCAGATTATGAATGTAAAACAAAGCTACAAAAGATTGTGAGAATAAATTCATAAATCCGATCGTTGGGGTAAAATTAGTCTACCTAGATAATAGCAGAATGGCAAATCGCGTATAATTATATAAGCATAATGTTTCTCTGTTATTGTCACAAATAGACTGAGAAGTTAATGAGATCGATTTAATTTATCATCTTACAAACTGTATTTTATGGAATTAGGTTTTCTTTGCTTAATGCTAAATCACTTTCCAAAAAGCATTATAAGTGTTCAAGAGACATAATCACTTTGAAGCAACAACAATTTCTTTGTCCTTCAACCCAAACCGACCATATTTTTGTCAATGTCAGCTTTTCAGCAGTGATATTAAGTAAGTAACAAGATAACTTATTATTTATGGTATTGCGTTCTTTTAATAATCACAAAAAGTAAAGAGATAACGAATTTGTAATTTAATTATATGTTGATTTCGCCGTTGTGCTGGTTTGGTTATTGTATCTGTATTTTCTTTCTTTCCAGTATCTTCTATTTAAAGGAACGTAGGTTATAAAACTGATCGATCAATGTAGCAGGTTTAGTAGCAACCGCATTAGTAGTACCAATAACGGTAATAATGACAATAGTAATAAAAATAATAAATTTAAGAATTTAATTTTTTCTTGTGTCGTAGTCACTTATTTATGTTCCTTTTATGAGTATTTTGTTGGATGGCTGCTATCTTCTTATAAAACGTTTGTTATGGTATTGCTATTTTATAAAGAAATATATATCACTATTAAAGGTTTACCACTACTACGGCTACTAATGATAATAATTATGTGGTCGTGACATTGTTTCATTTGGAGTTTAGGTTTGCTTTTGTGTTGTTCTTGGGGATTTGGGGGTATTTGTTTTGTTATTCTATTGGGATTATTTGTTCAACACTTTGCTTGTGTTATTCCAGTGGCTCATGAACCAAGTATTGTTAAGGCAGCTGTGACAATATCAATAATAATGAAACTGGTTTGTATCTAATTGCGTTTATCCGTTTGGAGTTTTGTTCTGAATTTATTTGCTGCGGGTATCGTAATAACTTTTCTATATGATTCTTAGATTAAGTGTACCGTTGAAATAATTTTGGACACTAGACTATCTTGTAATGGTCATGTTTTTGTAGGTAAGTAATTGTATATACAGACATATTCATAGGTGCAGTTCTGTTAAAATAATGAAATAATATAAGTGCGGTGGCTAGTGCTCCAAAACAAACATACAAGACAGATATCAACTACAAGACAGTTGTTAACCATAATTTGATATCAGTGCTCTGTCGGCTGGCTCACATAGACAGAGATATTTTTTTTTTATAACTGTAATATTTTTAAGCATCATAGACCGCTGGGAGTTATAATATTTCTTCGTATGCATCTACTACAGGCACTTCCGCACCTTTTGCTAATAATATCAACATATTGATCTGCCTGTAATTTACATTGTCGCCCCTCCCTTCCCGCGCAATGACTTGTAATTTTTTAGTTCTTTTTATTTTATTCTACTTTCTCAGAAAATGCTTTGCTACGAGATTACGATTTATGTAAGAAATTGTGGTAGTTGCAACATTAATAGCAACAAAAATTCGTTTTTTAGCTTAAGTTTCTACTGATGCTTGTTTTAGTTTTTACTGCAATGCTTTTTATATCGTCTTCTGAGAATATATTAACGAATCTCATCCTTTTGAAAATGCTGGATTACCTAGAAAACAGTAAAATGACCGTTCACTGCAAACGATATAAATGTAATGTTTCGCGGTTTACCCCAGATTAAACAGAAAACTAATGAGAGTGTTTAAGTTCTTTGCTTGTCTAATCGTATTGTCTTGTAATCACGTTTCTTCGCTCAATACTCCGTCAATTTCCACAAACGTATTTTAAGAACTCAAGAGATTTGGTCATTTTAAAGCATCAGTGGAAAGTTTGTGTAATAAGATGCATTCTCAGAATAAATTCATTTAACTAATTCTTGTTGTCAAACTCAACCACATAGATATCAGTAAAATAGCCATTCATGGATAACGATGAATGAAAATTAGAGAGATCGATTGCCGTCTTTCTTTTTCTAATTGTAGTTTGTTGTATTAGTTTTGATATTATTAATATTCTAACAATTTCAATTACATATTTTAAATGTTTGAGAGATTTATTTATTTTAAAGTATCAATAATGTAAATTGTCATCTTTTATCTTCTTGCTAATTAAAGCTGATCTATTTTCCGTTATATGTTGTGATGCAGTGATATGAACTATGAAAGTAACAAAGTAACTTTTAATTTACGATAATGGGTCCTTTCAACAATCAGAGAAAGTTGTAGGGTAAAGATGATTTCGCAGTTGTTTTTTCCTGGTTAATACAGAGGTATTCTCTATCTTTTGTAATCCTTTATTTCTGGGCATCCTGTGTTTTAAAAATGTTAGATTGCTACACCAGTTTCGGTAGTAGTAATTAATACTACTAATAATATAGAAATTATAATTAAATTTGTTACTATGTCGCTGTCTTTTATGTTTATTGTGTAAGTATTTGTTAGGATTTATGTTATCTTCTCATAGATCGTTGACACAGGTGAGCAACTACTACAAATACTTATGATAATATTTATAATACGATTTCCTTCATTTGGATGTTATGTTTGTCGTTGTGTTGTTATTGTCGATTTAGGGGTATTTGTTTGGTTTGTTGCATTGGGTTTATTTATTGAATTTCTCCGCTAATGGATTCTGATCATTGAGGAATCGTAGATTGTTGTTCGCATTTGTGACAATAACGAATTTGGTCTGTGGCGTATGTTCGGT
The DNA here is from genome assembly GCA_016746295.1 of Potamilus streckersoni. NCBI lineage: Eukaryota > Metazoa > Mollusca > Bivalvia > Unionida > Unionidae > Potamilus > Potamilus streckersoni. Next base: position 244,861 of record JAEAOA010000982.1, on the reverse strand, counting down.
CTCTTTGTGGATCTTTGTCTGGAAATTCACTCTTGCGCTTATCGTCATGGTTCTTATAATAAACGTACTAATCCAATAATTGTGTTATTGCGAGATTATCCACTGCAGATCAAGCATTTGTAGGCATGTAAGTCATGCAAACAGAGCCCTAGGAGGTTGTTGAATACTCGCTTGCTTTCTTTATCTTGACCTTTCTATCTGTTGATATCACCGTTGCTAATAGAGTCTACCCTTTTAGCTTTCTTCTCCAAACTCGTAGAAGACTTCCTCGAAAGCTTAACAAGTCAATCAGGGGATGATTTTATCAACCTAGCATACTTCACGCAATTAACTGGGAAGTGCTTTCACCTACTGAGTATAATATCTGTTTATTCATGGCACTTTCATAGTATAACCTTTTTGGAGCTCCTTGTTGGGCGTGGATCAATTGTGCTGAATATTGACCAAACCAACATGGATAATTAAAAACAACACCAACCTATTATAACGAAACCTTTATCTGACTCGGATGTCGAGACATGTGGCGTCGAGTAAGTTCTACGCATCATGATGATATAATCAAAAGATGCTGCAAAATGTCTTGTTGCACATTCTGCAATAGTATTAGAAAATATTTTAATGGCATCGATCGCCACACAAAAAGTATAACAAAAACTAAATAGTGCTCCTTACCGGTCGAGTGTGAAACTATTTGCTGTTTAAGATAATATTAAAACTTAAAGAATGAAAACTGGCTCATTAAGTTAGAGGAATAGATAGAGCTAACAACAATATATACGAACGTATTGAGATGGTTGAAATCAAAATGTGTTCCCGTTGGTATTTTTAACAACATACTAATTTATAGATTGATTTTAGTTTTAATGCACATCAGAAATGTTAGGTTATTTAGTATCAAAGAAAAGGTTATACGGATTATGAACATCAGCTAATTAAACGTTTCTTATTGACCAGTGAAAATAAAATCAAACAGAGTCAGAACGATGAGATGGTGAGGGAAATTTATAATGCTTTCCAATCAACGGGGAACGTAAATAGCGTGAGTCAATGAAGATGTGGACGAGAAGGTACAAACAAATATTCAAGATAACACCATAAACATTATATTTTAGAATAAATATCCACTGCTTTCAGAAATTTTGAAACAAAACTGACGTTTACAGCATCGTAAAGTTCCTTCATGTCGTGAACACTTTAGAGCAAAACACGCGATGGGTGGAGATTGAAACAATCTATCACAACGTGTGTAATTGTGAATGGTTCATTAGAAGAAACGCACACTTGTGGGTCTATTCCTTTTAGGATTTAGGAATGAGTTATAAATGTACGACCAATTCGAAGTTTTTGCAATGAATACCTACTTCCTTTACTCCCTTGGGTTGCTTGATCGAATGAAGTTTATTATCCACAACATTATTCCATGATGCCTGCCACTTCAGACGCAAATACATCTTTATAATAGGTTTAAAAATAAGTATAATGTATTTTAAAATCACATAGTTCTAGTTCTAGGGTCATATTAGCATCCCCGTCTGCTTTTGTATTACCTTTCATACCAATATTGTTGGTTAACCAACAATATACTATATTGTGAGATATCCACAACTCAGTATTTTTGATGAGAATATTTGTGAGTAATGGCTTAACAAATTGTCTCTTGTGTAGTGACTGAAATACTGATAGTGAATCGGAAAAGATGTTGCAGTTTGAAATATATATTTTTTTTGCAGAGTAAGGTCTATTGCTCTTATTTTGGCATAAAGAATCGGAAGAAATCTTTTGTTGTGTGTTTTCCATTACTGAGGGCTGCAACGGCATTTATTTATTCTTTAATATCACGGTGTACATTCTTCTGTAATAATTTAATTCGGTGAGGAGTTCATGGTAAAACTTGTTTCAGATTTTTTCATCGTGTAGCATAATAATACTCTTTGTTGTTTAAGTAGCCACGGAGGTGTTTCGGAGATAGATGTTTTCTGCATTTTAAAAAAATCATTTTTAAACTATCAAGGCTGGATGATATTTAGATGATATTTATGATATTTAGTATATTTCCATAAAGTGATTTGTATTTAGATTGCAAAAGAGCCGAAAAAGCAGAGATATGATGATTTGATCTTAACTGAAAAACATAATGTAATGTACGGCAAGAATTTTTCTACAAGTTGAAAGGTTACTCGGTAGTTTCATAGAGAAGACTTTCACATGGGGGATATCCTAAATGCTCCCAAAGCAATTACTACGAAAGAAACTCCAGAGAAGATAATCAACAAAGATTAAAGTAAATTAGGCAGAAAGCAAAATCGTTATTACTGTTAGTGACCATGATGCAGTCCATGCCTTATTAAGCTTACTTTTGTGAGCGAAAAGATAAACACAAGTACTGGAAATGCTTCTGCTTCAGTTGACAAAATTATGTTTGTCTTCCGCCTGCTAGATTTAAATAATGAACAACTTTAAGTGCCTGTGCAAGCCTGTAAGGATCAGAATTCAACACATTTTAAGGACTTGCCACGTGAGCCTCATATCCTGGCATCAGATTGTGCCAATTAAGCAGGTTTACCATATGCTGTGGATTACGAGCATTTTGCTTCGAGTTCATGACGCATAAAGACACCTCGGAAATGATTGACATAACGTTTAGTAGAATATATAGTAAAATTTGGCATTAGATGGGTGGCTTGTGGCGAGTCATTCTAGGTAGTAGACTCTGTCTTTCCGAGAGTATTTTGAAGGAAGCTGCAGGTAACATAATAACTTTAAATATTTGTCTGCATTCAGTGCTTCATACAGAGTCATCGTATTTGCAGTTCTGAACGCTCTTAACGCAGCCGCGTTTGCTACTGCAGGAACATCTGCTGATAACAACGTTCTCGATCTTGGCTGTGTCTGCGATCGTCGCCGTTGTACTCATCGTATTATGAGCATGCATGGTATAATCTGAAAAAGCTCGTTGGGCCACGTTGATGTTTTAATGACAGTATTGGTTCAGCGCCATCAATATACTGAACAATGATTCAAACACGTGTATCAATCTCCGAGAGTAGCCCAACAAAATATACAACCGATGCATCATTTTCGCGCTATCCTACCAACCCCAGATTCATAATGATGCTCATCCACTTAATGTCACTGGTTTTCAAAATTACATATTGACCCTGAAAAATGATAAGTTCGACATGACCAACTCTAGCAAAATCCATAAGTTGGCAATGTTCGTCATTGATCACATACTCGGGCAGATCAATGTCTCTCTGGTCATAACATGAATTAGTCCAGATGTTTGTCCATAAATGTAGGAGTGGGTTAAATGAGTATGACAGATTTGAATTCTTGCAATAAGTACCTCCCTCCCCAACGGACGGATCAGTAGGAAGGAGTACATTCTCGTAGGGTATGGCATGAAGTTTGTTATTCACGGCATCATTTCATGATGTCTGCCATTTTTCACATAACCAGTCTTGGATACAAAGTTTAAAATCAGTAAAAAGTTTTATTTTTAAAATCAGATGGTTCTAATGAAAGGGCCATTTTAACAGCGCGGTCTGCTTTATCATTCAATTTAATTCCATCATGGCTAGGTAACTAAAGGTATACTTATATTGTGGGAGGTACTCAGCTCAGTATGTTTAAGGAGAATATGAGCTAATAATGGATTCTCCAGTTTTCTATTATGTAGTGACAAAAGAACTGGCAGTGAATCGGAAAAAGATGATGCTGTTTAGAATATGCTTCCTTGTAACGCTTTGCAAAGCAAGGTCTATTGCTCTGATTTCGGCTGAAAAATTACGTACCATTTCGCAAGCAACTGTTCTTGTGTGTGTTATACTAACGAAGGCTGCAGCAGCCTTTTCCTCATCTTTTGAACCATCAGTATATATTTTTGCATTATTTTCAAATAAAGTGAGGAGTTCATGGTAAGAGTTGTGGAAAATAGAGGGTTTGTTTTCGATTTCTTTTCCACCCTGTAACGTGAAAAGTGCCCTTGGTTGCTGAAGTAGCCAAGGAGGTGTTTCGGAGACGGTCGTTTATAGAATTTTTGAAAGATGATCTTTTGTACTGTCAAGGAATGGTAATATTCTAATGCCAAACCTAGGTATATTCGGGTTCAAAACAGCAGAAAAAGCTGGGTTCAGAGAATTTGGTATTAATTTGAGAGCATATTGTGCGGAAAGAATTTCTCTACCTTGTGCTAAAGGTGGTTCGTTTGCTTCAACGAATAGACTATTATATTGAGATGTATCAGATGCTCCCTTGGCAAGTCTTATTCCGTGATGATGGACTAGGTCAAGCATCTTCAAAAAAAAACTTCCTTGCTAAACCATAGACAATGCTACCATAGTCTAGTTTCGAGTGAATAAACGTTATGTATAAACTGAGTATGACTTTCCTATCAGTACCCTAGTCAGTGTGAACTATTACTTTAAGTATCTCTAGAGACTTGAAGCATTTAGCCTTCAAATACTTTAGGTGTGGAATAAAAGTCAGTTTTCTGTCGAAGATAATATCTAAAAATTTTACTTCTTCAACAACTGGAATAGGAGTTCATTCCAGCGTGAGATTTGGTCCATTATGATGTCTTCGTAACTGAGAGAAATGCATACATACAGTTTATTGTTTTCGAGAATCTGAAACTGTTAGTATTGGTCCAATTTTGGATCATGTTCAAATTTTGTTGTAATTGTCTTTCGATTGTATGCATGTGCTTGGATCGGTAAATATTAAAAAGTCATCAACATATAGGGAGCAATCCACACCAGGTGTCAGACACTTGGTGATGCTATTAATTGCTATATTGAAAAGAGTCACCGATAAAATACTGCCGTAAGGTACACATTTCTCTTGATCGTGCATATCAGAGAGGGTGGAGCCCACTCGTACCTTGAATTCCCTGTCGGAGAGGAAGTTTTATAGGAACGAGGGTAGTATTCTGTACTTCCACGTTGTGTCATAGGCCTTTTCCAAATCAAAGAAAACCGCTGCTAAATCTTCATTCTTGATAAAAGCGTTGCGATTAAATTTTTCAAGTCTAACCAGATCATCGTTGGTACTACGACCATTTTGGAAAGGAAATATTAAATTTCTACTTTCCAAATACCATACAAGCCGAGAATTGATCATTCGTTCAATTGTTTTGCATATGCAGCTAGTTAATGATATGGGTCTATACTTGGTAGGATCTGTGCTATCTTCGCCTGATATGGAAATTGGTGTTACTGTTGCTCCTTTCCAAATTTTTGTACATTACCAGTAATCCATAAATTATTGAAAATTTCCAGAAGAACTGTTAAGTATGGTTTTAAAAGGTGTTTCAAAAACTGGTAATGTACATCGTCAAGCCCAGCGGATGTATCAACAGCCTTATTCAAGGATTCCATAAGCTCTGATAATAACAACGGTTGGTTATAACTCTCCGAATAATTCGATGTGAATTTCAACTGTGTTTGTTTCATTTGAGGTTTTTAATCTTTGGAAAGCTTCTAAATAGTAAGACGATAATGACTTTTGGAGAAACAATCAGCAAGTACATTAGCTATTTCATGTTTGGTATTAAACTTGTTATTTACCTTCAGATGTTGGAAGGAATTGTATTTTCTCTTTCCATTTATTTTGCGTATCGTGTTACAAACCTTCTGCATTGAGGAACGAGAGTTTAAAGTTGAAACATTTTTTCTATGAGGCTCGTTTACTTTCTTTAATGGTGAGGCGAGCTTTGGCCCGAATAATACGGTATTGAGTTAAAGCTTCAGGTGTTGGACGATTATTAAATTTTTAAGTGCTTCTCAATATGTATGATGTTGTTAATTGACAGGTTGATTGTATGTTGTTCGTGTTAAACAAAAATAAAATGTGGCCCCGAACTGTTTTGTCAGCAAAGCAATGTTACGAAGCCATATATAAGTATATGCATTATGATTCGTCGTAGCATGAGCCGAAAGGAGGTGCTAACAAAGATTAATATGATTGGATACAAATTGAAATATAAAGGTAAAACTGTCGATGCCAATCATTTTTCACCTAGACTATTGCAAGACATTCACTTACGTACAGGCCATGCACTTCGCTTATCTTCTAATTGTCGTCCTGTTTCACATGTTTGTTATAGTCAGTAGTGACACAAGTCCCTATCAATCGTCTTTGGACGAGTTCTGTACAGCGATAGATTTCACTATGAGCAAGTGGACAAAAAAGATGAAGGCACACGAGAATGGTTTGTTTTAAAATACCCTCTTCTTTCATAGTTATACGATATATATATATATATATATATATATATATATATATATATATATATATATATATATATATATATATATATATATATATATATATATATATATATATATATACATACAAGATATTGAAAAATGTTTATTTTTATGTCTGAGTAGTGATAATATTTCAGCAAATTTTGGAATACAAATTGAAATCATTTGTGATTTTATGTTCTTCTGACAGTTTCTGTGTTTCCATGGGTTCAGAAGACAATATTAAAATTATATATTTTTAGATGTATCTAGTGTGTATTTTTCCGCCATCAAACTCCTTATTGATGGAATAGAAATATAGTTACACGTCCGTATGACAAGCAAAATTCTAATTAATTCGGTAATAAATAGTTACCTGATTAAACCTAGTTTATCAGAAAGGTGTTTATGCCTATCATGATCTTATTTATTGTGTTTACATGTAACTATATTTTGCTGATCGTGTATGGATTTTGAAAAAAGCCTGCATGATACATATATTGTAAAATACGCATCCGAACTGTGAAGAAGTTTAAACAATGTTACAGATGCTAATCATTTCAAGGAAATCATTACTGGTTTCCAAACGTGTACGTTTTCAATGTGACGATAACCTTAAAACACCGAATTCACTGATAATTTTATGATTTGTATCGTTTTGAAGTTATATCAAAACCGCATAATAGAAAAAAAGAAATGTTGCGGAAGATTGCTTACTGAATTGCAGCCCGTAATTTCGGCTTCAAAAGTTAACAATAAAACTTTTTGGAAAATCTATTTGGAGCCAACTGTATAAATTCAAATTTTAATATGTGTCATCGATCCCATGCATAACAAGTGAATTAACAAAAACTTCTATATAACTGAGGGTAGCCTCATTTAATTTATTATTAATTCAAAATAACAACAGTACTAATGTTTGTTTTTTTTTCCATATAAATCCAAACTAAAATTGTAATAACTTGCCCAAGATAAAAATAGGTTTGAAACTGCTTGGTAACACTAAAGCTTGGTCAGTCAGAAATATTGCCCTTTTTTATGCAACTTGAGTTGTTTTACATCTGGGTGAAAATACCAGCCCGATTTATATAGGGAAAAGCATTTAACTGACACGTACGATGCAATGCGTGTACCTGGCTGGTCTTCCTGGATGTAACCTTCCCAGATAAGGCATATTTAATGCATGCTTGAATGTGTAATTGTTGTTTTAAATATCATGCTAACATTAAAATAAGTGTAATAAATATTTATCAATCCGGATCGCTTACAAAATAGCATACTAAGGAGTTCCAACATCTTTTCTCCTAAAGCTGTTTGCATACATTTTTACATATTAATTAACCCCAAGTCAAGCTTTTGATATTATTTTTTAACATTCCTTAAAGATTGCGTTGATACGATTCAAACATTGTTAGTCATCTTTGTCAAGACTAATGGATGTAAGGGGCCGAGGCGCTATGAATGTGTCCATCAAACCATTCGATCAGTATTATAAATCCATCTATCCGTCCGTCCGTCCGTCCGTCCATCCATCCATCCATCCATCCATCCATCCATCCATCCATCCATCCATCCATCCATCCATCCATCCATCCATCCATCCATCCATCCATCCATCCATCCATCCATCCATCCATCCATCCATCCATCCATCCATCCATCCATCCATCTATCTATCTATCTATCTATCTATCTATCTATCTATCTATCTATCTATCTATCTATCTATCTATCTATCTATCTATCTATCTATCTATCTATCTATCTATCCATCTATCTATCTATCTATTTATGTGTGTATTAATCTTTTTTATCGATGCACCACAAATATATAAGGGCATAAAAAGGCCAAATTTGTGCATTGCAGTAGGTGTAAGAATTTGAAACTATAATTCGAGTGATTTAATGTTTCAATCTAATAAACATATTGACCTGCAGCTGAATAAAGCTGTGTTTGCGTGTCTTGTGATGACAATTAAAGCGGAACAAATATATATTAGGACCGATTGTCATGCCAAACAAAAAATAAATTTATATCACATATTCAGCAATTGTTGCTGAATAAAAATGTATTTATTAATTTACTTATTTATAATTATTTAAGTGTTAGTGACACTGCTTATACTTAAACTTTAGTATATTATATTGTGCTTGCAAAAATGCAATCTGGTCTTAATATCCCGGATGATCAGATGATTTTTAATGTACAATAAGCAACAAAGAACATCCGAAACTGGAGTCGGATTTGTCAAAGTTAAAAATAACTATATATTTCAGCTGGTAAGAGTACATATAAAACAATGTTTATTATTTATATCGTTGGGCAAAAGTATATATTTTCACATCTAGTATTTACACTTTTGTTACTGTGTTCCAATGCTTAAATATGTCTCATTTTAATTTCATATTGCACTTAGGTATTGAAAAAACAATGACTTTGCTTGAAATTTTGCTATTATAATATCAATATATAATAAAATACATAGAGAAGTTTTCTAACAAAATATACAAAAAAAATACTAGTGAATTGATGAAATGTATATTTTAATGAATAGTTTCCTTCTGGCTAAAAGTTACGTTCCTTCGTGTCTCAACGCAAGCATGATCATTTTCCCTGTTTAATGTTTTCACACGCATTATATTTTAAACCATATTTTGCAGCATTATATCGACCTGAACTAGTAAGGTATCTAAAGAGAGGTTTCTAACTGATATTCCGTCCTGAAGAACTGTCACATTCAACGAATTAAAACAGACCATACAGTAAAACAACCAACGTCATCGTCAGCTACCAGGGACGTTTTTTAAAGTACCTTTGACCGGAACATACATATTACGCCTACTTCTGATTCGGCTCGTAAACTCCTTGGAAAAATTAAGGCAGGTAGTGATGGACCTGATCTAGTTTATATACTGTACGATTTTGTGATGCCCAATTCTGATCTGGTTCAACTGAGTGCTTGCAGCTACATCGCTACCAAAACCTTTACACCAAGAAGTAATTGTACAGAACAAAATATAAACATCGTTTTCTATAAATACTTTTTCCTATCCAAAATTCTAAACGTGGCTGTGCCTTGTTATGACCTCAGATAAGGTGTATTCAAAGATTTAGTACCCTCAGGGAGTCACACAGGTGAAACATCAATAGAAACAATATGTATTGTGAATAAATCTCCATTTAATCCTTAATGTGCAACGGCCTTTCAACTAATATAGTCTTATAAATGAAGAATTCCAATAGTTAGGAATGTCTTGATATAAATCAATGATATAATCCAGACTTTATTAGCAAATGCTACATATTTATCCACAAGTTATGAATGAGAAATTGATTCTTAAGAATTTTATCTGATCGAACTGTAAAAGAAATTGAAGAAATTTTGTTATTAAATCCCTATTTGTATACATTTTCACTTCACGGTGTCAAAACAGAATTCGGATCAATTCAATAGAAATTCTAATTTAACAGTGAATATGACTAGATTTGACCACAAATGATATGTAAACACTCCTGCTATCATTATTTAAAGTTTCTCTTATTATTATGGATGGATGCGGAGCAAACGATATCGATTAAATATACATAACATATCACTCTTGTAGAAAACAAAAGATAATTTCAAGAATGATTCCTTTTATATATTTTTTAAAAATACATATGATTAAGATGTTACAAAATTACATAAGACGATTTCTTATGAATGACACATGGTGTACTACACGAGTAATATACACAAAATGATGTATTATGTTAGGTATATACATGGTAGAGTGAATCTTCAATCACATATTCATTTCACCTGATGTGAATAATCTCACTGTTGTATTTGTCTGGCAGTAAACAACATCTATACAATGTCTGACTTTTCCTTTTCATTTCGATAACGAAAGAAAGTTGATTGTTATCATGGAACACAAAAACTTTTAAAGAGTTGAATTATTATACAGTTACACACACACACACACACACACACACACACACACACACACAAATATATATATATATATATATATATATATATATATATATATATATATATATATATATATATATATATATATATAATAAAGAACAAACAGTGCTAACCCTGGATTCTATAGTAGAATCTTGATAATAGTGGGAAGAAATAGTAGTTTAATACAAACAATACTATCATACAGGTTAGAGAAATTACATTCGTACTCTACGGAGGTTCTAACCCAGGTCTGCGAGTAAATGGCACCCATCGCATTGTCTGCACGCATTAGCCTATATACCGTCATGATTAAACACGCATCACCAAAACATGATGACACTGAATCGGTGTTATATAAGCTCGTGCGTAGCAGACACACTCACATGACGACCTAGTAAATAATTCTCATATATATATATATATATATATATATATATATATATATATATATATATATATATATATATATATATATACACACACACACACAGTCCATCCCCATTTCTATAAAAGAAATTAAGTTATATAGTATTTTTTATCACAAAGAACTATAAATATATACCAGAGAGAACAGACAATGCTACGTTCACGTTTCACTGTTATTTACGTTTATTTTCTAAGAGTATTTATTGGATATCTGCTATCTTCTAAAAGGGTTTTGTTATGGTTGTGCGATTATTTTCAGCAAAGATAGATCGCTGTTGAAATTTTACCAGTCCTACAGCTACTAATAGTAATAATAATTATAAGCTCGTGATAATGTTTCATTTGAAATTTATATCAGTTGTTGAGTTGTTCTTGGGGATTTAGGGACTTGTATTTAGCTATCCTTTTGGGCGTTTGAACAATTTCTTACCAACCTTTTGCTTTGGTGATTCCAGAATGTGCTTATTTGAGTACATTTACTGTTACAATAATTGTGGGCAAACTAGGTAATCTCGTAAAGGTCAAGAGTTTGTATGTAAGTAATTGTACATACAACCATATTGTTACACGATGTGAAGTTAAAACTATAAAACAATATTTGTACGCTTTCCTGTGTTCCAAATATACAAAACCTATTAATTAATCGAGAATTGGTAATCCTAATATGAGATCATTGCTCTGTCGCCCGACTCACACAGACTGTATGACTGCAATATTAGTAAGAAATATAGACCGTTGTGAGTTATATTACTACTACCTATGCATCTACCACTACTATGATCGCTCCTGATACTAATGATAATATCATATTGATTTTCGTGTACTTTAATACCCACCACCATTCACCAGCGTTGATTAATTATTTATATCAGACACAAAATCACATTAAGCTCATAAACTTACTCTCATTATTATTATTATTATTATTATTATTATTATTATTATTATTATTATTATTATTATTATTATTATTATTATATTATTATTATTATTAAACCTGTTACATATGTAAATCAGTTTTAACATCTTCATTCCCATAAACAGGAGCTACTGGAAAGTTAGAAAATACTGATACAATAACAAACCCAAAACAACGGCGAAACCAACAGAGAAAGGAAAGTCAAATTCCTTAAGATATTACTTTCTGTGATTGTTAAAATAACACATTTCCATAAATTAAATGTTACTTTATTACTTTCATACTTAATATTGCTATTGCAAACAAACAACTGAAAAATATCATGGTCTCGGAAATGAAATAAAACGTAATTATTGATACTTCAAAATGATTAAATCTCATGAACGCTTAAATGCATTAATAAAATTGATATTTACATTAATAGGTTACATCCTCATTTTTGTAGAAGCCTAATGTATCTCACTTCTAATTTCTCGGGGAAAAAAGCATGCTTTAATGGTCAAAGCATCTGACCTGAAAGGTGATGCCGTTCCATATAGTAAATGCCTGCAATTTGTCAATCTTTAAAAAATCGACATTGTTAAATCCAGCAAAGCCATAAAGAGGGAAACACAGATAAAGCTTCCATACAACAGGACTGCTTATAGAAATAGAAATTGATGACATTGACTCCGTTCTTTGTTTTGATCATATTATTTTTTAATTAATCTATTTGCTCAATTTTCATCAATTTCTAAACTGTATTTGAAGCGTTCAAGAAATTAAGCCATCATAAACTCTCACCAATGTATCTTTCAAGTCCGAGCTAATGGACGATGATTCGTCGTTGCTTTGATAGTTGTTGCACCGATATTATATGTTTAAGTAATAAAATAACATTCATCTGCTGGTATTGCGTTCGTTAAGCAATTACAGCACACTGTGAGGTAAAGAATTTGCCTCCGTATTGGTGTGTAATTTAATAGACATATTAGCAAAGCAACCCAAACTACAAGCCAAACACTTGATAATACTATTAGTTTTGATGTTCAGAAACGTCACCGATAAAATTCTGCCATGGGAAACATGAATATCCTTCTCATACACCTCTGAAACAAGAACATGATTTTGATAAGATGAGGCGACGACTGGAAGAGGGCATATATATTCGAATATTCTAATGTAAGCAATCTCAAAACTTTACTTGGCATTACAGAGAATCGAAATACGAAGCATCCCAATCATTCATTCTGATTGCAGGCAATGGAAATCCTAGTATTCTAACACCGGAAGAAGAACTATAATGATATTTTTGTTTATTTGGATTTTTATATCTTTGGTGTATATTTTGGTCTATTTTATTTTTCTATCGTTCTTCTTTTATTTTGTTGGATTGACGATGGAGACTGAACGAATTTCAGAAGACGATGCTTTGCTTGCAACCTTCGATTGCCCGCTCACGATCTGTACAAGCATACACACTTAGAGCTAATCCTCTGAATCTATGTAAATTCGCAATCTGATTAGTTCAATGAAGCCGTATTCGTGAGATAGACGGATTATGATATCATAAATAAACAACATTAGCAGGTACAGACCCAATCAAATGGCCATAGCTGGGGTTGACGTCTGAAGAAAATTTATAAACAATATACCCGTATTGTGCTTGGACCCTGACGAGGATTTACTAGGATATCCCGCTTAATGACAATCATTTACAGCGCAAAAGACAAGATTTACAGAAATCTTTGAAGTAATATTAACTGTCCAATGAGGTTTATGAAGACCACCATCATCTTGATCTTTCTTATGTTTAAAAAAATCTGTTTAACCTTCTTTTAGTTTCCGTTTCTGAACCAGTTATGACAATAGGTATAAAACATTATTTATACGAATCTCAATTCTAATTATATTAATTTCTGAACTCTAACTGTCCCTTCGATTGCAGTGAACGCCTAAGCGAGCATGAAATATCTATTTGGATCCTGAAATTGTAGCATATCTCCTCCACAAGCATCATAAAAATAATAGTGATTATTTCGAACAGACTCATCTTTGAGGACTGTAGCGTGCATTTCAAATATAGGATCAGATACTCTCTCGACTATTTTTTTATTTTTATTTGCGTTCTAAATTAGTTCAAACTAGGTCACTTTATTGCGTTATTGATAATAATAATAATAGCATTCCTGTCGACTTGTTATTGGGAAGTTGTTACGACTAAACCTTAACTACTACTGATGCCCACAAAGACATAGATCTTCCCAGACCTTTCTAGACGTATCCAGTAAACTTTATAACTTTCGTACTATTGTGTGTGATTTTTCAGCAGCAGCAGCATCTATAGATCAGAATTAGATGCAGGAGTAGAGCATTTGGCACTTTGAATAATCTCTTAAATTACAGTTCTTTTTGTAAAGTATTAGATACGATACGCTCCTAGAAACGTATTTATAACAGGCATGACAGGACTAACATGGTAGATGACCTGTATAAAGACTTATGAACACTTTACATTTGGCATAAGCCTAATGTATCTCCCTTCTAATCTCTCGGGGAAAAAGTATTCTTGAATGGTCGAAGCATCGGACTTATGAGGTGATGCCCTTCTATACAGTAAATGCCTGCTATTTGTCAATCTTTTTGAATATCGACATTGTTATGTCGAGCAAAGACATAAAGAGGCAAACAGTTAAAGCTTCCATACAACAGCACTGCCACAAAATCAACTGGTAAAATCAATTTATTTTGCTTCTAATATGTTGATGACGTAAACTTTAAGCATAGAAAACATTGAATGTATGATAAGGTAAAACTGCTTAAAAATATGAATATTATGTTATGATTGTATTATTAATTAGCAAGTAAATTAATTAAACATCGCCAAATGTTCAAATTGCAATGTGTTGAAATGTAGTACGTTCCGTATATACGAGTCATTAGCATCTTCTGAAAAAAAACATCGGTCACAAAATGTAAAGTGTTCATAAGTCGTATTACAGTCCATCGACCGCGATAGTCCTGGCAGCATGTTATAAATACATTTTTAAAAGCGTTTCGCATCTATAACATTGTCTGCAATTTAAAAGGTAATTCAAAGTGCCCAATACTCTACTACTGGAGACTACCATTTCTATGTTGCAGGAGACATTAACTACAGTTTCTACTGGTTTTTGAGAATATGAAAATTTTTATTAATGTGCGCATCTTAGCGTAGCCAGTAAGATCAGCATTTAGTGGCTTATTAGACCCTAATTACGTTCTCACTGGACTCATACGTATTATCCGTAAATAAATGAATTGCATGGATTAATAAAGCAACAAATGACCAATGGAGCAAAGTTATATTTGTGTTTTGTCTACGGAAACTGGGATGTCGTAGTGGATGCTTTACATGAATCTGACGTTTTATCTATATTTAGAGTGCAGTAATAACATGATATGCAAATTAATTAAATTTCTGTAAAAATAATTAATTTATCAATGCAATATGAAGTAAACACTAAATATATTTACGAACAAGTAGAACATATACAGTAAACCAAATTCAGTATAAAGTTTAATAGTGGAAATGTAAGATGTGATAACCATGACATACCCTTCGTGATCTTCACCTTCATGGTAAAGCGAGGTCTCACAAATGAAAATAAAATATTGAACTATGCTTACAAATTATAGTCTAAGAAACAATGCGATGTCCGTTCAAACACTTACTAGTGCACGTTAAGATTTATTCGATGAGTAATATTATGCTTACCCGTAGGCCAATAATGCCTTACTTTTGTCTGTTTCTGAGAGGTCAAAAGGTATAGTGTTGTATCTGTAAACTGTATATAAGACCTTTCTGCACCATGTAAAAGCCTTAACATATGGGTGGTAATTATATGGGTTCTTTTGAAACTACATGAATTTGTCTTAAATTTACTCAGTAGTAAATCAATGCTCTCTTATAATTCTTATTTTTGCACTGTTCTTGATTTATTCACAATCCAACCACCGAAAATCTGTATTTTAATTGAACAACACTGTAATCAAAGTCTTGGAATATGAAAAACTATATCTCATATTGGAGAGTACAGCGTATTCGCTTTGCTTTAGGCCTTCTATTTTAAGTTAGATACTATTAGAAAGAGTCTACATTTTAAATCATATCTATGATATCCATTGTTATAATTTTGCAGTGTACCGACACATATTTTACAATTAAAAAGTCAACTACAGTATCTTTACACACATCCATTTTACCCTCTAAATGAGAATCAACACCAATTAACATCATTAAACAATTCAGTTTTACAACAGTAGTTGAAACTTTGTCGGTGGTAGATTATGGATGTTTTGCCTTATTAGTTTGAATCTCATTGAAATTGTAAAAATAAAAATGAACTTCAAAAGATTTTGAGAATACATTCATTAATTTGGTCGTTGTAGTAAAACTGGACTATACATATAATAATAAAAAGTCCGATCGAGGATAACGACATAAGTTTAATATTTCTCTTTTCATCCTTAATTAGACCTGACAACTAATGAAAGCATTTGAATTCATTTTCATACTAATTGTACTTTATGGTACTGGTCTTTCTTTGCTAAATAGTCCATCAGTTTACATAAGGCATTTAAACTTTCAAGAGATATAGTTTTATTGAAGTATCAAACATTTCGTTCTTTTTCATTATCGCACCAGGTGACTATCATTTTGGTTTTAGTTTTGCATCAGCGAAAAAAAGTATGAAAGTAACAAGGTAAAGTATTTGTTGTGGTATTGCGTCCTTTTAACAATCATAAAAAGTTGCGAGGTAAGGAATTTGTCTTTTCGTTTTTTTGTTGGTTTCACCGCTGTGTTCGCTTAGATATTGTATCTATATTTCTCTCTTTCTAGTATCTTTTATACAAGGGAACGGATGTTCTAAAACCAATCGATGGATGTAATGGTGAAATAGTACTCATATTATTGATACTACTTCTACTTCTACTACTAATTCTACTAATTCTATTACTACTACTACTATTAATAATAATAATTATAATAATACATAAACATAATAAATTTATCATCGTAATGTGTTCACGTTTCACTGTTATTTACGTTTATTTTCTAAAAATATTTTTTGGATATCTGCTATCCTCTACAATTTTTCTTTTATGGTTACATGATTTACGTGCTACATGATTTTGATCAAAATTAAGTAATATATCCTCGGATGGTTCTTGATGTCCATTTATCCTTAACGAAACCTCAGAAACACCGAGTTTATCAAATATCATAATACAACGCGTTTGATCATTTACTCGTGCAGCATTTTGTAATACAATAAATATATGTCTTGGTTCAGAAACACCTTGCTGAGAGGCTATCTGCCAGGTAAATAAACCGTTAATATTACTCTGAATAGCATCTGTAGTCATTGTCAGCCATTGATTTACCCCCTTTATTCATAAAAGATAATAATCGTTGTTATTCATGTATTGATGGGATCAATACTGACATCCAGAGACTAAGTTTTGTAAGAATTACCATACCAGCATCACCAGCGGGTCTCCATATTGCATCATCATCTGCAGCTTTTCGTACTAGTACAACTGTATGTTTGGCTCCGAAAATGACTTTTCTGACATTTCTACAAAATCCAAAAATATGTGATAGTTGAATTGCACATGAAAATATTCTTCTATTTCCTTTTAACATCGCTCGACGTGATCTAAATCCCAAGTTGATATCAGGATCTATATTAATAATCATACTTTGTACATCCGCATCGGCGTTTCTAGCAAAATTTCTTGGTCGTCCTATTTCATATTGTTGATATTCTTGAGAATCAGAAGTATCTCTTACAAACAACATAGACGGACCAGCTGATCTTGAATAATCGTCGCTGTATCTTGCAAGACCAAGTATGGTTGTAGCTACATCAACATCTTTTTGAATTGATTCAATATTTTTACCGTCAATCATGTACGTAGCACTATCAAACAACGCCATAATACCATTATTAACAAAACCAACACTAATTTCGGCTGCATATTCAGTATTATCGGTTTTTAATATTTCACCTTCGACTTCAATAAAAGCTTCTGAGGGCAGAAAATATCTACTTGTATCATGAACCCGAAGTTCAATTCTTCCTCGTTGATTTGGAATTCGTGCTTCATAAGATTAATACTGATAATCGTGTATAGACTCATCTTTGAGAACTGATGCGTCCATGTCAAACGCGGGGTCACTCATACGCTTGAACATATTTATTATAATTATTATCGTCTAAAACGAAGACCACTTTGGGAAGTAAGACCACTTCGGGAAGTGAGACCACTTCGGAAAGTGAGACCACTTCCTGCTATCAAACTAGAGGTTATGTTTCTCTCTTTTTCAGATAAAGGTATATCAACCATAGATGGCATCGCCATTGCTGCTAGTTTTTGATTAGCGGCTTGTTTTATTATTTTACTTACACTTGCGGGCATCATTTCAGTACTGGGCAATTTCACCGACTGAGGTCTGGCTTGAGGTCTACGTATTAATTGCGCTAGTCTCTCTTTAATCGCCGAGAATGCTTTACTGGCAAGGTTACCAGCAACACCTATACCCTTTTCACGAACAACATCAATAGCTTTCATACCCAGTTGCTTTGCAATTGGTATTGCTTTTGGGGCTAGTCTTCTAAACAAACCCTGAACAATATCTCCTAACCCATCTCCGTAGGTTGCCCTGTAAATCGGTATTCGAGAATAAATTGCCCTGACCATGGTTGGTCCACGTTGAGAACTGTGTATTATCATTTTATTATTAATTAACTTTATTACTAATTGCATCTAATCTCTGTGACTTAGTCACTGCGCTTTAGTCACTATAATAATCATCGACAATTTCAGTAATAAGTGATCGATACACATCAATATCCATAATACCGCCACTAAATAATCTTTTACAAATATCTGCTGCTTCATTAATGATTTCTGGGGAATTATTACCAGCTCGTTTTCCTCCAATCAGAATTTCTAGTCGTTCAACATCAGCAAGGACGTTGTTAGGACACTGAGTAATAAGACCACTTCCTAAACCACTTCCAGTTGCACCAGAAGTATCTTGAAATACTTCTTCTTCACTTGGATTCGGTGGTGTTTTTTTAATTGATGTAGATAGAATTGGTATTCGTGATTTTGGTGTCCTGGATAATCACTTTGTGATTGCTCAAATGGTTTTGGTTCTTTTTGTTTTGAGGGTTTTTATTCTGTTTTTTTTCTCCTCTTTTTTTGATTGGACTAAACCATTAATTGTCTTAACATAATTTCGATATAATGGATCATCAGCTCTAGCTTGTTCAACGTTCATGTATATACGAGATAATACTTTCTGCCATTGTTCACGGGTTTTAATATCTTTAGCATGTTCAGGTTTCATCGATTTATTTCTCTGACTAAAACCTTCCACAGCAAATTCAGCTAATTGTTGTGGTTTTAGGTTCTTAATTACTTCAACAGTTTTTTTTTCATTAAATTTATCTATTAATTCAACTTCTAGTTCAGTGGCTAGTGCTTCAGTACCTTCTTCTGCCTGGTTTGCATATTCAGATATTTCCGAGACTGGCATCGCAGCAGCTATTTCAGCTGGAAGCTTTTCGAGAATTTTTTTTTATTTCTTAATTCTTTTTGCTATTTTTTTCAGCAGTTTCAACTGTCTTTTTGTAACACAGGTTAAATACCTTTAGTGGTCTCAGTGATAGGTTTAAATAACTGTTTTGTATCCTCCTCAAATTCAACTTGAGATTCCTGACGCGATTGTAGTTGTTGTTTGACAGCATCACGGATAGGTAAATATATTTTAATCGTCTCTAATCGCTCTCGATCTAATTTAATTGAGAGTGGTTCTCCAATATTCATTATTAAATAATATTTATAATAGATGTTTAATTAAATTGAATGCTGGTAAACAAAAATCGCTAAAAATGCTTTTCTATTCTCTGATAAATTAAAGATAAAAAAAAACTTTTTTCTGACAATTATTACCTAATTATCTATTACCTTGCATGTCGGACTGCGATCAAGGATTCATTTTAAAAATGCCTCGCAAGATAATGCAGTCACTCAGTCGCCTGCTATATTTAGCCCACAATACGGTTCAGACGCTAGCATAGAAACTGTTCGCCTGTATCGGTCCATATATAGTACATTCAAGCCACTTAAGGCACCCTGTGCCTGTATCGGTCCATATATAGTACATTCAAGCAACTTAAGACACCCTGTGCCTGTATCGGTCTATACATAGTACATTCAAGCCACTTAAGGCACCCTGTGCCTGTATCGGTCTATTCGTAGTACATTCAAGCCACACATAATAGACCTAGCAGAGCTTAGGTACACCTGCCTTTCTTCCTGCCTGCCAGCCCCAGATTATTTACAGCCTAGGGGTAACCTGTACCAGATAGCGCCTAGGTCAGTCTAGTCAACAGCCCCAGTATTATCCGTATAGCGAACAATGAGACAGGGTGCTAGCTCGGTTCGCAATGTCGCTATACACATTCTCTATAAATGCTACACCAATTTTGTTCACTTTCTTTGAAGCACCTTAAATTTGCATTTTTTCTATATAATAGTACCGGAAACGGTATGTAGGTAGTTAGTTAGAAATGTTTATATCCTTCCCCGTTCATTTCAAACCATACGTCCCGCTAAGAGACCGCAGGCATTGTCACTACGAACCCGGGGAAGAATCAGCTCTGCTGGTATCGTTCACGCACACAGCTAATGCATTGTGTCCCATATAATAGTCCCGAAATCTATGTGTGGGTAGTTAGTTAGAAATACCTGATAGTCTTGCTAAGCGAGAACCCGGGAAGATATTTCAGGTCTTGCAGGAAGAATCAGCTCTGCTTGTATCATTCACACACAGCTAATGCATCGTGTCTTATATAATAATACAGATATCTATGTGTGGGTAGTTAGTTAGAAATACCTGACAAAGAAGCAGTCTCGATAAGCGAGAACCTGGTAAGAAATTTCAGGTCTTGAGGGAAGAAAGTTACGGGCTAAGGAGAGTTTCTAACTAACTTAGAAATACCTGATAGTCTCGATAAGCGAACAAAGGCTTTGTCACTACAAACCCTAGGAAGAATCAGCTCTGTTTGTATCATTCACATACACAGCTAATGCATTGTGTCCTATATAATATTACATATATCTATGTGTGGGTAGTTAGTTAGAAATACCTGACAAAGAAGCAGTCTCGATAAGCGAGAACCTGGTAAGAAATTTCAGGTCTTGAGGGAAGAAAGTTACGGGCTAAGGAGAGTTTCTAACTAACTACCCTCATACCGTTCCCGGTATTATTATAGGGAAAAAATGCAAATTTGCAGTGGGTTGGGTCTGAACTATATTGTCATAGATAAATCCCAAGCCCGTGTAAAAAAGAGAAGAATGTAAACATGGACCGAAAAAAACGGCCTGGATATTAAACGTATGGATCGAAAACACAATCTGGGGCAATATGGACCTAAAAAAAACGGCCTGGATATTAAACCTATGGACCGAAAAAATGGCCTGGATATTAAGCTTATCAACACTATGGACCGAAAATAAGAAAAGACAATGGAATGCACTTGTGGGTGATAGTGATAACGATGAGGAATTTGAAGGTACGCTTCACGTGATTTTGTTTGGACGAAAAGGCACGTCTATGACATGCCTATTGCTTTATATACATGAGCAGCAGGCAGGGTGAACCTCTACATGATATTGCTCGAGTTTTAACGTAAAAAATAGTTCGATAAAATCAGAAAAAAAGTCAATAATAGTATAACACCTCCTGACAAAGTCAGGCTATTCATTATGCGGTTTTTAACCATATGGTAATATAAAAGTTAGATATTTTGGTTTAGGGTTATTGACCTTTTTTCAGCCTCTGTAGGAATCCTTATTCATGTTAATTTCACAAGCAAAATTTTGTAGAATTCACCCTGCCTGCTGCTATATATATATATATATATATATATATATATATATATATATATATATATATATATATATATATATATATATATATATAAGTCATTGGCAGCCTCTAAGAACAAAGTCGTTTACAAATGTAAAGTGTTCATAAGTCTTAATAAATGTCATCTACCATGTTAGTCCTGCCATGCCTGGTATAAATATGTTTTCAAGAGCGTATCATATCTATAACATTACAAAGAAGTCAGCAATTTAAAATATTATTCAAAGTGCCAAATACTCTACTCCTCCATCTTCTTCTGATCTCTAGATGCTGCTGCTGCTGCTGAAAAATCACACACAAAAGTACGAAAGTTATAAAGTTTACTGGATACATCTAGAAAGGTCTGGGAAGATCTATGTCTTTGTGGGCATCAGTAGTAGTTAAAGTTTAGTTGACACAACACCCCAATAACCAGATGGTAGGAATTGTAGTATTGAAATCAATAACGCAAGAAAGTGGCTTAGTTTGAAGTAATGTAGAAAGCAAATAATATAATAAAATGCTCAAAGAGTATCTGCTCCCAAATTTGGCATGCAATAATGTGGAGGAAATAAGCTACAATTCAGAGTCCAAAAGATATTTCTTGCCCGTTACTGTGCACAAATTAATATAGATGGAAATGAAGTTCGTATAAATGAAATTTTCTGAATTCATTTTCATAGCTGGTTCAAAAATGGGAATCAATAGAACTACAAACACATCTTTATATATATATATATATATATATATATATATATATATATATATATATATATATATATATATATATATATATCCACACACCTCTTAGGACAATTAATATTACTTCAACGATTTCTATAAATCTCTTCTTTTAAGCTGTAAATTGTCATTATCAGGTGGGATATCCTATAAATCCTCGTCAGGGTCCAAGCATAATACGGGTATATAGTTTATAAATTTTCATCAGAGGTTAACTCCCACTATGTCCATGTGATTGGGTCTATAAAAGCTAATGCTATTTATTTATGATATCATAATCCGTCTCTCTCACGAATACGGTTTCATCAGACTAATCAAATTGAGAATTTACATAGCCTCAGAGGCGAAGAATTAGCTCTGAGTGTGTATGTGTGTACAGGTCGTGAACGGACAACTAAAGATCGTAAGCAAAGTTCGTTCAGTCGCGAGTGTCAATCCAACAAAATAACCGAGGAAAGAAAAATAAGAGACCAAAAGACACCCCAAAGACATACAAATCCAAATAAACAGTAAAATATAAGTCTATATGTCAAGTCAAGTTTTGAGATTGCTTACATTGGAATACTCGAATTCTACCAAACATATTTGCTTCGCTGTGTTGCACTAAAATGCAATTGCATTTAATTTTCTCGAAATAATGCTGATAAAATTTTCTGTATGACACTCTCCAGTGTAACTCATTCAGCAGTATCTCTATCGCTCTTGTGCCTGTGCGGCTCGTATATAGGCCAGGGACTTTTCAATGTCTTGTTGGTGTAATTTGATGCCACGATACTGCTGGTGGTATATATTTGCCCTCTTCCAGCCGTCGTCTCATCTTTTCAAAATCATGTTCATGTTTCATTACAAAATACATACATTTCTTCAATTAGTCACCAAAAGCGGACGTTCGTGCCCAAGTATTGCCGTTTAACAGTATTTCCAAAACATTTATATAGAATCCAGGCAGATTCATTTCAATAGGTATGAGCTCAAACGTTTCTTCTTCCTGAATACAAATAAATCACTATTTTGAAAATAAAGCCAGCTAATGTGTAAGGATATAGAGTGGTCCCATATTGGGTTGTCTACATTGAATTCATAGACGTCTGAATTAAATCTAATGCAGTATCACATAAAGTGTACCCGAATTATCCAAATATTTATACATGGCTGAAACAAAAATGCAAAATATTACTTAATATCAACATTTGGGTGTTATCTTTGTTAGTGATTCCTCATAATACATACATACTCAACATATTTCTGGTAAAACCTGCAAGGAAGTTTGAAACTTGAGAAAGTTTTAAATACAAACCAGATTGTGTTTGTAAAAATGTATACAATGGCTATGTTTTATCAAGTTTTGGGTGAACTGCATTCTCAATTTGTTGAAGTTAGGACTTATAATAACATACATGGAAAAATAAGTTCCGTAGTAATATGCAGATATATTTAAAGCATGATAAAGTTATTCCCCCTTAGAAGATATGGAGAAAAGAGAATGTGATAGTGCCACTGATTTTCTTGTTTCAGTTTGTTTTTACTTTTCGTTTGTATTCATCTAAACGAATTCTACTTAGAGTGTATATTATATAACATCTGTAATTTTCATAAATAAATTATAGCTATTTTAAGTAAATGTATGACTGGGTATGTGTATCTGCCCAAAAGTAACCGTCACTGTGCACCAATAATGGCAGTCACATTGCAGTAAAGAGTGACAGTCACTTTGCATCAAGAATGACATTCACACTGCAGTAAATAATTAACATTCACATTGCACCATGAGTGACAGTCACATTGCAGTAAAGATGAACAGTCACACTGCACCAAAAAGTGACAGTCACATTGCAGTAAAGAGTGACACTCACACTGCACCAACTGTGACAGTAACATTACAGTGACAGTCACACTGCACCAACAGTGGCATTCACATTGCAATAAAGAGTGGCAGTAACATTGCACCAACAGACACAGTCACCTTGCAGTACATTTCTTAACTGGATGCCCATAGTTTAATCAGAAAACAACAAATGATTAGTTGCAGTCGACAAAATATGTACAGACTGAGATCTGGTGAGAATTACAGCAAATTTAATTTCTAAAATCAAGTAAAACATATATGTTACTTATGCTGCCAGAAATGTAGTTTCACCTTGTGCTTGCATGACGTTCTAGCATGTATAATACCTTTAATTAGTTTGGCATATTATCCATCATTGCATGCAATAATCAATATCAATCAATGCAAATAATTAGTACCAATCAGAATCACTGCAAAGTTATAAAACTTGTGCATGTATAGATTTAAAATGACTTAGACACACAAACCTAAAGATATCATGTTACTAAATATTATTTCATAGATATGAGCAATGATGGTGTTAATATTACTCTGTATCATATCTACGAATAGCAGACAATGGGGCATGTATAGCATTTTGATGCAACCATGGTAAATATTATAGACTATTTCATGTTTAAAGTTTGCTTTTGAGGAACTCCAGACTGAGTAGGACATTTTATGGAAATTTTCATTTTTTATGTAAACTTTGTACAGCTAGATAAATATGCTTGGTGTTATAATATACGTTTGGTAGTAACTGGTTATCCATTGCTTTGTAAATGGTTATCAATAATATCTGAATGATCAGTAGGCATTCCATGTAATCACTATAGTATTAAAAATTATGACATAAAATAGCCATCACAAAGAACCAAAACATTTTGAATTGACTTATACTTGGATTCGAGATAGGGAGATTAGAGGAAGTTGAGATTAAAACTTGAGATTAAAACTTGAGATTAAAACTTGAGATTAAAATTATGTTCAAACTTTTGTATGCATCACAAAGAACACAATTATAAGCTATAATAAGACTGAACGTCTTGGTATATATTTTCATACACTTTAAAATTTTGTATAGAGAGGTGATCCATGCCTTTTGTGCAAGGCTGACAATATTAAACCTATTGTTATGGTACTTTATGACATCAGCACTGTTTCCAGGAAAAGAGAATGTTTGCTACATGTTGTTGCTTTAATAAAACTGAACCAATCAAATTTACGATATCGTTACAATACATAATCGTTTAATGCAGTAAGATGCTGTTAAATGTGCAAACATGTTTGCTAGAAGCACGTTGATGCAGGAAATGTCATACAGTTAACAAGGGTTTTGACACAAATAATACCTACATTATCATAGCTTGATAACTACACTTATTTTTATAATGGAGTATATATCAATGAGAGAGAGAAGGGGGGATGTGCACACAAAACATGTGAGGGCTGAGTGTGGCTTAAAATCATTCTGACATGACAATCATGGTTCTATATGGAAATGATTATATCAGACAATTATTGCTTCAAATAAATCAAGCAATATGGTTCTGATAGCTTTTTCTAATATTTTGCTTGATTGCCTTTACTAAAGAGCAGGTTCCATTATATTATTTATTGTATACTTTTGGGAGTCATGCAAATGAAATTATTCACTATATTAAGATCTTAATTGCCATCTTCTATAATCAAAGGCTGACTCTAAACTGCAAGCTCTTATACTTTGAAGACCATGCAACTAAGGCAGGTGCTCTAATAATTAGTATCTATGTATCATTGAAAATCAATGACCAGCAAATCTGTTTCGTAATGCGGGTAAGAGACAGTTGTGATTTACTGTAATTAAAGATGAGCTATAGAACACATGTACTAAGAGCTGAACTAATTTTCAGCCTAACACTATATCACGGCTATCTACAAAATCTTGTTTCCAATGGTCAGTGTTGAACACATTGTCTGAACCTTGCTGCCTCTAACTTTAATCATCTCCTTTAGAAGACAGAGTCACCTATAATGTAGAATGAAGATGGTATGTTTTTCATAGTTTATTAAGTAAAATAAATTAAATAAAAATATGGCATATCACTACTCTGCCAACGTATGATGGTGCGCCAAATTAATCAAACAATGTAACCATTTGTAAGCCTGAAAAAATAAACATATCTACCATTGCAAATCATTTACAAACGTAGTCTTTAAATGCAATTGTGAACAAGAATTATGAAGTTGAAATCAAATTCTGATATAAGTTATCTTGACAATGAAATGCTGCTCACTATGAGAAGACAGGGTATGGCATAAAATAACTTTTTTTTCTTTCTGAGATCATAGTAGGTAATATAAGTTGATACAAAGTCAGGGGTTAATTTTGTTTTCCTTGTTATTGTAAATAATTGTTCTTAGAATCTGCTTCATTAGCTATTATAGTATTCACCCATAGAGTTGTATTTTACTAGATGATTTTTGTTCTTGCTTTTTTTACTTAAACACCATATGTGTGAATTTAATCTGTCTTCTCCAATTGGTTTTGCTTAATTTTGCTAAGAAGTGTTTATTTTCAACATCTAACTCTGAAAAGTCTACATCCAGATGACCATGCACAGCTACACAGGAACAGCTGCAGAATCACATATCATACAGGCTTTTCTTTGTAGAGAGAAGAAAGTCAAGGCAACACAAGTCTAGATAGGACAGTGGTAAAGGCTTACTTATTAGGTATGAACATAACAAATACCTGAATTTTGGCAGTTAATCAGCTCAGCTCTAATAACAAGTTATTTCTTAAATATATAAAGCAGTGAAGTTAAAGAAAGCACAAATATACCTGACATAAAACATCGTACAAAATGAGACATGTCAGTGGAAAATATGTCCCAAATACAATAAAGGTGTATGTTTCAGTGATAACGGATTTGCAATATAGATTATTCAATGTTTCTTACTAGCTGGCAAATTCATAAATCTTTTTCTCTTATACAATAATTAATAACAATTGTATGTATTTGTATTCATTTCATGAAGATTAAATGATGATTATGGATAAATTTTAATGCAATAAATTATCTTTTACAGGATCACATGTCATAGTGCACATTCACAATTTGATTGAGCCACTAGAAAATCTGCTTGTAAGGCCCATAAGTCAGGAACATATATCAAGAATAGCTGATTCTTTTCAGGGTTTATATAACCATTTTACAACTCTGGCTGGATTTGTAGACCCAGGGTGCAGTATTAACAATCTAGTTGAACCTGGAGTTATACAGATACAAGTGTTGGTGGGGAAATCATACCATAGCTGTTTTACAGCTTCTGTGAGGCAAAACAGAATATAGACAAGACGAGGGTTATGAGCATGTTATTATGGATGTTTATGAGTGATTCCTGGCTGATTCCATGAAAAACGCTGGAAAATACTAACACGGAAAATGCTGGAGTATTTTGACTAATATTCCAGCCTCTGTCCAGGGTAGTCTGGTTCTGGAAATCCATGGACAATTTCTAGCATGGAAAGAACTGGAAAGTTCTAGCAAGGGAACCGCTAGAGTATTTGGACTAATATTCCAGGCTATGGCCAGGGTAGGCTGGGAAACCTTGGACAAATTCTAGCATGGAAAATGCTGGACAATTCTAGCAAAGAAAACGCTGGAGTAGTTGGACTAATATTCCAGGCTATATTCAGGATAGGCTGGAAAACCGTGGACAAATGCAAGCAAGAAAAACGTTGAAATATATGTTCGGATACTCCAGCCTCTGTCCATGGTATGCTGGACAACTCGGGACAATTCTAGCATGGATAACGCTGGCTGGAAATTTCTAGCATGGAAAATGCTAGAGTATTTGGACTATATTTTTGGGTAGGTTTGAAAATCCTGGACAATTCTAGCATGGAACATGCTGGAGTATTTGGACTAATAGTCCAGGCTTTGTCCATGGCAGGTTGGAAAACCCTGGACAATTCTAGCATAGAAAACGCTGGACAATCACTAAAATTTAGCTACAAAACCCTGAAATTATTTTATTAAAACAATAGTTCTTAACAGCAATGCAAGGTTGCAGCAAGATTGTTTTGTAAGCTTGTAGCAAGCTTAGATTTGAAAACGCAGCTAGTTTGCGCAAGCTTACCAATTGCACTATAACCTGTTTTACCCCCCTACCGATTTCAATAAAGGAAACCTTTAATTTGATAAAAAGTGCAAAGAACTTAAATTCATTAATTGATTTAGACTTTCTAACTTGACTGTGAGTAGAATGGCCATAACATTGTCATGCTTGATACCCATTTCCATTTCCTAGACCAGTCCATTTTTAGCAAAAGGGTGAATGTGCGAATAAAGATGTACATTCATATGTCGTCTGCTTCCTATATGTACAATATTGAATCAAGCAAAGAAAAGAATAACAGCAAATTTGCCTTTCACGTGGATTTAACAAGCCGTTTCATTAATGTATTCATCTGCGCAAAGGAATATAATTCCAAATTCAACGTTATGGTAATTTACAGAACTATCAGGCAGTTACCGAATATGATGAATTACGTCATTATGTTGTCTGACAGAAATTAGCTACTCCATAGTGTACGGAATATGACACCATTTTAGTACAGAAAGTCTGCTCAGCATGAAAGGAACAATGGAATGCCAGCATTTGTGCCATTCTGGATATAGTCAGGTTAGCAATTATATATCAATGATTCAATTGGCTTAGTTTTGTGTACTTTTTATCATATCAAACGTTTTCGTTATTGAAATCGGTACGGGGATACAAACAAACGGGTTAATAAACTCGGCAGCTAGTAATAGGGCAGCTTGTGCAAGCTTCTAAGGTAACAATTGGCAGGCTCGAGCAAGCTAATGCGGCAGGCTTGCACGAGCTTGCGGAAACCTTGCACAAACTTGCGGAAACTTCACCGATTAGAAGCTTGCAGAAAAAGCTGACCTAAGTTGCATCAGACGAATTGATATGGCATCGATTGAACTATTCTATACAAGGTCACATACCTCCATTTTTCTAGCTCTTGATGTGTGAATCGTATGTAGTATCAAATATTTAAATGAAAATGTTAAAATACGGTGTACATTATTTAGAATCAGATCTTACTGTCACAATAAAAATGAATGATGTCACCAAATTATTTAATAATATTTAATCAGATCAATATAATAGTATATGAATGGGATCTATGTGAGCAAACTCTATATTTTTCTTATGTATGGCTTTGGAAATGTTATACTAAGTTACTTCCACGTGGAAGTCCATTTGGGAAAGGATGGTGTCAACTAGTTTGGCTCCCTCTCAACAAAATGTAATATGTAATCAGGATAAAAAAGAGTGTTTACCTCATTGGCAAAATCATTTCATTTTTAGTTTATTATTTCAAAAATCATTTATAAAAGTCCATAAAATATCATCAAGTGCTATTCAAGATCACCCTTTAATAAGCCCCACAATTTAGTTTCACTATTAATTTTGAAAGATCTACGAAATATGTCAAATTAATGACACTTGAAGGTTTGAAAAATCCGATGAAATTGATAACGTACCAGAAGACATTTTAAAATAAAATAACGGACATCTTCTTTGAGGATGAAAAGAATTATTTGATTAAACATATAAACAATTGTTGATTTGATAGGCTAGTGGAAAGATACCTTAAAAACAACATAAATGAGATTCCCAAGAGTGCGTTTAAGTTTATAATATCGTAATCCTATTTTCGATAAATGATAGCGTTGCAACGATTTGGCAAGTGTAGCAATACAAAATAATGATCTGCAGCGATACAATCGCAATCAATTGGTGAAGCAAATTTTCAAAGTCATAATTTTACTTACTTAAAAAAGTGAAACAAAATTCTACCGCCAAACTAAAGTCACGAAAACTGGCAAAATACGATACAATCTTCAGTTTACTCATCGATATTATAACTCCGAGATTTCAGATTATCTCTCTCGTTATAGGATCAGATACTGCACTAATATTAGTTCAGCGGGCAGTGAAATTTAATAAATTAACGAGGTAAATTTGTGACGGTTGAACCTTGCAATTTGCGTCTGATGTTAGAACAAGATGCTTCAATGGTTGCATTGTGTTCTTATGACTCAAATATGTTACATGTATATTTACAATTCGTACACCAGTCTGCTTAACCGTAAACAGGAGACGTAAAAACTGGTAATGACTAAATACCGAAATAAGTATCTGTCGCGGAAAACCACACTTCACCTTGCGTGCTTTAATTTGATTTCTTTCTAAACAAGCGAAATTTACAATACTCAATTATAAAATGCTGACACAATGGGATGCATCTCTCTCTCTCTCTCTCTCTCTCTCTCTCTCTCTCTCTCTCTCTCTCTCTCTCTCTCTCTCTCTCTATCTATCTATCTATCTCTCTCTCTCAAAGAAAAACAAAAACTACATATTTGTATATTATATTTAGTAATTAAATAACTGACTTCAATTTTTCTCCTGGCAGCAAATTGTCATTGGATCAAATATATGACAGTTCATTCATAAACTTAATGCCAGAAGTTATTATTACAAGATTTACTGAGACTATATTTTATGGTGCATACAAAATTCGTAAGTAGATTTACAGTACTTGCCATCAAATATTTTGCTATATTAAGTTAGTCTGTAAGTATCTTTGCAATCAGCACATATTGTTTTACAGGATTACTAAATTTAATTTTTACCCATTCTTCCATTATCTGACGAAATGACTGCATGGCTTATTGACTGTTCAATCACTTAAAGAATTTCCTTTATGCAGAAAAATTCAATAATTTCTCTAAAACGTATAATATTTGTAAAAATGAAAAGGAGAAAATGACATTTGTATAAATTAATATTTCATATTTTGCCTTGCTCAATAAATAATAAAGTTTATTTTGTCGATTTATAATAATATTCATAGTTAATGTAAACATAGAGAGATGTTGGAATAATATATTTTATTTATGTACCAGCTAAGTACAAGTAATTCAAGATCTTACCATTTTGCAACACTGGACATGTATATTATTTAACTCAAGTGCATTATCAGATGTTATAAATAAAAACTATATTACCAGTAACATCTTTTAATTTAATAGTGTAGTTTTTTATACTGAGTATATGACCTAGTCACAACATATATTCAACATTTCAAGAAGTACTGATCTCATGCAGAGCTACCCTTTAAATTTCACAACTGATTAGTGCAAGCTTGTGCAAGTTACAGAAAGTACTTTAGATTTTGCAAGCTTGCAGACTTGAAAAATTCTTTTGGCAAGCTTGCGCAAGCACCCTTACTAGCTTGCACAAACTCACCTAGCTGGTCGTAAGTATTCATTTTGGCTTGGCTTATGTTATGGTCAGGATTTAACTATTTTTCAGGATATTTTTTCATGCATGTACAGTTTGTATTACACCAGCATTTTTGTATTATGATGTGTTTTTTTTATCATGAACATTTAATTACATATATTTGGAAATTCAACCAAATGAGGTATTGCTTCAACACTTGTGGTTTGTCTTTTTAAAGTAGGGGT
Source organism: Potamilus streckersoni (assembly GCA_016746295.1). Lineage (NCBI taxonomy): Eukaryota > Metazoa > Mollusca > Bivalvia > Unionida > Unionidae > Potamilus > Potamilus streckersoni. Next base: position 213,265 of record JAEAOA010000982.1, on the reverse strand, counting down.
CAAATGTGTGAGCATGTGGTTTCATTTGTTTGTTTAAATTGTATCCTGTATTTCTCATTATACATGTATTAGGTTTCAAATAACAGTATTAGTTCAAGTTGGAAAATCTTTGTTATACCTCAGTTTAGTTATGATTCCTCATTCTTTAGGTACTTGGATAAGTGACGAATAGGACACACTCTAATCATCCGATCAGAAAGAAGTAAAAAACAAAATAAGTACCAATCTTGAAAAGTGACTAAGTTCTTTTCCAGGATTTTCCAAGCTGATATTTGTCCACAAAGTTCTAAGTCCAAGCTGTCCAGCATTTTCCAGAGTTTTTCCATACTGAAAAAAATCAAAGGCCAAAATGTCCAGCATTTTCCAGTCATGTCCAGCATTTTTCATGCACAATGTCCAGGATTTCTAGGCTAAATTCTGCATAATATTTCTTGAAAATTCATCTTACATGAATTTCATTGTGACTGTATGCTACATATAAGCACTGCTCCTCTGACAACCCAGCTGTTCTTTGTCCAGAGTATATGCTGTAAAAAGGATGGAATAACATGGAAAAATATAGAAAACCCTTACAAAAACTATGGAAAAATGCGATATTCTGCAGAATTTAGCATGGAAATCCTTAACATTGTGCTTGGAGACTAGTGTGGAATAGGCGCACTGCAAATATACTCCTGGGTGTGGATTATTCCTATCATGAATACATAATTTCTTGTTCTTAGGCAAATTATTGGGTTCTAAATCAAATGGAATAATAATAATAATAATAATAATAATAATAATAATAATAATAATAATAATAATAATAATAATAATAATAATAATAATACTGACGTAACTTTGAAGAAGCGAGCGGTCATTCAAGAAATGTCTGAACTTAAAATGACACCCAGAAGAGCTAATATCACAAAAACATGTTGAGGTTTGATTTTGAATACGATTAGTCCGGATTAGAATGGATGATAAACTATTGAAATTGCACTCCTCATGTCTAACTTTGACCTGATTAAAGCTGCACTAGCACGTCCGATAAAACATTTCACATTAGTATTTATAAACCATCAAATGCCTAATCGACTAAATTGTGTTGAACATGGGATTAATAATAGTGATGACTGCGATGGACCAGGCCCTTGCTTGTTACGCAAACATAATAGATCCACGGCGTGCAGTTTACATGTGGGTTAGCAATACCAAGATAACTTCCTCCATTATATGTTCAATGTTGCGATGAAGTAGCCTTCTTATATTCAGCACTGCCAACTCAACCGTTATGAAATTCTCAAATACGTTTACAAGAAGCCATTGAAGTGTTAGATACGATTTTATCATCTAGTTTGCCACCACAGCGCGATTTCATATATTATACTTATATATGTCAGCGGTAATATAATGCTAGAAATTTATGGACATATACCTAGACGAAATCATGCTATAACAAGACATACATTGATCTCTCTGAATAGGTGATCAAAGACAAACATGCCCAACTTATGAATTTTGTTAGAGTTGGTCATGTCGAACATATTATTTTACAGGGTCGAAAAGAGGTTTTTAAAATCAATGATATTAAGTTGAGGAGCATCGTTATGAATATGGTGATGGTAATATTTGAATGATTGATCAGTAGTTTGGACTTTCTGCTTCCGTTGATTATTTTGCTGGCTACTCTCAAATATTGATGCGTATGTCTAAACATCAGGTGGCATTATGTTGGGGCGCTGAAGCTATGCTATGATTAAAACATCAACGTGGCTCAACCATCTTTTTCAGACTATATCCTGCAAGCGCACAATGCGATGAATACAATGTCGACGAACGCAGAGGTATCCAAATTCGAGCTGTTGCTCCTGCAGTTGCAAACGCGGCATTCAGGGATGTTAGAACTGAGATGGGGATGTCTCTGCAGGACGCACTTAATTCAGAAAAAAATATAAGGTATTATATTTTCCAGAGCGGCTTGCAGAATACTCTCAGAAAAGCGAAAACCGCTACCAAGTATGACTCTCCAAACAAGACCAATTTAATTACAAATATTTATGTACATTCTACCAAAGTGTATGTCAATCGTAGTGTCTTTATGTGTCACGAACACGAGGCAAAAGGCTCGTGAACCCTAGCAAATGGTAAACATGATTATTAGGCACAATATAATGCCAGTACATGAGGCTTACGTGGCAACTCTTCAACGTCTCTTGAAATTTGATTCTTACAGGCTTGCACAGGCACTTGAAGTTGTTCCTTATTTAGGTCCAGGTGGATGAAGACGATAACTATTTTATTCGACTGAAGCTGAAGCATTTCTATTACTTCTGTTGGTCTTCTCACTCAGAAAAGTACGCTTAATAAGTTATGGAATGCCTTTTTGGCACTAAAAATAATAACGAATTTTTTTGTGTATAATTTCCCTGAATCTTTGTGAATCATTTCCTCTGGAGTTTCTTTTATGAGAACATAGTAATTTCTCTAGAAGATTTAGGATATCCCCATGTGAAAACTTTCTCGCTGGAACCACCAAGCCATCTTTATCACATCGTAAAGAAATACTTTGCATACATTATGTTCTCTAGTTAAGATAAAGGCATCAGATCCCTGCTTTTTCGGCTCTTATGCAACCCAAATAAAAATCATTATATCAAAATAAACTAAATGTCATACATTCCTTTAGTATTAGAATATCATCCAACCTTGACAGTATTAAAAATGATCTTTCTAAGGTTCAGAAAACATATATCTCAAAAGCAACTTTACCTGAGATTTTACACGAGACTGAGCCTGAGCATTCATTCTCTCAGTTGGTACACGATCACCTGTCTTTGCTTTTTAAAAAAAAGTTCGAGCGCTACTTCCCAACCACAATAGACCCACGAACTAGTAAGGAAAGGATCCGCGGCCCATTTGTCAACAAACCACCAGGCCAATCTAGCATGTCTGTGCAAGAAGATCAACTGCTTGAGATTGCAAATGACGGCGGCCTTAAAACTACGTTCGAGACAACAACTCTCCCAGTGTTATGGATTAAAGTCATGGCGGAATACCATGAGATTGCCACCACAGCACTTAAATACCTATTGCCATTTCCGGCATCCTATCTGTGTGAAGCGGGTTTACTGCAGTGAAAATAACCAAAATAAAGCAACGGAATAAACTGGACAAAAGGAACACATATTGTCTCCTATTACCCCAAAGATGGAACCGTTTCGTTGCAAAGAAACAAGTTCAGGGTTCTCATTGATTTGGCATTCTAGTGAGCTAAAACGCTAAATCACTTTATATTCATTTGGGGTAACTCTATTTTATTTTGAAGGTATGACTAAATACAATTAAATTAAAATTATTAAATAAAAAATCTAAAATATAAACAATCAACGTCCTCCCCCCTCAGCGAGCCGCGGTAAAATTATCAAACGTTAACCGGTCCGTGGCAATAAGAAGGTTGGGGACCACTGATCTAAAGTATTAAAATTAGTTGCGGAGGAGGGAGAGGCGACAAAGTAAATTACAGGCACATCAATTTGTTGTCAATATTAGCAATATGAGCGAAAATAGAGGATGTACAAGTAGAAGTAATTTAACTCACAACGGTATATTATGCTTAAGAAAATTTCAGTCAGACTAAACATATTCTCTGTCTATGCGAATCGGCCGACAGAGCAATGATTTCAGATTAATGTTAACGTTTGTTATGTTGTTTTGGAACACTAGCCAATGCACCTATATTGTTTGTTATTTTTTATTTGACTACACCTATGACAATGTTTGTATATACAATTACTTTCCTACAAAAGCATCACCATTGCAAGATAATCTAGCTTGTTCATTATTATTGCATCAGTAATTTTATTCTAAGAATCATATAGTAAATCCATAAAGATACCCACAGGAAAGAAACTCATAACAAAACTCCACTCTAATAAACGCAATTAGATACAAACCAATTTCGATATTACTGATATTCTCACAACTCCTATCACAATTCATGATTTATGAGCGATCAACTGGAATCCCACATGAAAAGGATGCTTAGAAATTAAACAAATAACCCCAATAGAATAACAAAACAAATGCACCCAAAGCCCCAGGAACAAACCAATGGCAAACCTAAATTCTAAATGAAACAATGTCACGACATCATAATTATTATCATTATTTGCTGTGGTAGTGTTGAACCTATAACAGCGATCTATATTTATTTTAAAAAATTAACAGTGTGGTAATTTATAAAATGTTTTGTGTCAATAGTCTTTTGTAGAATCAGATAAATATAATTCTATTCTTAAATAACAATACAATCATGTGAATGTTGCTATCCAAGAATTTTATCAGCGTATGCTTGATAATTCCAAAGAATATAATCTCTTGAATTCAATAAATTGAACAAAATATTCTCAACCTTAAGGTATTGGTCACAACTTTTAATTTAACTTTGAATTACAGAATTAATTAAAGCGCGACTAATAAAATCCTGCATATTATAAAATTATATAAAATTTCTACTTGATCTAAGATAACAATTATCATTTACCTAATGGGAAAATACCTTCTGCAATAAATTCGGAGTTTACAAACTTAAAACAAGGATATGTAAAGGCCACTGAGGAAGTTCCAAAATCTAGACACAAATAAAAATATTTACTTTTTATATAAAAATAATACTGATTTCAAACCCATACACATAAAAAATATTCTATCTATGTATTAGTTGCTTACATAGAATAATAGAAAGTCAAGTTCCAACATACAATTTTACATTGCAAGAGTATGTAATGAGATAATAAAAAATTAAAATATTACTAACAGACAATTAAATTAAATATATATGTATAACATTATTTGGAGGGGGTTCTCTTATCTTCACATATAACTATTGTTTATGGATTGTAAATTGTTTCAAGAAATGTTGGTCGTTTACTACTACAGCTACTACTGATAATCAATAAAGCTATCATGAATTATGTTTGTTTAGAATTTAGTCTTGACATTGTCTTGTTGGGGATTTGGGTCTATTTATTTGGTCAATTTATTGGGGTTATTTATCCAGTTTCTAAGCACATTTTGATTCCTATGTTTCAAGAATAATGGATAGCTTTTGACAGTTGTGACAATAATAATAATAATAATAATAATAATAATAATAATAATAATAATAATAATAATAATAATAATAATAATAATAATAATAATAATAATAATAATAATAATAATAACAATAATAATAATAACAATAATAATAATAACAACAACATCCAATTTTCATAGACGAATATTGTATTGCAAAGGGCGAAGGTACAAAGAGAAAATCTGGTTTAAAAATATAATAATATAGGTACGCTGGGTAGTTCTGCGAGAACAAATTTGAAATAATTACTAACTAACTAACAATCGCAATAATTAACCTGACCTCAGAACACTATCGCCCTACTCCAATCGTTGTGCTTTAATGCAATTTTTTCAACGAAACAAAGATTGCAATGATTGTTATGCTTCTACTACAACTTTTATTATTAAAAACAAAAAATCATTTACGTATAATAAATTCCTTACCACTTATACTAATTTTCATTATTCTCAGTGTTTATCAATTTCACTAAAACGCTTTCCTAGGTGATTCCGAGTCTTGTGTGAATTTTAGATTTCTGTGGTAGTTTTAACAGCGAGATAACAATAAAAATGAATTGGAAATGTTTTTAAGTACATTTGTCCTGTATATTTTGCCAATGCAATGATTTGTTAAAGACATATTCTGTGAATAAATTCATTCAACTGATTCTGGAGGTAAAGCTAGACCATATGGATTACAATAAAAATGGCCGTACCCGTATAATCATACAAACTAAACGTTTCTATGATGTCTATCCCGAATTAAACATGAAAATTATATAGATCGTTGTCGTGCTTCTAATAGCATTTTCTTGTATTTAAACAATTTCTAGTATGCATTTTAAGTGTTCAAGAGCTTAACTCATTTAAAGGCATCATCAGTTGTTTTGTTCTTCCATTCTAACCGATGAGGATTTATTGTCTGCTGTTTATGGTCTAGCAGCGATAGAATGTTTGAAAGTAACAAAGTAACTTTTAATTATGATAATGCGTCGTCTCAAAAGTCATAGAAAGTTGTAGGTTAAAGATGATTTCGTGGCTGTTTTGCTTTGGTTAAATCAGAGGTATTCACAATCCTTTCAAAAATTTCTCGTTCTGGGAATCCAGGCGGTCAAATGTGTTATAACAAATCACCGGTTTAATAATAATAATAATAATAATAATAATAATAATAATAATAATAATAATAATAATAATAATAATAATAATAATAATAATAATAATAATAATAATAATAATAACAATAATAATAATAATAATAATAATAATAATAATAATAATAATAATAGTAAGAAGAAGAAGAAGAAGAAGAAGAAGAAGAAGAAGAAGAAGAAGAAGAAGAAGAAGAAGAAGAAGAAGAAGAAGAAGAATGATAATGATAACATAGCCTTTATAGATAAATTTCTCACCGATCTTCTGGCTTTTAATTAAGTTTATTGTCTGAGTGCTTCTAAAGAGTTTCCGTTATCTTCTCATAAACCGGTGTAATGGGATTGCGGTTATTTTTTAGAAAGATTGATTGTTGCCACATGTGCACTACTGCTACAACCACTTGTGATAATAATTATAATACTCATGGATTTGCTTCACTCGGAACTTAGGTTTGGCGTTCGGTGTATTGTTGTTGGGGATTTGAGAGTTTGTTTGGTTATTTTATTGAGGTTATTTATTCAATTTCTCAGCAAACTTTTGATTACATGATTCCAAGTAAAGAATCACGGATATTTGTGGAAGCTGTGACAATGAAAGTAATAAATTTGTTTTGAGACTAATTTATGCTATTTTGGTGGGTTTTTTCTGAAGTTTGAAGTAAACTGAGATTATCATTACATTCCCTATATATGCTTCTAATAATAAACATACTGATTAAGTAAGTGTCGTAAAGCTAGATTATCGGGTGCAGATCATGTTGTGTTAGGTAAGTAATCAATTAAGTATACAAACCTTGTCATTGAAACGGCGAGGTTAAAAAGAGAAAACGTGAGTCTAGAAATATATTAAAATTGGTACTTTGGCAGGTGTACGAAATCAAACATAGAATGACTATCAGAAAACTGAAAACCGTTTTTTTTTTTCTATTTATTTTAACAGCGTCGCATTACCACACTTATTTCATCAATACGTTTATTATAAGAAACATATATAATAACCTTAACAATAATCGCAGTTTGATTCAAGCTACCACATAAATCTGAAATTCATACAGAAATCTGAATCACATAGGAAAGCGTTTTCGTGAAAGATAGAATTTGATGAACACTAGGAAGAATCAAAATTAGTACAAGTGGTGATGAATTTATTTTACGTAAATGATTTGGTGTTATTAGTAATATAAGTAGTAGTATAAGAATAATGGTGATAACGATCTATGCTTCTTTAGGTAAAATTGCATTAAATTAAAACTATATATGATTCGTTGTGCAAAATTGCATTAAATCAAAACAGTTCCTTTGTCTGCATAATAGGCCGACTGTGTACTGAGGTCAGGTTAATAAACACGATTGTCAGTCAGTTAATAATTATTATACATTCGTTCTCGCAGTACTGGACTGCATACCTTTATTATTATATCTGTTAAACTATGTTTTTTTTTTGTAACTTCGCCCTTTGTAAGACAATATTCGTCTATGCAATTACTTACATACCTTCTGAAACTTGCTCCTTAATACAGAATCTAGCTTTACCGAAATTATTGAATCATAAAAACATATTCGAAGTAACGTAGAGAAAAGTATTATAATATGCTCACGATAAAACTCTAGAAACAAGTACACAAATTTAACGTAATTTAGAAAAAAAACCAAATTGGTTATTATTGTTATTGTTAAAACTGTCAAAATCTATCCATGTTTATTGAAACATTGGAATCAAAGTTTGCTTACAAATTGGACAAATAACCCCAGAAAAAGGACTAAATAAATGGACTCGTATCCCCAATAACAACACAACGATAAAACTAAATTCATATGAAACAAAATTAATTTATGCTATAATTATTTTCAATAGTAGTTTTAGTACTACTACTACAACTATTACACGATCTAAAATTTTGAAACAATCGCAATCCCAAAGCAAAAGTTATAATATGAAGATAGGATAAGATAAACTCAATAAAAAATTATATGTATATTTAATTATATTTTTAAACACATGGAGGAGAAATATGTCACAAATATAAACCAATTGGTAATGGACACTGTTGTCAAATCATAATATTTATTTGACAACTTCTAATTTTAATTAAATATTTTAAAGCGGAAATGAAGCATTGCAATTTTGGAATATACATAAGTATATATATATATATATATATATATATATATATATATATATATATATATATATATATATATATATATACACACACACACATATATACATACACACACACATATATATATATATATATATATATATATATATATATATATATATATATATATATATATATATAGATATTTATATATTTATATATATATATGTATATATCTCTATATATTTTTATATTTGTATATATATATATATATATATATATATATATATATATATATATATATATGTATATATATATATATATATATATATATATATATATATATATATATATATATATATATATATAGAACTAAAGACGTTGTTAGAGGCCAACCCATGTACTTGTACTTTCAACAGTAATTACGGTGATAAATATTGACTCTGTTAAAGAAAATGATTCGCTATTTGTGTGCGGCAGTTATTTACAACAGTGTTTAAGTTAAACCCGTCCTTTGTCTGCAGAGTAGCCCTTCCATGATCTCTTATACAAATATTCGCATGTGACATCACCTGAAGCTTTCTCATTTGTCATAGAATACGATCGAAATCATTGCTAACTGACACTGGTTGATATGCCTGGAAGTTTATGTATATAAAGAGAAAGCTGTCTATATAAATCTAAATTCTCTCCTCAACTACTTCAAGATAGTCGTCTACATACCGGCATGAACTGCCTGCTTCTTTTGTGTGTCCTTCTCCCGATCACCTTTGATGTTGTTCTCAGTGAATCTAGCGCCTTTAACATATCCGAAAATTGGGATTGCTTCGTAAATCTGAATACCAGCTTTGAAAACCATAAAAAACGCAGGGAAATGTACGGTCAGTGAAATTTACCTGAATCGAATATCTTTACCTGTTTTTAAGAGTGTTAAACTGTTACAGTAAATTAGTGAATTTAACTTTAAATCATTAAGAAAGTTAAACATTTACTAACAATAAGCGAGTATCTAAGAAATTCGGGTAATTAAAAATATATTATATTTACATAGTTTTTCGGACAGATGTGTATTCCTAACACGAATACAGTTTTTTTGCTATATACTACATTCTTTGATATGATTTATAGAGAGAGGCACTTTCGAATCATTTAATAAATATTTCGTTTGAGGGCTTTTTGAAGCTAACACACTTTAGCCGATATCGTGTAATCTAAGCGTAAAAGTGCAAAACGGATAGCAACATTTATGTGACACTGCGATAAATATTCTATCATATGCTGAACAAATTCGTTAAATCCACAACAACAGCCATTCATTACTACAATTCTAATCCTATTTTACCAATTATATTTTTCTAAGTACCATTTATCCTCTGTCTGAAATAAACATATTTATTTAAATTTCATTAAATAACCAGCACGAGCAGTATACCTAACAAAATGTATTTTATTTATCCTTCTAAACCGTTGTAAGACAATTGATCTTGGCATAATGCTTTATTGGTCATTGAAATAAAACAATTTTATTTCCTCAGCAAAATTTGAACATGTGTTTAAGGCAAAACATCTCAAGATCTACGTTTTTATCTCATCTCGGTCTGCATATTTTGGCATCATGTGGAAATAGTACTCGTACTGAGGTTAGCCAGTTAGCTCGTATAGTCATATTGATGTGTCCGCTTTTCATTGCTGTGACCACCATTGTATACTGAACATAATCGTAATTGAAAGTTGCTTAAGCTTCATATACTTTAAGTTTTTCTCCGAGCGTCAGCTTCTAACATTAAAAATTAAAATAAAGTGTCAAATGTATTTGCGCAGACACCATGTTATCAACGCATGTCTGAAGATGGATGTTCATCATGAAACGTTAATCATATTGTCGATAATATTTGTTTTGAAACGAATTTTATATTCATTAAATCCAAAGCACAGGAGGACATTCGTTTTCCTATCATAAAAAAATTCACACACTTGGAAACACTTAATGTTTACACCGTTAATGTACTCAAGAAAATAAAATGTACTGCGAAAAGAGACAAACCAAGATGAAATTGATAATTATTGTCTCATATTAGCACTTGCAAAATGGTTGTCATACGATTCCGAAATCAACTGAGGCCAACAAAACTAAACATAAAAATCCCAAATACATTTTCAGAAATATGTGGCCATTACATGATCTGTTATCACTTGCATTAAACATTGCTTAAAGGGTTTTAAACTTCTAAATATATCCTTCTAAACAATGAAAGCAGTAAAGGTACATAATCGTTCTGAATTTGCTATACACCTCTTTAGACCAGTATTTACCAAAACATTTTAGATTTCAGAAAACAATATTTACAAGAAGTCTATTAAATGCTTTTGTGAGACACGTATAAAATGTGTACAGGTAACAATGTGTACAGGTAACAAAATTCGCCACATATTTGCCAAATAAAGTAGCACATGTCAAACAGTATCCATCTGTGATCAATATCATACTTTATTCAAATAAATATAAAACCTTTTAGCAAAATACATGATCGGCGTATGAATTACAGCAGCTTGCAATCAGAAATATATACATAATAATGATGGAAAAACACCTGACCCATCCATATGTAATATGTCATTATTTCCACAGCCTATGAATATATGACCTGACTGAGTTTGAAGATAAAAATTTTGAATCTTCCCGTTTGAGAGTTGCTTCTGATGTAAAGATGATAGAAGTAGGACACACACATACACACATTTATATGATTTATTGATTTAGATGATACAAGCGATTGATTTAATCTTTAAATGATAAATGACACAAATTCATGTTATATCTCTTTTCAGTCAGTTGTTTCTAATCGAAGAAATATAAACTGATTGTTATTATAATACCTTATTTGCGAAAATTTAGTTTATGTTCGTAAAAGGAACCTCCAATATTGTCTACTTAGTTGTACTCACGTCACAAAAAGGTGAAACTATGAACTAGTGAATCGGAATATGGTATTTAAATCATAGATTTTATATCAGCATAATGAAAGTTTACAATATTAATTTTGATTAAAGTTCGCCTTTTCGCTCCTCAAACAAAAAAAAAAACAGAAAGGAAGCATACATCGTTTTGTACATGGATGTGTTTTTAAGGACATGTTTAATCTATTCGTTGCAGAAATCTACCGAAAGAAAGGTAAACCCGTATTCACGGCATTTTTGCACCAATCCGACTTGAAAGTTAATCCCATAGATACAATAAAATTCCGTGATGTCAAGCTCAATGTCGGTGGTCACTACAATGAAACAACAGGTCTTTTTAAGGCACCTGTAAACGGAAGATATTTCTTTCAACTTATCCTTACAATTGAAGAGAGAGAAACACCTAAAGAATTTACTGCGAATATTGTAACAGGAAAGAGCGCCTCAAGTATTGCGACCATATATTTGAATCCTAAACATGGAACGTCCAGGAAAAGTGTGCATGTAATATTTAATTTGGAAGAAGGTCAAGAAGTTTGGATACGTAATGGAGAATATTTTGTAGAATATGGTCCAGGAAAATTATCAGTTTTTTCAGGGTTCCTTGAACAGATTTCATAGATTTTATTTTTCCAGTAATTGTTTATTGAGTATATACTATATGATGAAATCCGCATAAAAAAGAAACAATTGCACATTAGTAAAATCTTAATATCAATAAAATATTGAACAGCTTAAAATGTATTGCATGATTATTTTCATGTTCAATGTCTATTGTGAAAAGCATTCCGTGATATATTATAAACTTTTATCCAAGTGGAAATGACATGGATATTCATCCCATTTGGGTTCCTACTTTGCTTCTTAGATTGTTTGTACTTTCATTTGGGACTGTCGTCGCAGCGATTGATTAGAACAATATGTATAATGCACTTGCACTAAAGTTCTACTTTAACCCTATAATATTTTCATTTTGAAAAACAATCATTGCCTAAATGTTATATAAATTGCATTATAACGTCTTTCTTAACTCAAGAATTTGCTACCATTTTTTACCAACAGATTATGATGAGTTATACTTTATTTAAATCCTCCTCCTCGGAGTAACGGCAAGGGGTGTATTCTACCAACGCGATCATTTTATTATTGAAACACCTTATTAAATTTTAAAAGAATAGAATAATGCGACAATATATTAAAAGCATGCAACATATTCACTTGTATGCAAATAAAATACAAACGTAATAAGCACTGGTTAGGCATAATGTAGTATGACTAATGTATGCAAACAAACGAAAAAGAGTTTAGAAAGAGTGGAGAAGAAATGAATATGTACAAAAGAGATGCATCATCTCTACTGAGTAATAAATGTAACAACGCATTTTTATGTTGTTTTATTTTTCTATAACTGCAGCAGTTTAAGCCATGTTCGTCCAAAATTTATTCATTTTCAGAGAACATATATATAGCAGCAGGGAATGTGAATCCTACAAAATTTTGCTCGTATCTTTAACGAAAATAAGGATTCATACAACTGGCTGGAAAAAAAGTAAGTCAATAACGCTAAACCAAAGTCTCTAACTATTATATTTCCGTACGGTTAAAAACCGCATAATAAATCCATGAGGTTAGCTCAGTTTTGTTAATCTATTATTGACTATATTTTTCACGATTTTTATGCGGTTTTGTTTACTACAAAACGACCCAATTGTTGTCGTTCACCCTTCCTGCTGCTCCTGATTTTATCATGGATTAACCAAAGATTTTATCCAGACATATACGATATCTGGATCTTTGGTCATGTAGATTTATTGTTATAAATCAAAAGGGAATAGATTGTGCTTTAGAAAAGAAATTTTAAAATTTAATTATGTCGATATCCCCTGAACACCAAGTATAGTAAATATTTCGCAAGGTATAATTATCTACTCCATTAAACACAACCAAAATATTACAGTTTTCTCTGATCACTTTAGGTATTTGTGTATATCTTTGAGTAACATAAATCACGTCTGTGTCTTTGTGACGACCTCGAGAAAATATTCTAGCTGGATTAGATTGTTTGTCGAACATCACATCATCATATACTACAAGATTATTAATGAATCCATCTAAGTCATCTACGGACGGGGCTTCATCTATATCTGTGATAAAATCAATAATATCTTCACCGTTTTTATTAACTGATTTTGCTTTCTCGTTAAAATCTTTACGTACTTCGTAACAATGTTGATCATCCACAGACTGTGCTATTAAATATAGTTTGTTCCATCTCATCCATCTCATTATTAAATTTAATAATAATTGTGTTTTACCTGATCCAGATGGACCTATTATAATCATCCTTATCGAATTTGGTAATGCTGGATGGTGCTTCACTGGTTCTTGTTTTCTTGTCGCCGAAAAATCAATTATTGTATCCATATTATTAATAACATGAGTCTATATTGTGTTCGATGTAGATCATCAACCCCCACCGTTGGTGGGACCACTGGATTGACAACAATAATAACGAAAAATAAACGACATGCATTAACAGGTAAATGTGTAAAATGTGGTACACAAAAATATAAATTTATCTCAGGGACAACAAAGATAGGTGAGGATATTGCTGCTTCTTTAGGAAAATTTCCTGGATTACCATGGGCTAAGTATATTGGTGAGAAACACCTTCCTGGTTATAATTACTGTGGTCTTGGAACTCGTCTCGATATCCGACTTGATAATCAATACCAACCAAAACCAGGAGAGTATCCAGTAAATAAAATCGATCAAGCATGTCACATTCATGATGTTGCTTATAAATTCCAGATTTGCAACAACGGCATCTCGCAGATGTAAAATTGATTCATCCATTAAATTCTATACCTAATAAATCTGTTAGAGAGAAACTCGCTAGTTTCCTAATAAAATCCGCTGTGAAAAGTAAAATAATGTTAGGGGTTGGTAATTAATTATATAATTATTATAATGGAATCCATTTATTATAGTCCTAGAGGGTATTGGAAAGGTAAAGCAGCGATCACTAAACTTGCTAAAGCAGCAAACGTTTCACGTTCTGCTGCTACATCGTGGTTAGCACGACAGGCAATATGGCAAATTTATTTACCACCACCAAAAAAAATCAATATGCACATTTTGATGTCGGTGTTCCTAACGAAGTTCACCAAGCAGATATTTTGTTTTGACCACATGATACTATTAAAACTCGTGGACGAAAGTCACGCACGTACAAATACGCATTGACTGTTGTTGATATTGCAAGTAGATATAAAGAAACTGAACCATTATCAACAAAAACATCATTTGAAGTTGCAACTGCGTTTGAGCGAATTTATCAATGTGGTAGTCTACGATGGCCAAAACTACTACAAGTTGATCCTGGTAAAGAATTTCTTGGTACAGTATCATTTTTGATGAAAAAACATAACGTCAAAATCAGACAAGGGCATACTGAAATTTATCGTGATCAAGCAATCGTTGAACGATTTAATCGAACACTTGCTGAGCGGTTATTTGGATATCAATATGCGAAGGAAATATCTGCTGATTTTAAGTCCGGTGAGCGATCTCGTGAATGGGTTGCAAGGTTACCAAGTGTGATATCTGCATTAAATAATGTTATTACTCGTGCAACTTTCATGAAACCTTCTAAGGCAATAACAAAAAAGATATACCACGTAGCGATGAATACGGACAACGAGGTCAACAACCAGTATTAGGTAATGTGATTGTGAGATGTTTATAGAAACCAGGGGAGTTGGAGGGTGGCAAAAGACGAGCTACTGACCCTATTTGGAGTGTGACCACACATACAATTTCTAGCGTGGTTAGAACTACTGGAAGACCACCCATATACAGACTAGATTCTACTGCACCTCAACGTGGATTTGTGCGTGAACAATTGCAAGTAATTCCTGCGGATACACAATTACCACCGCGTTCACTTATGTAAACTAGAACCCCGACGTCGATTACATTCAAGACAGGTCAACATCACATTTTCACGTGTGTGACCAAAATCACTATTTATTCTGTCTACGGTAAATTGTCTTGGATTATTATTCGAATATTGCCATAACACTATTGTGTTACAACTTGCACAGTGATTATTCTGTAGTTGTTTTAGTTTTATAATAAATTCAGTATCAATATCAAAGTCACGTTTTTTTTGTCACATTGTTTATAAGACGCTAATTTTTTCTTTATTACATCAGCGTCATTAGTAATCTCCTCAGTTATCAAATAATCTATGACAATTCTATGTAGTTGAGTTATTCTTCTGACGCGAGATACTGCAAGATAGACTAAGTTTGACCATTCGATTCGATCATCTACAATCCAGATATTTGTATCAGATATAGCTAATCCCTGTAACGAATGAATCGTTATAGCATATCCTAACGTCCACGGTGATTTATCCATACTCAATGCACTCTTAACAATATCAGCTGCTACGAAAACAATATCATTCAATACCAGATTTTGTACTCGGACACCTTCAGTGTCTCTATCTGGAATTTCAACTTCAATATTCTGTCGTCGAGTATCTGCTGGGCGATAACATAATGGTACTGGTAGATTTGAAAACTTTTCTTTATGTAACGTAAATAATTTCTTTTGCAATTCATCACGAACTATCTTTCTACTTGCGACTATCAAATCAGTAGGTCTCCATAAAGTCCAAAAAATATTCATGGTAGTTTCTGGAATTATCTCACACATTATCTCACATTGTATTTTCTCTGATTGTAGTCTGATTAACCTTTTAAGTTCTTTCAGCGGTTCATCAATAGCTCTATGATCGTCATGTATTTCTGCGAAATAATCCACATTATTCTTTAGCCATTCATGTGGAGACTGTCCAACAAAAGGTGGTGGTTGACCAAGATCACCACACATAATCACAGCCTTGTGTTTTGTTAATAACCATTCAAGGAATGTTTTTAGTGTTTCTGACGACACCGTACATAGCTCGCCCCATATAATATACTTAGGTATATATTTTTCACCATTTCGCTCAGGAGTCCATGTATCTCCGCACCATCTAAAGAAATTATGATAAGTTCAAGTTATACACCTCGTTCTTTTATCTCTCTAGCAAGTTTATGTGTAAGTGTCAAAACAATCATATCTGAATTGTTGTTTATAAATAATTTAATCGCACGAGTTGTTTTACCTGACCCTCCATATCCATTAATATAAATGGTCTTATGTCTAGCCACAGGATCATACACAGATGGTGCAAATGATTCTAATATTGGATTATTATTTCTGTAATACATTTCCTTAATTTCAACGTCAGCAAATTCAGAATAACTTAGTATATTTTCTTGCTTGATTCTCCATGTTCCTCATTCACCATTATTAAGTAGCGGTTTTAATAAATCTTTATATTTTTTATGTATATAAAATGAATCCGTAGCAACTCTAACTGTATAACGAGGAAATCTATTTATCATAGACAGTAGATTTATAGAAACAGGCTAGCATCGAAGATTTTAAATGAGTAAACTGCGGTGAGTCGCCCTCAATATAGCTCACATTTGTACCTAGTTTGGTCCCATCCGATAAATAAGCATTACTTCGGCTTATAAATGTGTTTTTTCCGTTGTATCAGTTATTATAAAATCTAACTCAGCATCGTCCATAATCAATCTTACGCAGTGCCGTTTATGACCGTATGAACAGCCTTGAGTAAACTTGCCGATTATCTTTCTACCAAGATCTTTTGCACGTTTTGCATCGTGCTCATCCCTGCATTTACGTATATTATTAGTAATTTTAATAATGTAATCTTCGGCAAGATCAGGAAATTTTTTCCTGGCATCTTCTATATTAAATCTGTCCGGTTCTGGTAACCAAACTTGCTTTTTTGCACTATAGGATATAATATCTTCATTAACTCTCAACGATACTAAAATTCCAGAATCAATCATATATATTAATAACACTACTGGAGTCCAACATTTTTCTAAAAAATGTCTTCCAAACCAAGCATAAGTAATCGGATGGAGATCTTTTCCGAACTCGAATGATTCTATACATGCAAATCCGGTTAAGTCAAAATCTGGTAAGGGTCCATTTATCGAAACTCTGGTCATGTCATGTGTAGGGTGTCCGAATCTGTCAAAGAATTTAAAACATTCTCCACATCCAAGAAAACTCCCAGGATAACATGCAGTCATATCGATGGAGATAACATCATTATACTAGTATTTAGTATTCCACAATCCACCATGCCAATATTCTATGCAACTTTTTTGTATATCCTCAATAAATTCTGATCTTGTCGGTCTCCATAAATTTTTCTCTTGAGCGAAATGAGCCGCTACTGATGGTGCTGTAAAACAATTATTTAGTAGTTGTCTAACTTTGACATCGTCAGAAGTATATTTTAGTGCAAGATTTCTCATTTCTTTATAAACAGATTCTGTACGATAAATATCACCATAAGGTTGTAAAAATTGATCATAATCGTGTTCCGAACTCTGAAAAAAACAGATACAGGGTCAATTTTACTAATATTTTTTAATAAAATCAAATATATGACCTTTATAAAATTTTTACCATTCTGTCTCGTAGAAATACAGTTACAGCATCAGTCCATGCATGTGCATTATGATCAATAATCGTTATAGGACTTCCATTTTTTTGTATATGTTGGTTTGTACAATATCTCTCCTGTTAGTGTTTTTACTGTTATTGGAAATCTTAATGACTTTTCTAGCTTAGTAACATCCTTAATAGATGCACCAGAATGTTTTAACAGTTTCTGCCCATTCACATATTTTTTACGTCTTAAATCTGTTAAGCCATTACCACGCATCGCATTTGTAAAATGTTCAGTAATGCGCTCCGCAACACAATTTATTCTTGACTCTGATAGTCTCATCGGTTTGATATCCGCAATATTATGTTTATCATTCAGCAAAAAGCAATCCATATACCACAGCAATAACTGGATACTCTCGCTCAAAATACGGTTTATCAATACCAGTCAGTATTCCAGGTTTGGATTTGTTACTTAATAATATCGTTTAATTATTTCCAGACTGTATATGAATGGGTTCTCTCTTGTCACGAATTATCTAAATATCATCTTATTATCTAAATATCATCTTCTGTCTCCACAATAAATTTTATTAAAATAAAATATTTTTGATTATCAAGGTGGTTAATAATTACCTTCCCTCGTGCCTCGATCATAACATTAATATTGGTTTTAACTCTAAAAGTTGAACACATATACAGCACCGTCTTCACTAAATTCCTTTTTGGCCTCGCGGATACGTTTAGTTATATCTGCATTTGTTAAAGCTAGATCTTTCATCGAAACACTAAATTTATATCCTAATAGTCTGTCAAGATCAAATCTAGTAGCAGATGGTTCAATTGCTGATAATTCCTCCATTATTATAATTAAGACAAATTTTCAAATTGAAATTTAGTATATATAATGATTCAAACAGAAAATAAATGTGTTTGGTTAAAAATTTGACATGTTTCTTATTGTAATAAGTCATGCGTAAACAAATACTGCGGTTACCATATGAAGAGTATCAGACATGGAAGTACCGGACCAAAACCATGCATTCAATGTGGTATTGGAGTTAGAGGGAAAACGAAATTATGTGAAAATTGTGGAGGTAAACAATATAGGGAACTTAAACGATATTATGACAAAAAAGATACATCGACAGGTAAATCCCCTATAAAGACAGAAAATGATTATCTAACCAGATTTCAAAAATAATGATTTAAACAAATAAATATTATATGCAAATGGAGCAAAAAGAATTTGTGAAACATCCAATATATACAAATTACGAGGCATCCAGAGATGGTGTTATTAGACATTGTAGACTAAAGAAACCACTCGGTAATCTTAATAATGTTGGTTATTTTAAATTTAATATATACGGAAATAAAAATTATTTTTCACATAGGTTTATCTTTGAATGTTTTTATGGGAATATCAAAGATGGATTTATTATTGACCACATTGATGGAAATCCTCAACATAATGAAATTTCTAACCTGCAATCTATTACGCAGAGTCAGAATTCCAGACGTGGACATCCAGGATCGTGTAAATTATTTGGAAAAGAGAGCGATTAAATCCATAAATACAGAAACCGACCAAGAATTAACTTTTCCATCAATAAATGCAGCAGCCAAATATTTTAGCATTCATCCACAATCAGTACAGTCTGTCACAAATAAAACATATATTTTTGCATATTCAAAAAGTATGACCAAAAGATTATATTTGAGTACATATAATAACTGTCTATTTTACTTTATATAAAGTTCGATTTTATCAATCTTGCCAAGGGTTCTGTTTAGCTATAATCAATATCTCCTGACTGTGTCAGCGGGAACACCTTCACTATCGCTATCCTCAGTTTTACTATTATTTATTACAGAATCAAATAGTATAATCTTTCTCAATTGCATCACACGATTGTCTATCATTTTTTCTTTCATATTCGTGAGATAATGCGCTTTTTATCTTTTCGATTGAACAAGCAAGAGACGCAAATAGTTTTTTTTGTGTGTCGTTCACCAATTGCAAAGATTCTAACATAGAATTATAAATTGACTTTATAGATCTGTAATTAGACGTTAATGTGAATTTATTTTGAAATTTTCTTTGTTGTAAAGATTCAAATTCACACAAAATGTTTTCAGCATCAAGACCTTCAGATAACTGAATTCCGTCATGCTTTAGTTTTTTAATAGCAGAAACAATGGCTTTGATATTTTCAATGTTCATTATATATATATATATATATATATATATATATATATATATATATATATATATATATATATATATATATATATATATATATAATAAAAAAATAATTGACATTTAACTTAAAATATCTTCATTTTTTTCCTACGTTACGAACGTATGTACAAATTAATATATACCGTCTCCCCGCGCAGGTCCACAATATTACCATCTTGATTTGTGAGTTTGAAATTCATTTTTGACAATAATGAATTATGTACACGCAGGTAAACTTGATTTATTGGCTCAGATACAATCAGCCAGCCCGGAGGGGATTGGATACTAGATGAGTATAATATATATCCCTGCTGAGCTTGGTGAGACTTTGAAATATCACATGGTAACTACTATCAATTATATTGCACATTAAATTCAGTGCGATGATGGATGTTATATTAACAATATTAGGTGAAATATGACGACCTGCACCAAATCGGTTATTATTATGCTTAAGTACGGTTGGTGGTGGTGCTATTTGTCTTCACGATTTAATTACACCCGGATAATATTCTTCAATAAGATCACTCAATGATTTCTTCATCTGAGCGTTTTTTAAATCTGGCATAATAAATGTTTGTAAGTCTTTTTCTGTTATTTTATAATGATCGAGAAATATTTGTTTACGTTCTTGATTAGTTAAAAAATATTCATTAAGATTAGTTGCGACGTATATAATACTTCGATTGGCGATGGATAAATCGAGTAGGATCCCATTTAAGTGTTTTATTCAATCGATTATTTGCTGCTTTACACTGTAATTATAATGATATGATAATGAAATAAGTAAATTTCTTAAATCATTAAACGTTTTATCGTATTCAGGCTTAAGAGTATTCTGACATTCCTTTATAATTTTTTATCAACAATCTGCCGATTCTTCGTGCGGGTTTCTACTAAGAAATCAAATGCTGATCTAGATATCTTGGGGATCCTTTTACCGTCAAAATCGGTAAAATAATATCTATCGTTGTTTGGATTAAATTTAAATCCTAATAAATTCCATGGATGTTTTTCTCGATATTTTGGATTTTTAGTAAATTTTTCTTAACTCGTTTTAAACTCATCTTTATTTGGTTTTGAAACTCCATTATAAACAGGTTCTACTTCAGGCCAACCTAGTACTGATCTAATCGTTTTTTGATAAATGTCTACAGCATAGTCAGGAGAATTTATTTCAATCACTGACGATAAACAGTAATTGATATTTTAGACTCTTTTTCGGTTAAAGACCTAATTCTGCGCTGGAATTCTTCATTAATCTGTTCTAACTGATAACTATCAGTTGGAATACTAACTACCTGCCAATCGGGAGTTACATCAGATTTATTTTTATTTGCGAATACTAATGAATTATTTGCTGGTAATCCACCAAATGGTTTTGATCTAATATTAAGCCAGCTATAATAAACCCGTAACTGAGCTAATGCTATCTCTTTTACCGAAATTGCAGTTGGAAAGTTAACGCTAAATTCAGGATTGGTCGAACTTATTGATATCATGGTAGTTTTTGAAGGAGTTGTATTAGCGACGATCTGCTGTAATAACTCTCTTGACTCAATATTCAAGCGATGATCAGTTGCTGACATTATTGTTATTATTATTGTACTCCATTTATTTGGTCACCAGAATCACTAACAATTCTGAATGCTTCATCGTAGGTTTTAATTATCGTTACAAACTCCTCGTCAATTATTTTACCATCACTAAGATACGTGGAAATATACCCAGATAGTTTAGAGTATGTTGCTGTTGCTGTGTGCAATTTTATCATATACTCCCGCAATTTATCATTCGCACATGTAGTTATGTTTTAGCAATAATACTAAAAATACCTGCTATAGTAGTTGAAGTTGAAACAATAATTGTTATAATTGCTGGAGCTGTCTTAGTTAATGTCGATAATATTAATCCGGATCCAGCAACAACAGCAGAAACTGAATACACAATTATATCAATGACGACCATACGTCTATGATATTTTTTACTTTTACTGTATAATGGTCGATGGTATTTTTTAGTTTGGCCAGATATCCACATGTTTGATTATATCTGTGACGTTGAACGTCGATAGATGACGTAGATATTTGCTCCATTATACTATGATCTTAAGTAGTTAATTGAGTTACAAATTCCAAACACCACCAGTAATTAGCTGAGGCCATATATCTATCAAACGATTCCAGCGTAAATGTTTCCTCAGAATCTTTATCTAATACTACAGATATAGTTCTTGAAATATTACCAGTTTATGGAGAGTTAGTGTATATTATAAAATCTACACCGCTAAATACGGATATCCTATATACACCAGCAATTTTTGCTGTGTATTTGATAGTTTTATTTTCTGGCGTCCACACTCCAGATCCAGATGCAATTGTATACACAATATTTGTAATCTGATTGTGAGGAATTTTAATCAGGTTTGTTTTTTGAATAATATTCGGAATTCCTCCAATGATATCATTAAATTTTGTGTTAATATCAGTAAGTTTTATATTAACATTTGGTGGCTTTCCAAAAAAATCGTCATTAATTTTGTTTATGTTTTCGTGAATACGTTTTTGAGTTTTCACGTGACCGGTAAATTCAGTTTCGATTTTGGCAATTTCATTAGTGATTGGAATTTGTTTATCATCGACGTATTTTTTTGTAAAAGCATCAAAATCAGATTCTGGTGTTCTTAAATTATTAATACCGTT
The DNA here is from genome assembly GCA_016746295.1 of Potamilus streckersoni. NCBI lineage: Eukaryota > Metazoa > Mollusca > Bivalvia > Unionida > Unionidae > Potamilus > Potamilus streckersoni. The sequence continues at coordinate 190,455 of JAEAOA010000982.1, read as the reverse complement.
ATGGTTCATATTAAGAAATGCATGCATTATACCACCATTGTTTAATACGTACTTTGATTCCTGATCGTCAACATATTTTTTTGTTGTAGCATCACTACCTGTAGTTGGATTTCCAAGATCTGTGATTTTATTTTTGTTCATAATAACATCTCCACTAAATATACCTCCAGCTTTTCTGACATAATCGTTAACTGATTTACCGGAATCCTGTATTTTACCCTGATCAGTAAAAGTAACGATATTATCAGCAACTGCAGTAGGAATTCGTATAAGTACGTCTGGTAGTCGTATATTGCTTGTCTTTAATCGTCCTTGTTTGTACTGAAAAACAACTACTTCATTTTGATCCACGTTTGTAATATTTAATAAATCATCAATCTCATTTCTAAGCTGATCAAGGGTTGCATATTTAGATAAATCACCTTGCTGCTGAGTTTTACCACGAGCAGATCTTCCGTTAATATCTACCATTATATTTACTGATGTATGTTTAAATGTGACAATGTGGTATATTCATGCACGACTTTATGAGGTGGTTTTCTTGGCGATCCCAGGGACATAGCATCAAGTATATTAAGTACTTCACGACCACATATTGGTGGATCAGTTAATGTTTGTGTAGGTAACGTTGAATACCAAACTGGAGTACTTTGCATGTTGTTAGCATAGTCTAAAAATTCCTTTGGTGGCGCTATTCCATATAAATCAAAATAAATAATTCCACGTGGATCAATTGCATACGCTACCCAATGGGAGCCAGGTCCAGAGTTGTTATCGAGATTTATAATACCTGTTTCAGTATTGTTTGGTTGTTTAGGCAATTGATCGCGCATGAAAACACCTCTAAAGTTTTTTTTAATTTTTAACAGCATCGAGTGAATAAAAATTAGATATAGGCGATATCAGTAAACTGTCCCAGGAAGTTTTAGGCCTTTTTCGTACCATGAAGGCGGGGTCCCTGGTAATCTGAGACCTTTTCCCTTTTTTTATTTCGATATTTCATTTCCTGTCGCTTTCTTTATTGCCATTCCAGCGGCTGTTCCAACAGCACATAATGCAGCTGCTTTTGCAACAGCTGGGGCTGCAGCGGCTAATAATGCTGGTATAGCTGCGAGAAGGGGAAATATACCACCCGTTTTAAATGTATCTTTGATAGTAGCCGCAGAAAAATAAATTTGACGCCTTTATTTAATTTTTTTTTTGCTTCATTAATGTTTTTCAATTGACGCTCGGTTAACGATAATTTATTTGAACCACTCATCTGATCTCGCTTTAACGATATTTTTATTTTATAATTATTGTTTGATGCCGATTGTAGTCTTTTGATCTGACAAGGAGTCAGACTCACACTAACGTGATGATATGACATTATTAATATTATGAACGATCTAATTACATGTTCTCTACTGGCGCATCCATTACTCTCATTCGTCCACCAACACCTTCGAGTAACATTGATTTATCGCTAAGTATAACAGCAATTGCTCTGTAATTAGGAATAGCTCCAGCATCCCTATTAACACGAGCTCGAAAATGTATATCAACTAATGATTGTCTGGTTAAATTTAAATGTTCTAGTGAAAAGTAATAAATCGGATACAGCGTTGTAAAATCCAGCTGCGATATTTGTAAACCAGTATCAATGTTTTGATCACGTCCCATAAACGACATAAGACGATGATATGCACGTGCTACATGATTTTGATTAAATTTAACAAAATATCTTCGGATGGTTCTTGATGTCCGTTTATTCTTAATGAAACCTCAGAAACACCGAGCTTATCAAATATCATGATACTACGCGTTTGATCATTTACCCGTGCAGTATTTTGAAGCGCAATAAATATATGTAGCGGTGCAGAATCACCCTGCTGAGAAGCTATTTGCCATGTGAATAAACCGTTAGTTGTACTTTGAACACTATCTGTGGTTGTTGTTAACCATGATAACGCTGGTTTACCGCCTTGACTCATAAAAGATAGTAACTAACCTTCTTTAGATATCGTCGGAGTCATTACTGATATCCAGAGCGAAAATTTTGTTAGTATAACTCTACCAGCATCACCAGCAGGTCGCCATTGCATCATCGTCGGTTGCTTTTCGTACCAGCACAACTGTATGTTTGGCTCTTAAAATCACTTTTCTGACATTTCTACAAAATCCAAAATTATGTGATAGTGGAATCACTCTTGAAAATCTTCTACTTCCACCCTGCAACATCGATCGACGTGATGTGAATCTCAAGTTGCAATTTGCATTCATCGATAATACTGTAGGGGTAGTGTTGTCCCCGGCGGCATTTCTCACATTACCAATAGTTACGTTTCTATTTTCTGGAAAATCAGTTGTATCTTTTGCAAACATCATTGATGGACCAGCTGATCTTGAATAATCGTCACTGTATCTTGCAAGACCAATTATTGTTGTTGCAACGTCGACATCTTTTTGAATTGATTCAATATTTTTCCCGTCAATCATGTACGTAGCGCTATCAAACAATGCCATAATACCATTATTAACAAAACCAACACTAATTTCGGATGCATATTCAGTATTATAATTTTTTAAAATTTCATCTTCGATTTCAATAAATGCTTCTGAGGGCAGGAAATATCTACTTGTATCCTGAACCTGTAGTTCGATTCGTTCACGCTGATTTGGTGTTCGTGCGTCATAAGAATAATACTGATAATCACGCACAGACTCATCTTTGAGAACTGGTGCGTCCATGTCGAATGCGGGATCACTTATACGTTTAAACATATTTATTATAATTATTATCTTAAACGAAGATCACTTCGGGAAGTGAGACCGCTTCCTGCTATCAGACTAGCGGTTATATTTTTTTCCTTCTCAGACATCGGAACATCAGCCAACTCTGCTAGTTTTTGATTAGCTGTTTGATTAATTGTTTTACTTACACTTGCAGGCATGACTTCAGTACTGGGCAATTTCACCGACTGAGGTCGGACAGGTTGTGGTCTGCGTATTAATCGTGCTAGTCTATCTTTGATTGCTGAGAATGCTTTACTGGCAAGGTTACCAGCAGTGTCTATACCTTTTTCACGAACAACATCAATAGCTTTCATACCCAGCTGCTTTGCAATTGGTATTGCTTTTGGGGCTATTCTTCTAAATAGACCCTGAACAACATCACCTAACCCATCTCCGTAGGTTGCTCTGTAAATCGGTATTCGAGAGTTAATTGTCCTGACCATGATAGGTCCGCGTTGAGCACCATGCACAATCGTTTTATTATTAATTGACTTTATCACTAATTGTATCTAATAACTGTGACTTAGTCACTATAGTAGTCATCGGCAATTTCATTAATAAGTGATCGATACACATCAATATCCATAATACCGCCACTAAATAATCGTTTACAAAAATCTGCTGCTTCATTAATAATTTCTGGGGAATTATTACCAGCTCGTTTTCCTCCGATGAGAATTTCTAGTCGTTCAACATCAGCAAGGACGTTGTTAGGACACTGAGTAATAAGACCACTTCCTAAAACACTTCCGAAAGAGGTATCCGACGGCCCTTCCTCACTTTTTATTTGGGCTGGTTGTTGTGTTTCTAGTCTTGGAGTTTGTGACAATAATTTTTGTTGTTGTTTTTGTTTTATCAACTGCTGTTGTTGTTCTGGCGGTAACTGTATAAAGGAAATATAATTATCTATTTCATGAACAAATTAATATTTTTTGAATCACTGTTTCTAGCTTGATCAGTGTCATAGTATATGCGAAATATCCATTTATACCACGATTCACGACTAATTATGTCATCTGTATAAGTAGGTTTTAAAAATTGTTGTCGATTATCATAACTCTCAACCGCACTTTTAACTAATTCACTAACATTTTTATCCATTTTGATTTCATTAGTGTCAACATCGGTGAATTTGTTAAATATATTAATTCTACCCCGTGCTGGTTCTGATTTTTTAGGTGCTGTTTCTAATTCTTATTCTGGTTCTTCTGGTGGTGGCAACGCAGCAGCAATTTCTGCTGGAAGTTGTTTAAGAATATTGTTTGTTTTCTTGGTTCTTTGTACTATTTTTTGAGTTGCTTCCGCGGTTTTCTCTAACACAGGTTGAATATTTTTAGTGGTCTCTGGGATCAGTTTAAATAAATTTTCTGTATCCTCTGCAAATTCAACTTGAGTTTCCTGACGCTGTTGTAATTGTTGTTTGACAGCATCACGAACTGGTAAATATTTTTTAATTGCCTTTAGTCGCTCTTGAGCTAATTTAAAAGATAAGGGTTGTCCAATATTCATTATTAAATAATATTTATAATAGATGTTTAATTGAATTGAGTGCTGGTTCATAATGAAAATGCTTTAAGCGCAATAACTCTGATTGATAGAGAATTATTTCCCCTTTCTATTCAAGGTATGTATGGCTGTATGTTTGTATGTATGTCTTTATGATGTATGATGTATGTATGTAATTTAATTTTATCAAAAATAATCAGTACCATCCTAGCGGTTACCCTTCATTAGAAACCCTCGATAGCCTGTGTGACTTTCATGGGGTCATCTCTCTTATGACTTATTATGCGGCACACACATGTTCTGTTTCTTTTGGCTAACACCTTTCTGTATGTTTATTTTAGGGGATCTTCCATGGGGCAGAGAGCTCAAGGCATGCTACTGATTATTTTAGGGGGGATCTAGCATAGACACACCTCCCGGCGAATTTCTAATCGACGAAAGAGAAATATTAAAAATTCAAAAGATTGTCTAGGCATTGTGATTTCGATATAAAAAAACCCCAAACGACCCCGGGTTGAATTCCAAAACGGAATCCGACCACAGGATTCGTGGTGGATTTTATCGAAGTATCAGGAGATGCCTCCCCCCACTTAAAAATTTTTGGGCGACCAGGGGACCCGAACCCATCCCGGCGCGATCTGGGGTCAAACCACAGAAGATCAGCATTAGAGTCCAACGCTCATACAGGACTCTGATTTTTTTAAATGAATCTAAATATTTATAATTTTACGGTTATATGTATGAGACGATTAAAATATATCACCTTTTATGTATATGATCTAAAATTACAAGCATGAATGCAGAAATGAATACCGCCCACGCTAAAGTGTGAAGTGAGTCATACGGCTTGGATGCACACAGACCTATAACATGCCTATGCACTGAGATAGGTATTTGTATTATTGTACACAGTTAAAAACTTAAAGGATTATTTGTGGCGAGTGTATGTGTGGGGGGAAAAATATAACCTTGTTATTATATTACGATATGTGTCTGAAGTTTATAGTGGGATTCAACAAACACAAATTCCGTTAATCACAGACAGACGGATAGGTTTAGCAGACAAAAACATACCTGGACAGGGGAAAAAATCGTTTAATTTACTCTCTGGAGTTACCTTGCTTTCTATACATGAGCAGCAGGAAGGGTGAACGACAACAATTGGGTCGTTTTGTAGTAAACAAAACCGCATAAAAATCGTGAAAAATATAGTCAATAATAGAGTAACAAAACTAAGCTAACCTCATGGATTTATTATGCGGTTTTTAACCGTAGGGAAATATAATAGTTAGAGACTTTGGTTTAGCGTTACTGACTTATTTTTTTTTCAGCCAGTTGTAGGAATCCTTATTTTCGTTAAAGATACGAGCAAAATTTTGTTGGATTCACCCTCCCTGTTGCTTATATATTTTCAACTCCACTAAAGTGAGAAAGTGATCTGAATTTAAGTTATTCAGTCGATTATTCTAATTAGCTGTTAAAAATTAAAAACTTTAAGACCATTATGTCCATATATCAATAACGAATAAAGCATTTGTAGACCTGTATTAACTCTATGTATTTGAAGCTTGAACTTGGAAAGACAATAATGTCACTACTGGTATTTTCTACGAGGATATAATGGATTATTTCGCAACTTTATTAATTATTTCATTGAAATAGATCCAAAGAAAAAATAAACTCCTGCCGTTTCATAAACACCATAAAGATACGGGTTATTCATTGAATGCTAGAACTTTGATTTTTCCTGTATCTAAACTGTATCTGTAGACACATACACAGTCAGATTGCCGTGACACAATTAAATGTCCATATTTAAAACCACAAAGCGGCTATCCTTCTAATACACTCAACTCCTTCAAGAAATTTAAATGATCTTCCCAACACACGTCTATTAGACTGGACCCTAGTTTACATTTCTGCTATATAGAAAATCGCAATAATTTTCAGAAATCTGATTGTATTGCTTCGCATGTGCCTTCATGTTGAGATACAGTCTGCGTATTGCGTCACGATTGGAGTAGAACTGATCAATTGGGATAATTGAAGCATTTGTGTAATGAAGGTTACAGAAATGTCAATGTATTTCAATATCCTTTCAAAAGAGGAACAGTATGAGTTCCATCGGTGTTTCTCTCAAACAAAATCTCAGTGACATAAGTAGCTTCTCAGTTGGTTCGTGTTTCTGTTATACTGATTACAATTAGAATTCATTGAATACAGACCAAAAATGATGTCCAAAGGAATCTACTCTTGATTTGACATGTTCAAGTAGCTTTGAATCTGACAAAAAAAAAAACAATGATAAAGTTATTAAAGTCTTTAAACTGTGCATTATATATAAAGTGTTTAGAGATGGAAATACCCACAGATCGAAAAACAAAATCCACTTATCCCTATGATTACGCGAGAAAGAGGAAAGTTTTCTCGACTATAAGATGAAAACGTAATATGAACATGCAAAGAGTCGATCAGTGCACAATATCATTTCTTCTATTAATGTTTTTGCTGAACATTGTGAAAAAACTTATTAAATGATAATGGAAATTAAGTGTTTTGGACTTCTTTAATATCTCATCCTTCAAGACGAATCGTGCGTTTTTACTATACTTTATCTTAGATATTGTTTGAACATACTCGTGATCTAATGGAAATCTTGGATTATTTTGCCATTTTGTGTGATCTATTCTCGTTGTTGAAGAGGTCATGTGATACGATAAATCAGGCCCATGATGAAAGACATTTCTCTAAGTCTTACACGAGAAGGAAAAACGAAAATTGTAAAATTAGTGTGGGCAAGGCACACTGAAAATCTGTTGTTGAGAGTGGATTATTTCAATCACAGGTATATAATTGCTTGTTCTTGGACAAATAATTAGGGTGTACGTCAAATGGCATAATGTTAATACGGACGTCAGGTTGAAGCAGCGACCGGACTTTCAAGCATGTCTCACCTTAAGGGGACACCTGAAGTGTTATAATCACAAAAAGGTCAGGTTTGATTTAAACAACGATTAGTTCGGATTCGAATGGATGATAAACTATTGAAAAACACTCCAAGGTTAACTTTGACCTGATCAAAGCTACAATAGCACGTCCGATAAAATATTTCATAGAAGCCTGATTGACCAAATCTTGTTGAGTATGGGATTAATAATCGTAATGAATCCGATGGACCAGGCACTTGCTTATTCGCAAACACAATGGATCCACGGCGTGTAGTTTACATGTGGGTTAGCTATATCAAGAGAACATCCTCCATTATATGATCAATATTGCGACGAAGTACCTATCTTATATTCAACACTGCCAACTCAACCCATATGGGATGCTCAAATAGGTTTAAACGAAGCTATTGAGGTGTTAGATACGATTTCAGTCTACTTTCCCACCACAGCGCGATTTCACGTTATACTTTTATGACTGCGGTCATGTAATAGTAGAAATTTATAGACATACATCTGGACAAAATCATGCTATAACAAGACAGACATTAATCTGTCCAAGCAGGTGATCAAAGAAGAAGGTAGGCCAATTTATGAATTTTTCTACAGTTGGTCGTGTCGATTTTATTATTTTTCAGGGTGAATATGAGGTTTTCAAAACCAGTGATATTAAGTGGAGGAGCATCGTTATGAACCTGGGGTTGCTATTATTTGAATGATTGATCAGTAACGCGGACTTTCTGCCGATGTTGTATATTGGTCAGAGATTGATACGCGTGTTTAAAAATCAGGTATAACAATGTTAGGTGGCGCTGATGCTATGCCGTGATTAAAACATCAGCGTGTCTCAATCAACTTTTTCAGACTATATCTTGCAAGCCCATAATGCGATGACTACAATGTCAACAAACGCAGAGACCGCCCAATTCGTGAACGTTGTTAGCAGCTGTTGCTCCTGCAGTTGCCCACGCGGAATTAAGGGATGTCAGAACTACATGAAGCACTTAATGCAGAAAAAAAATTATAAGGTATTATTTCTCCAGAGAGATCTGCAGAATACTCTCAGAAAAGCGATGTTCATAGCTAAGAATGACTCCCCACAACTCAACAATCTAATGACAAATATTACTGTACATTCTACCAAAATGTATTTCAATCATTTCCGAAGTGTCTTTATGCATCACAAACTAGGAGCCAAAGGCTCGTGATCCAAACAAATGGTATACATGATTATTAGGCACAATGTCAATACATGAGACTCACGTGACAGCTCCTCAACGTCTGTTGAATTTGGTTTATTACAGGCTTGTACTTGTGCTTGATGTTGTTCATTATTTAAGTCCTCGGTGGTGGAAGACATTACATTTTTACTCGACTGAAGCAGAAGCATTTCCAGAACTTGTGTTTATCTTTTCACGCAAAAACGTACGCGTAATAAGGTATGAAGTGCCTTTTTGGCACACAATTAATCATGAATTTTGTTTTGTGTCTATTTTGCTTTAATCTTTGTGGATATTTTTATTTGGAGATTTTTTTTTTAGTCGTGAGAATATATTAAATGCTTTTGGAGAATTTAGGATATCCCCATATGAAAGCCAACTCGCTGGATCCACCGATCCACCTTTATTACATCGCAGAGAAATACTTTCCATACGTTAAGTTCTCAAGTTACGATCAAACCATACGAACCCTTTTTCGGCTCTTTTGCAAGCGAAATAAATTGCATTATATCAAAATAAACTAAATGCCATACATTTCTTTGTCACTAGAATATCATCCAACCTTGACAGTATAAAATTATATCTTTCTAAAAGTCAGAAAACATCCATCTCCGAAACACATCTCTGGCAACATAAACAACCAAAAGTACTTTTTATGCTACACGATAAAAAAATCTGAAACAAATCCTTTCATCTTCCATAAGCTTTATCATGAATATCCTCTCAGATTTTAATACTTGCACAAGGATTTACACCTATAGATCAAAATATGATGAAAGTTAGAAAACCCATTACTGACAAATATTCTCATCAAAACTACCGATCTCTGGATCTCTCAAAATATATTATACTGTTGGACAACCGGCCATATTGGTATTAAAGATAATACCAAAGATGATTGGGCTGCAATAATGACCATATCTCAAGAAGTCTCTGATTCTGAAAGACACTGATTTAAAGCATATTACCAAAGTGTATTTGCCTCTGAAGTGGCAGGCGTCATGGAATGATGCTGTGGATAATAAACTTCATGCTCTCAAGCAACCCTTAAGAGAAGGTAGTCGTTGCAAAACTTAGAATGGGTCATAGGTTTATACCTCATTCCTAAAATTTAAAAGGCGTAGACCCACAAATAGGCTTGAAAATTAAGGAGAGCATATGAATTCATTATCTTAATTATCGTCTTATATGGTATTGGTTTTTCTTTGCTTCTTTCTTCATCATTTTTCATAATGCATTTTATTTGTTCAAGATATTTAGTCATTTTAAAATATCATTAATTTCTTTCTCTTTCAACTCCATACAAACTAAACATATTTTTCAGTTGTTAGTTTTAGAGCAGTGATATTACGTATAAAAGTAAAACGCAACATATAATTGATGGTATTGCGTACTTTTAACAATCACTGAAAATAATGTAAGAAATTTGTCTTTTCTTTCTATGTTTGTTTCGCCGCTGTGCTGGTTTGGTTATTGTTATTGTATCAGTATTTTCTATCTTTCCAGTACTTTCTTTGTAAAGGAACGTAGATTCTAAAACTGGTCGATACATTTATCAGTTTTAAAAGCAATTGTATTAGTAGCAGCTGTAACGATAATAAAAACAAAAAAAATTTATGATCTTAATGTGTCCGTGTGGCGGTCACTTATATATGCTGTTTCTGAGTCTTTATTTGGATGTCTGGTATTGTTATTTGTTTAATAAATATGCTTCGCTGTTAAAGGTTTACCATTACTACTTCTACTAAAGATAATAACTATGAGGTCATGACACTGATTCATTTGGAAATTAATTTTGCCGTTGTTTTGTTCTTGGGGATTTGGGGGAATTTTTGTTATTCTATTGGGGTCATGTATTTAAGCCCTTGTTTGTGTTACTCCAGTCGCTCATGAACCATTGATTGCTATGACAGTTGTGACAAGATCAATGCTAACGAAACTGTTTTGTGTCTAACTGCGTTGGTCTGTTTGGAGTTTCTTTCTGATTGTCTATCCTGCGGGTATCGTAATCGCTTTCCTATATGATTCTTAGAGTAAATTTAATGTTGCAATAATTGTGGACAAACTGGATTAATGGTCAAGTTGTTGAGGGTACGTACTTGTAAATACAAACATTGCCATAGGTGCAGTTACGTTAAAAATATCAAACAATACAGGTGCGTTGGCTAGTGTTCCAAAACAATTGTAAAAGACATATTAACTACATAGCAATCGTTATGCTTAATCTGACATCAGTACTCTGTCGGCCGACTCACATAGAGAATATGTTTAGTATAACTGAAATTTTCTTAAGAACAATAAATAATTCGTTGTGAGATATACTACTACTACTACTACTACTACTTTTACTACTACTTCTATGTATGCATCTACTACTGGCATTTCCGTTCCGACTGCTAATAATAGCAGGATATTGATTTGCCTGTAATTTATTTTGTCGCTTCCATCCGCATAGTCTTCCAATTCTTTGGAAATTTGTTGATTGTGTTTTGTCAGAAAGCGCTTATATGCGAGATTTTATGATTTGCGCACGAACTGTCGATTTAGTGGCATTAGCAACAATAATAGAAATAAAAATTTGTTTGGATTTTATCTTAGGTTTCTACTGTGTGTTTTAATTTGCCACTGCAATGCTTTTTATATCGTCTTCTTAGAATAAATTGATGAATCCGATCATTGTGCTAAAGATGGATTACCTAGAAAACCGTTCCAACACCGTTCATGTATAATGATAAAAACCTATCAATGTTTTACCAAAGATTAACAGGAAATTAATAAGAGTGTTTCAGTTCATTGCTTGTCAAATCGTATCGTATCCATGTTTATTTTCTCAATACTCCACCGTGTTTTAAACGCTCAAGAGATTTAGTCATTTTGAAGCATCAAGGCAAAGTTTGTTCTTCAGCTCAGTACTAACTGACTATGATTTTTGTTGGTTTTGTAGTGGTACTTTTAAGCCTTTTCACATTTAACGAACGAAAAGTGTGAAGCCAAAATAATTCATTTCTCTAGAAAACAAGAACAAAATATGACACATAACTTACGGTTGTGAATATAATCCAATAATTCATCATAGAATCTCTATATATAGAAATCCTGTCACTAAATGTTCTAATTCTGATTTCACTTTCAAGTAATTAAGGTACAATTTTCCCCATTCAAATTCATGTAATCGTTTTAGTTCGAACCTCCCATGATAACAATTGAACGTTTTGATTCATAAAATCCACATACAAATTAATAATTACGAAAAATATTTGAAGCAAGTGGTCTTGTATTATTACAATTATAAATACAAATTTGTCCTTATATCATTTGGCAAACATTTAAAATCTACTTTTTCTAGCCCAACAAATGCAACCCACTTATTTTTCTCACCTATACCAATATCTTTATTCAGTTTTTCTGTTGTAGTGTGAGAACCTCATAAAGATAACGATAATGATTTATAATGTTAAATGGTAGAAATACTTTGTCTACGTTGAGCTTATCTCCTTTCGATTATTACATGTTGTTTATTTCAGTGGACGAAATCCACAAATAAAATCTTCACGTTACTAAGTTGTCAAGAACGAGTCATACTTTGTTTATTCGGTTAGAACCTTTTAATGCTTCCATCGTTTTAAACAGGTCATACGTAACAATATCCAGCCCATACTAAATCTCCATACCCGACACGTTGTCTTTGTTTATGGATCAGGGTATGCTAATCTAGAAACAATATGTTAATACTGTAAAGTTTGTGACGCACTTTATTTACTGGCTGATTACTTATGATAGCCCAAACGCCCATTTGAGATTTCCTTCCAATCGATTGTAGCAATTTTGCAAGTTTCCTTAACTTGCTATCAAGTATTTCTTTTTCCTCATAATTCGTTTATATGTAATTTGTTAAGATTCTATTCACTTTGTATTTGATTACGTAAGAAATGTAAATTAAACTTAAAAACAAGTTTTAAATGCGTTAAGAAGCACAAGGTTTAAAATTTATTTGGCAATAAAATGGGACACTTATTTTCTTTCCCTTTTCACACTTATGTACATACTATAAATAATACGAGATAAAATAGCTAGTCAGCACGCCTTTTAATTTCAATTAACCAGACAAAATTGAATTATATTGTTCTGCATTTTTGAAACCTTGTTTTGTTTTTGACTACTGTAATTTTAAAATTCGAATCTTTAAATTAAGATCTGCCTCCACATATATTTATCCATGGTTCCTAACTGCTTATGTTAAACTTCTACAGAATATATAAATCTGGAATGAGTCCAAATGTAATTCTGTCATACATGCAGCTTAAACTATAGTATGGGCTATTCAGGGCATAATAAATGAATGAATAACCATGCCAAATAAAATTACATTAGGAACAACCGTAATATGGGTTAATTCTACGTCAATTTTATCACTTTAGCAATAAAAAGAAACGACGTGGTCAACTTATGGCTTAACCTTCCTGGTTTTTATGAAGTAAAGCCGATTTATTTTCTTCAGTGTGATAGAGGTGTATACGTTATGGATAAATTTGTGTGATATTGAATACTCATATGTAAACTTAAAGAAAATTTAATTTTGGCCCTACACCTTAATCTAGAAAAGAGCAGGGTATGATCATTTTTATTTCCTCGATTGTGATAAATATAGTGTAACCAGTGAAGATATGAAAGTTGCCTTTTCTGATAGTGCGACATGTATATTACAACATATTCATTTATTTTCGATATCATCAACTGTTCATGACAACAGAGCGTAGAAAAACACAAACAAAAGCACAAAAAAGCACACAAAAATCCCCAAAACCTCATGCTTAAAGCTAAAACTAAATATAAACAAGATTAAAAACTGGACCACTCTCAGTGGTTTCAGATTCTCCAAATACAGAATAAAGAATGTTATTCAATCGTTGTGGTCAGTTACGAGACTATATTATATCCTAAACGCACAGTGGATGGAACCTCGAAACAGGTTGTTGCCCGAAACAATGCTTCTAGTTATTGACTGAGATAGAAGAATCACATTTAATGAAATATATATGCATCAAAGTTTTTGCTTTATTCAAATTAATATCACACACTCACGAGTATGAATATAAAACTCGTTCGTACCCTATATGGAAACTATTTCCCGCTAACACAGAAGATTTTCGCAACGTTACTGCAAGCTTGTGATTTGGTTAAATGGGGAAATATCCTTCTGGCAACGTTGCAACAGCTTTACACAATAAGATAATTATAATTATCATCTGATCCAAAGACTAAAAAATACAAATAGCACGTATGTGCATTTATGATTATAGCCTGTACAAGAAGTAGTATGAATTTGGAAATGTAATATGTAATGACTTTAAAACCTTGTAACAAGTATCTTTAAATTTACACTATGTGGGGTAGCAACTCTCTTAGTTAAGGTTTTTTTCAAACTAAAAAAAACTGAATTATGGCCGCATATTTTTGAATAGAATACATAATACGGAGCAGTGATGTGACTATGTGATCAAATCAACCTTCAGACAATGTCTTTCCTCCTACAGAACCACCATTAGTGAATAGGTATTCGTTGCAAGACTATGAATGAACCATATCCGTATACTCAATTACTCCATATTAAAGGCGAGTATACGTTTGATTATATTTCTTACAGTACTGAACCCATCACTGAGATATGCTTTATGATAGATCGGTTTGATCTCCAAAGTACACGCAATCTTTGCTACAATGCTCAGCAAATTAAGGAACATCTTGATACACTAAACGTGTATTGTACTTTTAATTTCTTGAAGAACGTCAACATTTATTCTAAACACAGCTTATTTCAACCCTATTACTCTTGAGTTTATTGTATGACCATTAGTACTGTTAACCACCCTAATTCAAATTTTTAATATTTAATTACTTTTATACATACCATGTGCAATCCCCGTTAATCGAGATCCTTCGTGTTATACCATGGTTGTTTTGTAAGTTTATTGCTCATTCGTAAACAAGGATTTCTTACAGATTACATTTTATTTTATTTTTTTGGCACTATACTGATTTAAAGTGTTGGTTCGCAGTAAAATCCACAATCAATCAATCAGTCACTAAACTGATCAGTCAATCAATCAAATAATCAACCAATCCATCGATATATCCATCAATACATCAATCAATCCATAAATCCGTCAATCTATCACTCAACCAGTCAATCACCAGTGAAATTGCTAGAACATCATTTAATTTATAAGATGGATTTTACCTCCAACATTACTTTACAGGAAGCATAACTTCGTGAGATAATAAGATTTACATGCATATAAAATAACACATTATACTAAATTGTAAACCTCCTTTTCGTAGTGGTATGAATAATTTGTGACGCATTGTCGTGTTTGTTAATGACTACTCTTCTCGGATTTCGATTACAAGCATAACGATAGTGGACAGTGTAAGAATAATACACAAAGAGACATCTTGGTGCATTCCCTCACCTTAGCTGTACATGAGAGACTCCTCGGTTAAATGTGTCGCAAATTTTGATTAATACTTATCCTCATATGCATCCCTACCAGTTTGTGAACAAAAGCATTGTTGGCCTTTATTGACATTTTATACTTATCTAACAATGCGTGTAGTGCTGAAATAATATTCTGGATCTCGAACGCAGAAAGTAGGTAACTATGAGTAAGATTTTAGTCTCTGGAACTAACTTGACATAAATTCGCTTAGAAGCTGAAGTTAACATGGCATTCAAGACCATGGTAGAAACAGTGATTGATGAACGCGACACAGATGAAAATTTGTTACCTGTTCAAAACATTTTCGTGTCGGAAAGAATAAAATACATCCTTAGAAGAAACAGTAGTGAAAGCAAGTGGAGTAGATACTGAAACATAATGTGTACCTTGATTACGTATGGTATGAATCGATCCAATATGTTGTACGCTGATCTGTTCATATCCTATTTAGGTATTTTTTATTTTTATCTTATTGATATGTCTGAGTTCTTTAAGACATTTTTATTCTTGACATGTAAAATATCTTGCACACCCACTACACGTGTCTCCAATTATAAAATGATGTCGGTATTTCTTTCAGAATTCGTAAAAAAAATCCCAGCTATGACTACATTTACCAACTCTTCATTTTTAAACACGCTCTCAAGTCATTGATGAAGAGTGAAACTGTCAAAGTTAGAGGTTTATAAAAGTAAACTAATTCCTTGTTGTTGTTATTGTCAGAACCACCACAACGATCCATTGTTCTTGAACAATTAGAATCCCAGTTGGAAACCTTTGATGAAAAATTAAACAAATAACTCTAAAAGATTAATCAATGAAATAACTGTAAATTCTTTACAACAACAAAACTATAAACCGAAATTTCACGTAAATCAAATTCATGACAATTATAAATATTATTAGTGTTAGTTGTAATAGTACTAGTTCAACAGTAACTCAAATCTGTTCCTTACAATAATTGCAGTCCCAGAAGAACAGCTTTATGAGAAAACAATATAAGTGAGATCTAAAATACTAAGAAAAGAAAGTGATAGATCGACAATTGTAAATTACAAAATCGCGATATTATTATTATTATTATTATTATTATTATTATTATTATTATTATTATTATTATTATTATTATTATTATTATTATTATTATATTATTATTATTATTATTATTATTATTATTATTATTATTATTATTATTATTACTAGTAGTAGTAGTAGTAGTATTGCTGTTGTTATATTATTTTTATGTTATTGTTGAAACTGGTGCAGAGATCAATATCTCATAAAACTCTTCATTCCCATGACTATAAGTTCATTAAAAAATAAAAACTAGATATGAATAACTAGCAAAGCACAGAGGCAAAACCAACATAGAAATAAAAGACAAATTCCTTACAACACAGCATTCTGAGAATGTTATTTGAAAGCAATACCATAATTTTAAAAGTTACTTTGCTACTTTCATATGTGACATTCCTGCTGCAAAGCCATCGAACGAAAACAATCATAGTCAATTAAAATTTTAGTTTATAATGTAAACTGATTTCGTCATTAGTGCCTATCACATACATCATGACAATTAATGAAATATCAAACACAAAATACATTATGCCACAAAATACGATTAGGTAAACAAAGATCAGAAGCGCTCTCATCAAGTTATGTTTAGTTGGGAAATGATAACAGAAATATTCAGTTTATATTGCTATCCGAGTACAACAATTTTACTGTTATCTTATTTGTACAGCTATGCCACAATAATCTATTGATCAAGTTATTTTCAGTAGACGATATAAAAACAAAACAGTACGGAGGCAAAATAAAATAAAAGCACATGGGAAATTATTAAAAACCAAACGAATTTGTTATTATTGCTATTAACGGTACAAAACAACAGAAATCTATACCTTGCAAGTTTGCCTTCTGTTGGAGAAATATTATAAAAAAATTTAAAAGGCTACACAGTGTGACACACTACATTAAAAGTAAATCAATTTACTATTATTAGAAGTGGTAGTTGAAATAGACATGCTATATGCATAAGAAGTAGTTACATATTTACTTACAAACATTTATTTAAACTTACCAAAATATCACTGAAACATAAAATTTCATCGGTGTTAGTAGGTCGACTTTGTGTTGAGCTCAGTTTAACGATCAATCAGCAGATAACACTTCTATATTTGTTATCGCACACCTGCCAGCGTACCTATATTATTGTAGGTGTTAAAACCGTTAACAATCTTTATCTTCGCCGTTAATACAACCACGTTTGTATATACAATTACTTACATACCTGCAAAACTTTACCATTACTAGACAGTGTAACTTTGTTAGAGTTATTGCATCTGTACATTGATTCTTAGTAGAATATTAAAAAAATCTTTTACTATATCTATCATAGAGAAACGACATAAATGAATCTGCAAAAGCTGGATATTATTCAACGAGTTTCATATATTTAATATTAAATCGTTACCCATTTGATATTCTTTTTATCTTATAGTTTTTATTTCAGTGGAAATTATTTAGATTGATAGAAGAACGAATAATTTCGTTCATTCTGACAGATGGTGTACCTTTCGTTTGTTGTGCATAAAATATAGTCCAAAAAAAAGTTGAACTAGTAAAATTAGATTGTACTGTTTTACAAACTATAAATCAATGAAAGAGCTTCCATCCGAATATACAGAACATTTTGTAACCACAAAATCATTTTTCAAAACAGAATTATAAATGCGATGTGATGCTGCCACATTGTTTTACGGTAAGATGCCACAGTACAGCAAGCCGACAGAAGAATATACGTGGACCCTAAAATGTGTGTTTAAAAATGATACATTGTTGCGATTTTCATGTAAAATGGATTACAGGATACAAAATGTCCCACATTTACTGCAATACATTTGTGACCTGATGTTTGTAGTGCTTGATTTGAAAAATAGACTTTCAGAAGACGTCAACAAATTTATTTGTTACATCCCATATATGCTACGAAAGATGCTGTTGTTCGATAAAGATCTGTCAGTTAGGAGACCTATTCATATCCAGATTATTCTTTGAACAGAGGTGAGTTTGTTTACTTCGTTAATTTAACATTTAAATCACGCTTGTATATACGGTGGATTCTATATCTATGTTACTAATATACGCACCACACCCACCCACCCCGCTATCCCTTAGTTTTATTCGTTATTATCGTTCTTGTCTTGTAGTTTTATGCCTTTTTTCTTATGATGATATTGTTAAACATGACATAATGAACCCGTGTGGGAGTAGCTTATCCATATTGAGACAGCCGATATGATATTTCCTCAATTTTCATTTGCGAGTCGAGTTTAAAAATGTCCGCCAAAAAATGTTGATTCAGATCATACCTTCCAGAAGGCGAGGTTAAAAACGTTTTCACACCGTCGCAGCCAATCATTAAAGACACTAATGTACAATAATTTCATGAACTCATCTAAACCAATCAGAATCACATAAAGTGATATTTGACACGTATAATATCAAAAAATATGAACCTGCACGCACTGTAGGAAAACAATGCCGACTATGTGATAAGTATTATTATCATCTTTTATATTAATACTGAAACTGGTGCAGAGATCAATAATTCAAAAATACTTCGGTCTCACGGCTACACGTTCCTGAAAAGATAAAAACTACAGATGAATAACAAGCAAAACACAGAGGCGAAACCAACATAGAAATAAAAAGCAGCAGAGGGGGGTGAACCCAGCAATTTAATCCGTCCGCCAACCCCTCCTCCAAAAATAGTCGCCATAGAGGCCGCCACGAGTCGATCTGACATTATAAAAAAATTCACCTAGATGTTACTCATTCCCACGTGAACAGATGTGGGTTTGCAAATTCCTCCACGAAAATCGTCGACGTCGTCAATTGAAAATTTACAATTAGCGTGTTGATGATTTTACAATAATGGAAGTGATTCCAGAAGCGCCATCTACCAGAATCGCGCGAGAAAAACTTGCTGAAATTAAGAAATTTTTACCAGTTCACGAGCGCCTCAAGGAAAAATTACAGCAACGTCAGCAAGTAAAAACTGATATCCTCGAGGGAAGCCTACAAACATTCGCTCCGATCACCACGGGAATAAAAACTGCCCTGTACGGAGATCCCGATGATGTTTTTAAACGCGATGACAAAAAACCAATAGCGGACCTGCTCAAGGAAATATCTAGCAATGTTAAACAAACGCCGAAACAAACAATTGCAATAGAACAGCAAACAGAAGAAGAACAACAACAACCAGATGAGCAAATTACCGGTCCATCACGAAGAAAGGGTGTTAAATTTGTTGATAAATTAAGAGAAAAAGCAGCTAATTATATTAAAAATCTTGATATATTCAAACCTGAAGAATATAATCGATTTGGAAGATATATTGCTGAGCAATACACACAAAGAGATAAATTTCTCAAGGATGAATACGTAGACAGCACGACAATAGATAAATGGGTTGATAACATGTATAAAATACAAAGAAATATTTCTGCGTTGTCCACAAATGAAAAAGCCACTGAAGAATACAAAAAATATAAAATTGGAGCTGAAGCAGGAAAAATTATGGCATCAGCGAAAAAAGCTGGGGAAAAGTCTTCGGCGATGATAAAGAAAATTACAGGAGAAACGAAGGAAACTGGCGGGAAAGGATTAGCGCCGTTGACGATTTCACCAATCGCTAGATCTACTTATCATGACACGCAAATATGTCCAGACAGCCTCGTCAGAGATGTTTCTCGGTTGGAAGTCATCATCGGGGGAAGACGTGCGGGAAATAATTCCGTCGAGATAATTAATGAATCCGCAGACATAGCACAGCGGTTATTTCAGAATAAGATAATTGACCTTCATACATATCGAGAATTCATCGAGGATTTAGTTGAAGATAGTCATTATCGTGGATATTACAGCGATTAACGTAAAAAATATTAGCGTTAGTGTGAGAAACACTAGTGTGAGAATTGCAAGCAATTCCACAATTAGAATTCCAGTGATTTTACAATAAAAGATGATTATACATTACAATCACGATAAACCAACGCAAGTGTTCGCGGTAAAATCAAGGCTACCAGTTTACAAGACGGTTTACGGAGAAGGACTTGGCGATACTATACTAGTTTTTTTTACAAGAATGGTTCCGAAAGTTGCTCCGTTTGCCAAACAACTCGGCATGAAAGCTGTTGGAGTAATTCGAGACAAAACACTTGGTGCCGTCGGGGACTTGGCCGGGAGAGCATTTTCCGCTGTGAAAGACAATGCAGCGTCGTTGTTTAGAAGAAAACAAAAAATTCAACTACCGTCAACTGAAAATATGCCAGCCGCGGAAAGAAAAGTAATAAATAAAGTCCTTCAAGAAAGAGCAGCATCGTTGATCCTTAACTCACCGGAATTATCGAACGCTATAATAGGAAGTGGACTTCGGCGTCAACGATGATCACTTCCGTAATTGAAAATAAAAACGTCTTAGTATAAAAAATGTCATTCAAGAATATCATCGACGTCGCGTTTGACATGGAAGCACCAGTGCTAAGGGATAATTCCGTTGCGAATTACCAATATTTCGCGTACAGAGCAATTGAACCAGATTCACGAGGACGAATTGACTTGCAAGTCCAGGATAAAAGTAAGTATTTTCTGCCATGCGAGGCATACATTGAAGTTGAAGGTGAAATTCTACTGAGAAACGGAAATCCATATCCAGCGGGAACTAAGGTTGGTTTTGTAAACAACGGAGTTATGGCGTTGTTCGAAGGGGCAAGATACACCATAGACGGCAATGATATCGAATCGATAAACACCAACGTTGACATCGCCAGTACAATTCTAGGATTAGCTAGGTATTCCGATGATTATACAAGATCCGCTGAACCGACTATGATGTTTGCCAAAGACGGTTCTGACAACGCTGATTCAACTCAGTACGCAAGGCCTATAAAATTGGCACGCGATGCATCGCAAGATAATCCCGGCGCTGGATATGAAAGACCGGCGGCAGCCTTTGATATTATTCCGTCTACTAACGCTAACTACAATCTCGGTCAAGCAATCCGAAACGGAATGCTAAAAGGAAATCGAAGAAAATTCTCATGTGCGATTCCACTTCATCATATATTCGGATTTTGCAGAAATGTTAGAAAAGTAATCTACGGCGCTAAACACACTGTCGTCCTCACGAGAAGATCCGACGACAACAACGCCATCTGGAGAATTCCTGCGGACAACACTGATGATGTTACGAGAGCGGCTGACGATGGTATTGTTAGATTATCTAAACTAATTTTGTGGATGTCAGTGCTAACTCCGTCGTTGGCGGTCAATCAACGACTGCTATCTTGGATGGAGACTGAAGCAAGTAGTCTGATAAGTTGGTTAACTACCACCACGGACACTCTTGAAAGCAATCAGACTAAATTTACTTGGAATCTTCCAGGAAAGCGAGGAATTTCAGCACCACGACATATATTCGTGGCTTTGCAACGACGAGATCGAGTCCGAGCACCTGTTCAGCAAACTCGTTCACATATGATTTTTGACAGGTTAGACGTAACGGAAGTCTCCCTGATAATAAACGGCCAACAAGAACCAGCTGAACCCATAAAATTGAGATCCAACAACGACGACAACAATGTTGCACGAATATACCATCGGATGTTATCTTTCATGGGTCGTGATCAGAACGTAGACACTGGACTACAAATTTCTCAGTATGATTTTCAGACGTTGTATCCGATCTACTATTTCTCGTTGGAGCATCTCGATTTGACAAAAGAATCAGTCGTTGACATAACATTCAACGCGTTAGTAGGAGATGGCGCTGGTGGATACAGAGCAATCGCGGTTATTCTCAGCGATAAGTCAATGCTCATCGAAGGTATTGGTGGTCAGATGAGACTCGTTGACGCGCCAGTAGAAAATCTTTGATAGAACTCAATTGAAAACATAGCATATCTACAATAAAAATGACATATAGCACTGTTATGGTTCAATTAACCGACGGTCAGATTAAAAAACTCAAATCGACATCGTCAAAACAATGTGGAATTTCAATAACGTTGAAACCAGCACAAATGGTATCAGGTTCTCATAAATTATCACTGACAAATACTCAGCTGAAACATTACAACGCCTCGCTGGCGGCCGGTAAAGGAATCAGACTTGACCTCTCGAAGGCTGCCGTCGCCAACATGATAAAAAACGGTGGAATATTTCCTATTATTCCGATACTTGCCGCAGCAATTGGACCAGCTCTTGCCGCCGCCGGTAAAGCTGCCGCGTTAGGCGCTGTCGGCACTGCCGCTGGAATAGGTTTGAAAAAAGCACTCGGACAAGGATATAAAAAAAGGGAAGAGGTCTACGGTTAGGAAGACCTCCGATGTATTAGCGATGTCCAATTTTGATCTCATCGACGCGGTGAAAAAATTAGCGATAAAGAATTTTAGAGGAGTTTTTATGAGAGATAAATTACCATCATCGCCGCGTCACACAGAGACTGGAATTATTAACCTCGATGACGATACTGGATCAGGTACTCATTGGGTTGCTTACGCGATCGATCCACGAAGTATTATTTACTTTGACTCGTATGGACTAGCGCCGCCAAAAGAATTCTTAAAATATATTTCCAAGGTAAAAACTCCGTTTTATTATTCTACGTTGCCGACGCAAGCGCTAACCGATCCTCCGATTTGTGGCAGAGAAGTATTAAATGTCCTCGCGGAAATATCTAAAAATTCCAACAGACCACCACATCTGGTCATTCACGACTACACAAGTAGTTCCAATTTGAAAAAACAATAGCGTAAAATAATAAATGGTTGATATTTGGGGACGATCACTAGGAAAAAAAGAAAAAGGAAAAGCGGTCGCTGCTAATATCCCAGAGATCACTAAAATAATCAAGAATGAGATCGCAAGCACGCTAAATGTGGCGAATATTGACCCTGACGAGATAGCCGTATTTGAGACAAATCACGGTAAGTTAAAAACCAGCAATGTCTTTTTGGGCGATTTAATAAAAAAGATCCAACCGCGCCAGATAATTACATAGCGGTATTCAAACACGGAAAGTTAGAGCCGGGTTCTATTAATATGTCTGACCTTACTGAAAGATTCTATAGTCTTGAACAATTCTTAAACAATTTTTTGGGATTTCCACGCCAGCAATTTCCTGACGTGCATCTCGCAAGAATTAAGGCTACAATCGATAATCATGAACTGTTAAGAACTGATTTTGACGCTCACATGACGAAATTCAATGAACAAAAAGTGTTCAAAAATTTAAATGACCTAAGAACCGAGTATACAGATCACGTTGGTAAATATGCCGAGCACGTAAATCAATTTACTCCGCTACAGAGAAATTTTAGCAGAATCAATAACGTCCTCGAAAGGTTTTTTAACAACAATGTTAGACCAGTAGATATTAGTATAAAGTACGCAGATGTTAAAGCCATCGTAGATAAAATAAAAATCATACACTCAACTGACGACGTTAAAGCCATTGTCATCGTCGTAAAAACCGGTGAATTAAATTGGATCGTCAACGGAATAAATGAATTAATTGATCCCTTTAATGTTGTCGCCGGTGGTTATCCGCTCGGTTATTATCGACTAACGTTAGTATCGGATAAACAAATTAACATTCGAGGAGCTGCGCGTGATGGTTCTGTGCTATGTAGAGGAGTTAACACAGTCACCTATTACTCAAACAATAATGTTACCGTCGATGTTGTTAAGTTTATATTTAACTTAGATAATGTAACAAACGCGTTTAAATACCGATACATAATAGAGTATCTAGGTAATTAAAAATTTACAAAAACTACAATAATGAACAAATCTACTGAATCGATCAACGCCAACAACTTCAGATACGATACCGTCAAAAAATACCAGACGGCACTTAAATCTCTCGCTGATGAATATCAAACAAAAATAAAAAAATACCAGCGTAGGATTACCGTCATTGACGTTACTGTATATTCAGTTTCTGGACTTCTTGCCGGCGCTGGAATAATACTGTCCTCGGTAACCATGGTAGCTCCGGTAGCTATTCCGATCGCGATATCCGCGATGACAACAGTAGCCGGTATTTCTACGGCAATTACTAAAAAATTATCATCATGTGCCCAGATTAAACTTGCCGATTATATAGCTAAATATACCATTGTGGAAAACGCATATTCGAGAACATCAAAGTTAATTTCAGCATCTCTTGACGATGAAGTAATTACCGCTGACGAATTTACTACGATAACTGAATTGTATGATTCCACGATGGAGAAGATCAATGATACCACGATGGAGAAGTCCACTGAAAATTCTTTCACAATTAAAAAATCCGGCGTAGATTAAATAAAATGTCAGAAATTCAATTTCTCAAGCAGATATCCGATAATACTTCATCGAGACAAACTTCAATGATTTCGATATCGTCTAAGAAATCTGAATTCACCGTCATATTTCCGTCTCCGATTCCCGTGTACGAGATTGCGTTAGCTAAATTGCGAGTATATAACAGTTGGCCTAATGTTAGACATAAACAATTCGGTAATCAACAGCCTAACAATTCTCTTGTGTTCGCGTATAAAAACCGCGCCGACGGTACTCCGGATTGGAAGGTCATCGGAATACCTACTGGTTATTATGAAATTGAGGCAATCAATGAAGAATTCGCGCGTAGAATAGCGTCAGCGTTAGAAACCACTGGCGTGAACGTCGCTAACATCAAAGAAAATCCACCAATCAAAATCTTAGTTGATCAACCTAGATTATCGTCGATGTTTGAGATCGCTGAGGGTTATTCAGTTGATATATACGGCAGCTCAATAAGAACATTGTTAGGATGGCCTGAAGTTCCGCCTGATAGAATCGTTAAAGATTCCACACCCGCGCCGGTGAAATCTGATTACGTCACAGACAAAATCGGGCCTGAAAATCCATCGCGAAAATATGAATTTCTTAATTATGATTTTAAAGATTTTGACCCGAGTAGATATAGAATTGATTTTAATGGTTACTTTTACATAATGGACGATGATATTAAACTGTTACTACCATCATTAAAATCTGGTCTTCTCACTAAAGACGAGTTTATCAATGTAGTAGCCGCGGGTAATAAAATCCTCGATGATATGGAAAAATTTCATTCAAAAATTGTTAGTGATCTTACAAATGCTAATTTAGCTGTATATAGATCACCCGAAGCGGTGGAATATAGAAATTCATTACAAAAAAATCCAAACGCTAAATTACAAGTGTACGAATTATTAAATTCAAAACAAAAACTCAACCTTGCCATCGACGAAGGATTTAATAATATTCTCGCGCGTTGGAGAGAAAACCAACCAAAACCAACTTACCTCACACACAATAATTCCCCAACCGGCGATGGCCGACATCACGCACCCGGCAATGTCAACATATCCAACGTTGTCGCGCTCAACCTGACATGTAGTGCAATCCAAGGAAGTTATCAAGTAAATATTGAACAATCCAGTAAAGCTCATCCAGCAGATTTACTTTATTCTACTGCGCCGTCAGTGAGCCCTGGATTTCTGATCATCGACGATCCTCCTAATCCAGTCTATATGCGCTGCCATAATGACCTCATCAACGAGATGAAATTTCGACTTACCAATCAAGACGGTGAACTGATTGACCTTCGCGGAGAAGAATTAGTGATTAGTCTGTTTGTGAGATCTTAAAAACACTAGCGTTACCGATAACCGCGTCGAAGAATAATAATAACACAAAAAAATACCCCGCGATGATGACAACCGCATCAGATCGCTGATAGTAATTATAACACAATAATTACACATCGATAATTTTGTCGAAGATTATCAGCGGGAACAATAACGCAATTGTCGGACTTGTACAAGCCCGTACCGCGGTAACAGATACAGTAATGTGTTGTTATCCATATCCGACGTGATTACTCGTTGATAATTACGTCCGAAATTATTGATCTACAATTACCGTGATATAATTACTATCCGGGTCGATGATCGCCGGCGTCGGTTATCCTTCCAGAAATACTATCATTGTTACCCATCGTGATTTATTTTTTTTATTATTTTATTTTACGACATTATTATATGCCGAACAAAGCTAGTTACTTATACATAGACGTCGAGAACATCATCTCGTTACGTGGAGTACAAAAACCGTCGGAAATAGCTAACCGATACAAGATCGGTCTGACGCGGTTGTATAAAATATGGACCGACGCTTCCCCGAATAAGAAATTTCCTGGTGGTTTTACTGGAACTCAAGCCGGTAAAAAATTAACGGAGGTTGCCAAAAAACTAACAGAAGAGAATAACAATCAACGTACTGAAATCTCGAAGATTCAGGAAGAATTTAATTCATTGCAAGGTCTGGCATCTAAAACCCGGGATAATATAAAACAAAAACAACAGCAATTGCAGAATATGATGGCTCGATATAAACTACTACAACAGCAGCAACAACAAATACAAGAGTTACTGACGATGATCCCTGACAACGAACAACATTTGAAAACACTTACCACACAAAAAGATCAGCAACAGAAGATCATTGATGAATTAAATCTGAAGATTGCCGAGAATAAAAAGACTATAGAGAATCAGACGATAAATAACGCGCAGCTGCAGAAGATAATTGACGACAATAACACAATCGAGCAAGGACTGAATGAGATATTATCAAAACCCCAACCATCCACACCTAAACATTGGCCTTACGGTGAGAAATCGGTGGAGCAAATATTAACTGAAAATTTACTCAAGAATAAACCGGCGGACGCTGTAAAAACAAGTAAAAAAAAAATTCACCGAGGTAAACAAAGTCATGGCGACAAAGTCGGGCTGAAAAAACAGATTTTTTAAAATTAAATTTTACATTACCGTAAAAAAATTGAGAATTATCAATCTGACGACGTTGGTCAAGCAGCGATTTTTGATTCAATGTTATCCAACGCGGCCTTGATGGATTTTTCTTCGAATATCTCCACGACGGCATCGCGAATTTCCTTGATTATTTTACACACGGGAACGAACAATTCAACGTTGTCTTTGTTGGCGATTATCACCTCGGTACGCGCAGCAGTGAGTAACTTAATTATTCTGTACTCGTTTCGATGAGTTGGTCTTCCACGCGAGCGTGTGTCAACGACGGCGCTGTACTCGTTAGTGATCCATGATCTGTTGAGAACCGATGTCCCAGACGATGCAGGGATATACTGTTGGATTTTATCAAGTTCATCGCACAACGCAGCAACGTTTTGGTCGTTCATTATTGTTATATGATTTTTTGTGTTTAAAATATGGCGCAAAAAAATCACCGTCACTGGTATACAAAAGAAACCCGACAGTGTAGCACTGGTGAATACGCGGAAAGACAAATACCGTCAGCGACATATTTTACAGACATCTTGGAAATTCCATAATACTTTCCCGCGGAAGACATCGAAGGAAAGTATTTTTCGGATTCTTCTAGAGTTTTTCCATCCTGAACTCCTATGACAGGTCTTCGTACTGAAATTTTAATTCTCGGTGCGCTATTAAGATTATTTTCTCTTGAAGTAACTAAACGAAGATTTTCTAATCGATTGTCGAGTCGATTTCTGTTGATGTGGTCGATGACTAACCCGGGTGGGATAATCCCGTTGAAACACTCGTATATAAATCTCGCCGAGTAATAAATTTTTACTTTTTCATATTGACGAACGATTATTTTCTTATATCCCGTGTTGTTGACATTACCGAGATTTTTCTTATTCACGCGATGTCTGATTATGCCGTCGGGAGAAGCCTCGTAATTCGAGTAAATCGGATGAGACATAAATATGTTTTGATCCATATAATAAATTAGGCACAACTACATGTTTAATTGTTTTTTGCAATCGCCGGTAATAAAGTCATTTTCGTCGAATATTATTCCATGTTTGTCCTTGTAATACTTGGTAAATGTTCGGAAGCGCTTTCCTCCACAATCCGCACATAGACGAGTCTTTCCTCGAATATCAACGTTGCATTGAATGCATTTTATCTGGTTTTGAGGAAGTTTTTTAGCGTGCTGGTTGTGAGTTGCACAATATTTTCCAATACAAGCTCGGTTACATACTTCGTCGCGTCGTCGATATACCCAAGAACATCGGTTTGACATTGCTATATAATAATTAATTTTAATTTTTAATTGAATATATTTTTTTATGTATATTATATGGAACATAATTCTGATAACGTTCAACATTATTCTGATGATTTAACGATGAGAAATTCTAATGGATATATGACTGAAAGATTGTCACACGTAGATGTTATTGAGCCTGCTCGAGTTCGACGACGATTTGACCTTGACGGGGTCATAAACCCAACCGAATATAGAGCTCACATAATTAGCAGCATTAGAACGGTAAAAAACATGTATCGAACAAACGGTGCTAGCTACGTTTATTCAACGTACAAGACAAACAGCGAAGACGTTAGATTGACCATGGAACGTGCCGAGGAAATACTGTCGAGAATAGATTTTGGAACTATTGAACGTCCGCGTAGATACCATCTACAATCGTCGTACTTGACATTTAGGGAAGTTCCAGCACGACGACAACGGCGGCGAGATAGGTTATTATCGTTGCTGTACAATGTTGAAATCAAGGATAATTTTTGGGAGGTAACCTTGCATGACGGTAGAGTCAGCGATGGTCGAAAAGGATTGTTTGTGTTGAACAGAGACACATTACCAGGAGCGTTGGTCGGTGTTGATCAACGATACTACACCAGAGATTATCCGTATAACGTTGTCGTGTATGGAGTGTATTCGGTACCTATTCCCGTTGATCAGGAAGTCGGTACTCAGAGAATGTCAACGACGTTAAATTGCGTTGCTGAATTGGTTATCAAACATTTCAAGGAATCAACGAGAGGAAATGGTTTGACAGAACGACGAGCAAATATTATCTCCGCGTGGAACGATCGTGTTTTCGACAACGGCGCTAGTAAAAAAGACATAGCCGAGCTCGAGAAAAAATTACAAATACCGATTATCGTTAAGATGTTCCCGGATAGAGTGTTTTATAGTTCCGGTTGTTATAAAAAAGCTGGATCACCGATCGAAATTCTTGACCATAATTTTCATGGTTGGGGAGTCAACGATGGTAATTTTCCCTCGATGAAAACTATCAGATACTACACTGGTGATATGTTCGCGTGGATTAAATCGAACATGTTAAACACTCCCATCAACGTTTGGTTATTCCGCGGCGGTAACGATTATGATCAATTTGTCATGAGAAATGACAGCGTAAAAGACAATTGTGATTCCGGAATAATTTACAGAACTGAAGAATTACAAAACGAGATGATAGAATTTGCTAAAAGGTACGTTGATGAATCCGCCGCGGAGAAATTAACTCGATTGAGTTTTTTTGTTGAGTCTGTCGCGTATCAAATAACTAAAGAACGAAATTCTTGGACGCCGACGAAAAAGAAGTTTATCAATGACGTCCGCGATAGTTGTATTGAGTATTCCCACGGTGGTCTATGGAACCGTGAGTACGAATTAGATAATTCTATTAAATCCGTCGATATGATCGCGTGTTATCCGGGAAGTTTTCTCGGCGGTGGAGAATGTCGGAAATGGTTTGATCGATTTGGTATTCCCGGTAGTAACATGATCAGAAGATCCGTTAACGGACCATTACCCGAGTATGATCTAACAGGATTCGCTAAAGTTATACGCGTAAAACTCGCTGATGGACTTCATCCGGTTAGTTATTTGTGGTTTGGCCGACACATAGCTGAGAAAAAATGGACCCCGACTGTAGTGTTACGATGGGCATTAGACGTTGGTATTATAACAGATCTGATGGTATCTGAGGTAATATTCAGCGACTCGCAAAAGAACATTTGGTTACCAACTCCCGACAAAGACTCGCGTTGGAAGTACGAATTTATTCATGATATGATCGTCAGCGAAAGTAAAAGAATTAACAGAATAATAATCGGAAAATTTACTCAAGGCGAATACGACAACGAAAACGTACGACGCAGAAAAACCGCCAAGTTGGTGTTGGATCCCGGAGAATTAAAATTTATCATCGACGACGCCGTAAACAAAGGAGTACTTTATCGGCGTACTAATATTGAATTATCAAAAGAATATTTTGGAACGGTAGTCGAGTATTTCGGCGATGAAATGCCTCAATTTGTTCACTTACGATCTTACATGCTCGCGTACGTGACGATTAATTTGTTAAGTG
This sequence comes from Potamilus streckersoni, assembly GCA_016746295.1. Taxonomy (NCBI): domain Eukaryota; kingdom Metazoa; phylum Mollusca; class Bivalvia; order Unionida; family Unionidae; genus Potamilus; species Potamilus streckersoni. The sequence continues at coordinate 160,238 of JAEAOA010000982.1, read as the reverse complement.
TCGTTAATAGATTTCCAGACGTTGCAGTTCGAGTCGCAACCGACTCATTTTATTACCACGAAAAACACCAGAGCATCGTCGACAGGTATCTAGGAGACGGGGAAACATGGGGAACTTGGAGAATCAAAGATGAATCATTACACAACTACGATAAATCAGCTGATTATTCCGATAAACCAGAATTTCATGGTTGTGAAATTAGTGAGTGTTCAACTGCTCCAAGTGTGCATGATCCTATAGGACGTCATAGAATTATTTATCTGAACGGACCTGGTGGTTGTGGTAAGACTACTCGAGTGTTAGAACATTTCCGTTGTATTGGAAATGAACTAATTGTGCTAGCGCCAACTCATCGCTTAGTTAGGGAATTCCGTGAAAAAGGATTTCACGCGGAGACTTATCATCACTACTTTAGATACAGCGGTGGTGAATGGTCCACGGAACGTATGGGAAATAAAAAAATTCATCCCGTGATAATGTTTGATGAAGTTTGTATTATGTCTGAATCTGTGTTAGAAATGTTTTTGAATTGGTTGAAAACAAAAAATACTGTCGTTGTGTTTTGTGGAGATCATGGTCAACCACCGCCGTTTGAAGGATTTTCCCCACATTGGTGGTTACGGTCACACGTCGATTATTACGAAGAAATGACCATCGACCGTAGGTCTCTCGATGATGAACTGGTTAAATTAAAATCGTCGATCAGGTGCACGAGTAATAAGAATCAGGCTAAAATATTTCGTGAAACCGTAATCGATAACACATATGTTGAATTTATTAATAAATGGTCACCCGCCGATCTTGTCGTAGCCAGCCGAAAGAATACGCGTGATAGTATTAACGCGGCGTTATTTGAACTTCACGGATATAAATTTCCTAATGAACTTGTGCCGTTGCAATACCGACCAGTGGATACTCGGCTACAAAATATCCTAGTTGATATCCCTGGAAGTGATGAACAACGAAAATTAGTCTTGAATGATGTTGTCTACGTGAAGTTATCAGATGTTGAAGGTGCGTTAAGCATGAAAAAATCACCATGGCGGTTAGGATATGCCTCAACGATACATTCAACACAAGGACTAACTATCACCGACACTATTGTTTGGATCATTGACGATTTCATTGAATGGGATAACTTAGTGTATTTGGCCGTTAGTCGAGTTCGTCGAATGAATCAGCTTAGACGAGTTACTTTAGATTACTCGGCGGAAGTTTGAGTATCTTCAGGAATAACTAGCAATTGTTCTCGAGTAAAGTTTCTTTGTGGAGCGTCATAATCTAGCGTGTAGTATATCGGTCTGTACATCAACGAATGAGTTCCGTATATGCTATGTGTTGTGATACTCCATATTGGATCAGTAGATCTTTTAGTACCACCTTCTAATTCACCTGGTTCGTACAAATACCGTACTGTTGACCCCCACAGAATTCTTTCTTCATGAACGTCTATTGGAAACGACGGTTTTGTTTTTTTCTGATATTCCTCGTTGATTGTTTTTACCACCGCGGGGAGTCTTTTAACCCATTCTGTTGATCTAGTTGGTTGAATAAATTCTTTTGCATATTGATGGGCGAATAATTTATCGGCAAGTGTCCTGTTAAATCGTTCAACGATAGCCTGATCACGATGAATTGCTTTATGTCCGCGTCGGATGGTGACATTTTTTGTCATTGTTGAGATTACTTCTCCACGAAATTCACTACCTGGATCAACCTGTAACAACACCGGCCATGTAAGCGAGCCACGGTTGTAGATTTTATTGAATGCTTGTGCGACTTCCGCTGATTTTTTTGTGCGAAGCGGTTCGGCATCTTTTGTTCTCGTAGCTATATCAACTACCGTTAACGCGTATTTGAATCCGTTATCGTGCGGGAGATATAAAATATCCGCCTGATGTACTTCATTCGGGACGTAGACGTCAAATGATCCATATTTGATAGACTTCGGACGCGGTAAGTAAATCTGCCATATAGCCTGTTTTGATAACCATGATTTAGCAACGTCACGAGAAACTTTAGCCGTCGCGGACAGCTTATCTATCGCGGACTGTCCTCTGTAATATCCTTGCGGAGAATAATAAATTTTTCTCATCCGTGAGATCGCCGACGATGAAATAGTTGACGCTGACATTTATTAGATACTAGCACCAATTAACAATTTGCCTTTCATGGCTGACTTAATAATCCACGAGGCAATTTTCTCTCTGAGATTTTTATTTTTTTATTAAATTCAGCGCATGAATTAAATTGACGTCAGCAAGATGTCTTTGACGGAGGTCGTTACTTCGGTACGCGATATCATGACGTCGGCAGGCTTCGTCGATGGCATTAATGGGAAATTCTCCAGGACGTGGTTGATCATTCTCGTCAAGTCTAATATCTAACCGAGTTCCCGGTCCACAGTAACTATATCCGGGGAGATGTTTTTCTCCGGGATACTTAGACCAAGGGGTACCTGGGAGTTTACTGAGTCTTGCGGCGATATCACCTCCGCTTTTTTTTTAATAAACCTGAATTTCTTTGTGCCGCAAGACGTACATATTCCCGACGTAGCTTGTCTGTTATTTTTCGTTGTAACCGTTGTTAAGTTATCCGTGTCAGTGCGAGCCTTACATTTAACACAATATAAATCCATAATTGTTATTGTTGTATAATCAAATGGAAATTACTGATTTTTCAGCGAAGAAAGGCAAAACACCTATTAAACATCATCCAATGTTACCAAACTCAATTCGCGGTATTATTATAGGACCATCAGGATCTGGCAAAACGCAATTGGTACTTAATCTTGTTATGAAATTTACCAAATGGGATAAATTATACACGATAGCACCTAGAGCCGACGATCAAAACTGCTATTCAGTGCTGAAAGATTTTAATGATGTAGCGTCAAGCGATTTAGGATACAATCCCGTGGAGTTTATCTATGATATAGCTGAATGTCCACATATCAATGATATAGATGGCTCTCTCAACAACATGATAATATTTGATGATGTCATGTTAGACAATCAAAAAGGACCAGCTCTGTTATTTTCGCAAGGACGACACAAGCACACTGATATGTTTTATTTAACTCAACGATATACTCAAATTCCTAAAGTGATTCGCGACAATTGTAATTTTCTTTGTGTGTTTAACGGAGTTGATACTCACACGTTGAGAAATATCTGGATGACATGGTGCTCCGACATGGAATTTAATAAATTTAAAAATTTCTTTAGTGCTGCTAAGCAAACTCCTCACGGATTTATTACAATAAATTTGAGCGATCCTAAAACGCCATATCGCGTCGGGTTGGATAAAATTTTCAATTGACGACGTCGACGATTTTCGTGGAGGAATTTGCAAACCCACATCTGTTCACGTGGGAATGAGTAACATCTAGGTGAATTTTTTTTATAATGTCAGATCGACTCGTGGCGGCCTCTATGGCGACTATTTTTGGAGGAGGGGTTGGCGGACGGATTAAATTGCTGGGTTCACCCCCCTCTGCTGCTTAAAAGACAAATTCCTTACGACACAACTTTATTATTATTATTGCTGTTGTTGTTGTCTTAGTAGTAGTAGTAGCAGTAGTAGTAGTAGTAGTAGTAGTAGTAGTAGTAGCAGCATATTTTATATTACTATTGAAACTGGTGCAGAGATCAATAACACAACAAATTCTTCCTTCCCATGACTCTAAGTTAATAAAAAAATAGAAAATACAGATGAATAATCTGCAAAACACAGAGGCAAAAACCAACATAGAAATAAAAGATAACTTCCTTACCACACAACTTTATGAGAATGATAATAGGAATCAAAACCATAATTTAACATTTACTTTGTTACTTTCATATGTAATATTCCTCCTGCAAAACCATCCAATTAAATCAATCATAGTCAATTAAACTTTTAGTTGATAGTTTAAACTGACAAAGTCTCTAGTGCATTTAAAATACATCATGGAAATAAATAAAATATAAAGCAGAGCAAACATTCTACCATAAATTACGATTAGGTAAACAAAAATCAGAAACACTTTCAGTAGTTTATGTTTGGTTAGAGAATGATAACATAAATATTCAATTTATATTGCTATCGGATTACAACAATTGAACTGTTTTCTAGTTAGTCCAGCTATATCACAACGATCGGCTTGATCAAGTTATTCTCATTAGAAGAAAGGAAAACAAAACATTAAAGAGGCAAAATAAATAAAAACATACAGGAAAATATAGAAAACGAAACGAATTTGTTATTATTACTATTAACGGTACAAAGGCTGTAGAAATCTATAACTCGCAAGTTTTTTCTGTTTGATAAATATTATAAAGAATTTAAAATGGTTGCACGGTGTGGTACATTACATTAAAAGCAAATCAATTTTCTATTAGTAGTAGTGGTAGTTAAAATAGGCGTGCTAAATGCATGAGTAGAAGTAGCATATTTACTTACAAAAATTTACTGACTCTTACCAAAATGTCACTGGCACAGAAGTTTTCCTCGGTGTTAATAGGTCGACAGTGGGTTGAGGTCAGATTAAGGATCACTCAGCTAATAATTATTCTCTATTTATTTTCGCACACCTGCAAGCATGCCTATATTATTGTATTTGTTAAAACCGTTTACAATATTAATCTTCGCTGTTCCTGCAACAATGTTTGAATATGCAATTACTTACAAACCTTACTATTTTGCCATTACTAGATAGTGTAGCTTTGCTAGAATAATTGCATCTATACATTGATTCTAAGAAGAATATATAAAACATTTTACGATACCCTGCACGAAAGAAACTACAGACAAAACTCTACAAGGATAAACGTAAATGAGACGCAAATTCCTTGTTGTCATTGTCAGAACCACGACAACGATCCTTTATTCTTTAACAAGTGGAATCCAATTAGGAAACGCTTGCTGAGAAACTTAACAAATAACTCTAATACCTTAATATAGGAAATGTCTGTAAATTCCCTACGACAACAAAATGGTAATCCTGAATTCCACGTAAAACAAATTCATGACAATTATAAATAACATGAGTATTAGTTGTAATAGTAGTTGTTCAACAGTGACCGAAATCTCTGTTCCTTACAATAATCGCAATCCCAATAAGAATAGCTTTATCAAAAACAACATAAGTAAGATCTAAAACTCAGAAAAGAAAGTGATAGATAGTCAACCGTAGATCGTTATATTATTATTATTATTATTATTATTATTATTATTATTATTATTATTATTATTATTATTATTATTATTATTATTATTATTATTATTATTTTTGTTGTTGTTGTTGTTGCTGCAAGTAGCGCAGCAATCCCTCACTCTTAAACACATTTATTCCCATAACCAGAAGTTGCTCATAAGAAGAAAATATCTGTACAATAACGAAGCCAACACACCTGTAGCAATAGCGAACGCAGGAAAAACAAGAATATATTTTTATTTCACAATGATTAAATGACTCCAAGTACATAATGTTTGACTGTTCTACGTTTAGAGACGATTTTGCTTCTTTTGTGCCATTCCATATGATAAGTTTATGTATGTATGTATGTATGTATGTATGTATGTATGTATGTATGTATGTATGTATGTATGTATGTATGTATGTATGTATGTATGTATGTATGTATGTATGTATGTATGTATGTATGTATGCATGCATGCATGTATGTATGTATGTGTGTATGTATGTATATATATATATATATATATATATATATATATATATATATATATATATATATATATATATATATATATATGTGTGTGTGTGTGTGTGTGTGTGTGTGTGTTTCGATCAATGCATGAATATAAAAGTATTGGTAGCAATTACTAATGGCTGGGTGAACTAATATATGGATGGATTGGTAATTAATTCATTTCTTAAATATACTTTATACCACTTTCTGTGTATGTGAATGTATTGTATGTGCGTATTTGCTATTGCCTTTATATCCAGTATTAATCGACTTATTTGTTGATACTGTTTGAAGGACTTATCTCACTGTCTGATGTTTACACTGTATCTATGATGCAAGTTTGCAGTCGAATGCTCGAATCACTCTGGCATGCACTCTTTGTAATAGATTATGAATAAGGCACACTTTTAACAAGTTTTACACATCCTGTTCACTACAATAAGTGTATTTACAGCTTGAAAGAAGTTCTTGGTGAGGGAATGGATTGCTGGGTGTTACATTTTGACAAATTTGGAATCATTAAAAAGACCCACAAAATTTGGATAATCTGCACAATGTATGTTATATTAAAACAAGATATCCTTGTGTTAGGTATGACAAGGAAAAGTAGTTTTTATGGTTTTTGTATATTGAATCAATTACACACCTGTAGATGAAAGATTATATGCATACATTATTATATAGTACAATTTTTGTATAGACTAAAAGCTTCACTGATAATTCCATGATCGCTCTAGCTGCCAAATGTCCTTGTTGTCAAACGATAACTTTGCAACTGTTCAATGATGAAACCTTAAAAGAAAGATTCAATATGTTATATTTTTGTTGTGCTGCATATTTAATCTGTAATTCACATTATTAATTAAAGGCAGATGGATCACATTACAGTCGGAAAGTACTATTTTGTTGATCATAAACACATTATTACGCTCATATATATATATATATATATATATATATATATATATATATATATATATATATATATATATATATATATATATATATATATATATTCCTACAAGTACGAGAATGGCGATATTTTCTAGTAAAGAACACACATGGAGGTTACTTTATATGACATTCCAACGCATGACGTCAGTTTGGTTAGGAATATTAATACATGTTGAGGATGTTTCTATCGTTGTTGTCTTAGCGCTGCTGTAATTCATCAAATAGCCTACATCAGTGAACATGACGCTTATAAAGTGGCCGCAATACTGTGATTTTCATCAGTTTCTGTGCATTACTTCACAGAATCAGATGCAACAAATTGACTCAATAGAACGACCAGCAGTTCAAACTTATCTTTAGCAAACAGGACATTTCCCACTGAATGACAAAGCTGCATATGCAATCTTTGGGGTCCAATGTTTAGTTGGAAAATCCGTTTCCTCATATTTGTATTGAATAATATTAGTATTTTGTTATCTTGAAAACTGATAAGCGTCGCCTCTCGTTTGGAATGTTTGCGATTATTTTTGTAAGTACACAGTGTCTTCAGGAGCTATCTGCAGTGCCCATTTGGACGAAGTTGTTATTATCTGTCATTATCTTACATAACGTCATTGTATTAACGGCAAAGATAAAGATTGTAAACGGTTTTAACACATACAATAATATAGGTACGTTGGCAGGTGTGCGATAACAAATAGAGAAGGATTATTAGCTGATTGATCCTTCAACTGAGCCCAACACACAGTCGACCTACTAACACCGAGGAAATGTTCTGTTTCAGCGATATTTTGGTAAGAGTAAGTAAATATTTGTAAGTAAATATGCAACTTGTACTCATGCATATAGCACGCCTATTTCAACTACCACTTCTAATAATACCAAATTGATTTGCTTTTAAAGTAATGGGTCACACTGTGTAATCTGTTTTAATTCTTTATAATATTTAAAAGTCTGCAGTTTAAATAATGAGATGTATTTAAAAGATATTAAAGTGTAATGCAGTGGGATTGTATCTTAATACTTTCTAAGTTTAAGGGTGTCGTCTTAAGGTGTGACATGCTTGAATAGTCTATTACTTGATTCAAAGTTGCGTCAGTATTAACATTATGCCATTTTGAGTTACACCCTAATAAATTGCCCAGCTGATACATTCCTGTGATAAGAATAATACACCTTCCAGAGCACATTTTCAGTGTGTCTATCCTGCACTAGTCTCACATTCACATATTATTGTATGAGTCATTTTTCTTTCTAGTGTAGGACACACAGGAAATATGTCTTTCATTATATGCCTGCTGTATCGTATAAAATGATCTTCTACAGCAGAGGATAGCTGACACAAAATGCAAAGTAAGCCAAGATTTCCATTGGAATATGAGCAAGTTCTTACAATATTTAAGACAAAGTATAATAACAAGGCAAGATTTGTCTTGAACGACGAAATAATAAAGCCGAAACCACGTCATTTAAATTATTATTTAATACGTTTTCATCACAATGTTTAAAATTGAATTGTGCACTGATCAACCTTGCTGCGCTTTTATATTACGTATCCTCTTACAGTGGATAAAGCTTTCCGCTTTCTCGCGTAATCAAGGGGACAAGTGGATTTTAATTTACACTTACAAAAAAAAAAACAGATTAAAAGCGTGTAGGTCTTTGTCTTCATTAAGGATTTATTTTAGTCAATGCTGGAGAAATTATACAATTTATTGCTCAGGAACAAGATGGTTTGAGACTCGCCACCACTCACGATGCCTTAACGTCTTTTGCGAATCGAATTTAGAACACGTGTAGTAGTATCATATTTATAATATTCGGCACAATTCCTCACATTTAGCAATCCTACGATGAGTTTGAGTTGACTGATGGAAAAAGGCCACGGATAATATTCGGCACAATTCCTCACATTTAGCAATCCTACGATGAGTTTGAGTTGACTGATGGAAAAAGGCCACGGATAATATTCGGCACAATTCCTCACATTTAGCAATCCTACGATGAGTTTGAGTTGACTGATGGAAAAAGGCCACGGATAATATTCGGCACAATTCCTCACATTTAGCAATCCTACGATGAGTTTGAGTTGACTGATGGAAAAAGGCCACGGATAATATTCGGCACAATTCCTCACATTTAGCAATCCTACGATGAGTTTGAGTTGACTGATGGAAAAAGGCCACGGATAATATTCGGCACAATTCCTCACATTTAGCAATCCTACGATGAGTTTGAGTTGACTGATGGAAAAAGGCCACGGATAACATTCGGCACAATTCCTCACATTTAGCAATCCTACGATGAGTTTGAGTTGACTGATGGAAAAAGGCCACGGATAATATTCGGCACAATTCCTCACATTTAGCAATCCTACGATGAGTTTGAGTTGACTGATGGAAAAAGGCCACGGATAATATTCGGCACAATTCCTCACATTTAGCAATCCTACGATGAGTTTGAGTTGACTGATGGAAAAAGGCCACGGATAATATTCGGCACAATTCCTCACATTTAGCAATCCTACGATGAGTTTGAGTTGACTGATGGAAAAAAGGCCACGGATAATATTCGGCACAATTCCTCACATTTAGCAATCCTACGATGAGTTTGAGTTGACTGATGGAAAAAGGCCACGGATAATATTCGGCACAATTCCTCACATTTAGCAATCCTACGATGAGTTTGAGTTGACTGATGGAAAAAGGCCACGGATAATATTCGGCACAATTCCTCACATTTAGCAATCCTACGATGAGTTTGAGTTGCCTGATGGAAAAAGGCCACGGATAATATTCGGCACAATTCCTCACATTTAGCAATCCTACGATGAGTTTGAGTTGACTGATGGAAAAAAGCCACGGATAATATTCGGCACAATTCCTCACATTTAGCAATCCTACGATGAGTTTGAGTTGACTGATGGAAAGAAGCCACGGATAATATTCGGCACAATTCCTCACATTTAGCAATCCTACGATGAGTTTGAGTTGACTGATGGAAAAAGGCCACGGATGATATTCGGCACAATTCCTCACATTTAGCAATCCTACGATGAGTTTGAGTTGACTGATGGAAAAAGGCCACGGATAATATTCGGCACAATTCCTCACATTTAGCAATCCTACGATGAGTTTGAGTTGACTGATGGAAAAAGGCCACGGATAATATTCGGCACAATTCCTCACATTTAGCAATCCTACGATGAGTTTGAGTTGACTGATGGAAAAAGGCCACGGATAATATTCGGCACAATTCCTCACATTTAGCAATCCTACGATGAGTTTGAGTTGACTGATGGAAAAAGGCCACGGATAATATTCGGCACAATTCCTCACATTAGCAATCCTACGATGAGTTTGAGTTGACTGATGGAAAAAGGCCACGGATAATATTCGGCACAATTCCTCACATTTAGCAATCCTACGATGAGTTTGAGTTGACTGATGGAAAAAGGCCACGGATAATATTCGGCACAATTCCTCACATTTAGCAATCCTACGATGAGTTTGAGTTGACTGATGGAAAAAGGCCACGGATAATATTCGGCACAATTCCTCACATTTAGCAATCCTACGATGAGTTTGAGTTGACTGATGGAAAAAGGCCACGGATAATATTCGGCACAATTCCTCACATTTAGCAATCCTACGATGAGTTTGAGTTGACTGATGGAAAAAGGCCACGGATAATATTCGGCACAATTCCTCACATTAGCAATCCTACGATGAGTTTGAGTTGACTGATGGAAAAAGGCCACGGATAATATTCGGCACAATTCCTCACATTAGCAATCCTACGATGAGTTTGAGTTGACTGATGGAAAAAGGCCACGGATAATATTCGGCACAATTCCTCACATTAGCAATCCTACGATGAGTTTGAGTTGACTGATGGAAAAAGGCCACGGACAATATTCGGCACAATTCCTCACATTTAGCAATCCTACGATGAGTTTGAGTTGACTGATGGAAAAAAGCCACGGATAATATTCGGCACAATTCCTCACATTTAGCAATCCTACGATGAGTTTGAGTTGACTGATGGAAAAAAGCCACGGATAATATTCGGCACAATTCCTCACATTAGCAATCCTACGATGAGTTTGAGTTGACTGATGGAAAAAAGCCACGGATAATATTCGGCACAATTCCTCACATTAGCAATCCTACGATGAGTTTGAGTTGACTGATGGAAAAAGGCCACGGATAATATTCGGCACAATTCCTCACATTTAGCAATCCTACGATGAGTTTGAGTTGACTGATGGAAAAAGGCCACGGATAATATTCGGCACAATTCCTCACATTAGCAATCCTACGATGAGTTTGAGTTGACTGATGGAAAAAGGCCACGGATAATATTCGGCACAATTCCTCACATTTAGCAATCCTACGATGAGTTTGAGTTGACTGATGGAAAAAGGCCACGGATAATATTCGGCACAATTCCTCACATTTAGCAATCCTACGATGAGTTTGAGTTGACTGATGGAAAAAGGCCACGGATAATATTCGGCACAATTCCTCACATTTAGCAATCCTACGATGAGTTTGAGTTGACTGATGGAAAAAAGCCACGGATAATATTCGGCACAATTCCTCACATTTAGCAATCCTACGATGAGTTTGAGTTGACTGATGGAAAAAGGCCACGGATAATATTCGGCACAATTCCTCACATTTAGCAATCCTACGATGAGTTTGAGTTGACTGATGGAAAAAGGCCACGGATAATATTCGGCACAATTCCTCACATTTAGCAATCCTACGATGAGTTTGGGTTGACTGATGGAAAAAGGCCACGGACAATATTCGGCACAATTCCTCACATTTAGCAATCCTACGATGAGTTTGAGTTGACTGATGGAAAAAGGCCACGGATAATATTCGGCACAATTCCTCACATTTAGCAATCCTACGATGAGTTTGAGTTGACTGATGGAAAAAAGCCACGGATAATATTCGGCACAATTCCTCACATTTAGCAATCCTACGATGAGTTTGAGTTGACTGATGGAAAAAGGCCACGGATAATATTCGGCACAATTCCTCACATTTAGCAATCCTACGATGAGTTTGAGTTGACTGATGGAAAAAAGCCACGGATAATATTCGGCACAATTCCTCACATTTAGCAATCCTACGATGAGTTTGAGTTGACTGATGGAAAAAGGCCACGGATAATATTCGGCACAATTCCTCACATTTAGCAATCCTACGATGAGTTTGAGTTGACTGATGGAAAAAAGCCACGGATAATATTCGGCACAATTCCTCACATTTAGCAATCCTACGATGAGTTTGAGTTGACTGATGGAAAAAGGCCACGGATAATATTCGGCACAATTCCTCACATTTAGCAATCCTACGATGAGTTTGAGTTGACTGATGGAAAAAAGCCACGGATAATATTCGGCACAATTCCTCACATTTAGCAATCCTACGATGAGTTTGAGTTGACTGATGGAAAAAGCCACGGATGGCGTAATATCAGTTTCACCTCCAAGCAGTAGCGGACGATTCAAAGTTTTATTCGTGGATGATTTTCCATGTACTAGCAGACCTATCATCCAGATAAATGACGATTAAAACCAGATATGTTTATGATGTTGCTAGAGCTCGTACAGATTGAATAAGGTCATGAAAGAGATTTATCAAGACATGATAAAACAGTATATTAGAAAACGTTCATAAACGAAATTAAGAACATTTCGGTGGATCGCTTGGATATACACATTTCATATATATTTTTCAGGGATATATATTTTACAATTTTTCTGACTTGTCTTTTCAAAGAGTCCTGAACAATCTTGTGTTAACGGAGTTGACCAGTAAAAGTTGTACAACCCAACATCTTAAGGACGAGAAAATTGGAAAATAAAGGACACCACCTGATAGAAATGTCGCAAAACTACTATGATTGAGGTTTCAAAACAGATCCTGAATCGGTGTAAAGTGACTTAATGGACATTTAAGTCCATGTCAAAAATTGATTTAATGTATGAAACATAGCTACACATTTTCTTTGTATCAGGTGTATGAATCTCAAGAGAAGCTAACCACATTGTGTGATGTATGTTCCTTGTATCCCTGGGCATGTAAATATGAGCAAACCACATTGTGTGATGTATGTTCCTTGTATCCCTGGGCATGTAAATATGTTTTGGTTCACCAGGTCATCCTGAGGTTTTCATAGCACATATCATTGTAGAACACATTAGCCAATGCAAATAACAATTCCAAAATCTTATATTCTACCATCCTGATCTATCTCATCATTGCCACGTTAATTGTATATTTCTTTTATAATGTACGTGTACTGAAACAGGTGATTTAAAACCACAGTTGTCATCATGATTATGAACGATGCTAGACAGGAACTTTGGTGGGTATCGAATTAAATATAGCCTGGCTGTTGCAAGACCTAATACGGGTATCAAAGCAAACGTAAATTTAAAAAGATATTATTACAAAATCATTTATAAACCAGGTGGAGGTGGTTATTTAAGAAATGTATCTATACATGCATTATTAAATTGGATTTGTATTGCCGAAATTGAAATTAACCGAAAGAACGAAAAGATACAACATTAGCGATAGCGATTCACTAATTTATCTTTCATAAAAGAAGAAAAAGAAACGGAGGAGGAAGAACGGAGAAGAAAATGAAATAGAAGAAGACTAAAATAATAACTCAAACGTGAATGTCACCTGATGGTTAAATAATGCTAAATAGTCGAAGTACTCAAAAATATATCTATATGTGACGGTCTCTCCTTTTATGTCCTCTGCTTCTTAGTCGGTATGTCAACCAAAGCTAACTCAAGTAAAATATTTCCCAGTTTTTGAAAAAATGAAACCCATTTCTAAACAAACTTGTATTGCCCACCTTCTTCTGATTTATAGTTGATGCTGCTGCTGGCAAACCACTCATAAAAGGAGGCAAGTTATAAAGTTTACTGGATACATACAAAAAAGGTCTGGGAAGATTTGCTCCTTTTGGGGGTAGGGATAGTAATTAAAGTTTAGTTGATACTACATGCCAATAACCAGAGGATATGAAGTTTAGAATTGGATCAATAACGCAGATGTAACAAAGTTGGCGTCTAAAAAAAACTTTCCAAAGATGATTAAGATGACAATCCTCGTTAAACGTTATTATGTACGCACGAAATTCAATGCTCCGATAAAGACAATATTTAGTAGTAGAGGGAAATGAGGGTTTCATCCCACTTTATTTTTTTACCCTCCAAACAAGTATAAATTATAGTCCTAAATTATCCCCCACCCCTTTTTCCAAAATAGTGAAATGAGGGTTTTGGCCCACCACCCCCTCCCACACCTCCTCCCCCACCCCCGCAAAACCCCTCATTTCACTCTACTACTACTATGTAGACAGATATTTTGTAACCAGACAAAACAACAGGTGTTGGAATGCCATAAGCTCTGTCAACAGAAGTGACGAATTTGTTAGAACAACGTATGTTTGGAATATGATTATTCTAAAGACGGCAAATAGATTTTACCACAAATTTTTTATCAGATAACAGGATGAAAATTAAACTGTGTATTAGAACGTTTCAGTTAACAAGGCGGAAATTAAACTAGCATTAGAATGAAAATGATATTATTTTAGTTATATTATATTTTAAGTTTAGATAAAATTTTATGTTACTCATATTTTTTGTGATATTTTTTTTCATACTTGCTAACCCTCATTGGTAGAATATCTGTTAACATGTTGTCAATAATACGAAATTCACGTAATAAATCATCCATATTATATTTAACTCCTCGTAGGTAAGACCGGATCTGATCAAGTAGTTTCTTGTAAGTTTTAATTGATGTTAAACAACCGTGCTTCTTTATCAAAAGTCTTGGTTCTACTTTTTTACACGCCGCTGTAAGTGAAACACCAATAGCGGATATGATTAACAAAAAAGGATTTAATGATACCCCACTTGAAATTATACCAGAACTGGTCATTAACAAGGGTAGATATGATATTACTCGAAGGATCTTGTTGTAGTATTTGTAACATTTTTTTACACACCAAAGTTTTTTATGATAATATTTATAATATTGTATTAATGCGTCTACATCTTGTTTTGGAATATCTTTTGAAATATGACTGAAATCAACTATACTTCTTTTCATTATAATATTAGTTCACATAGTCCTATGTTTGGGTAATCAAAATAAAAGATTTTTGTTCAACTATAAATTCCAAACACCAGAGAAAATTCGCTAATTGTAAAGTTTTATCAACTGGTTCAAGTACAAATTCTTGTTCAGAATTTTGGTTTATTATTATAGATAATACTCCAGATGAGTCATCATTTAGAAAATGAGATGGATATTTGGTAGATATTCTAAACTTTACACTGCTAAGCACTGACAATCTATACACACCAGTAACTTCTGCAATATATTTAATAGAATTATTTTTTGGTGTCCACCTAGTAAGACCAGATGCAACAGTATACACAATATTTTTAATCTGTTTGTGAGGTATTTTAATCATATTTGTTTTCTCAACAATATTAGGAATTCCACTAATAATATCATTGAGTTTTGTGTTAATATCATTGAGATTTGTGTTAATATTAGCGAGTGTAATGCTAACATTTGATGGATTTCCAAAAAATTCATCTCTAATTTTGTTTATGTTTCTGCGAAAACTTAAAAATGTGTTCACGTGACTGGTAAAATCAGTTTTGAGCGCTGTGATTTCATTAGTAATTGAAGCGTCCCAATCATTGACGTATTTTTTAGTGACAGCATCCCCATCCTCAGTTGGGTTTCCAAGATCTGTAATCTTGTTTTGTGTCATAACAATATTCCCACTTGGATTTCGTACAACTACATCTGACAGTTTTACGTTACTCGTCTTTAATCGTCCTTCTTTGTCCTGGAAAATGACGACTTCATCTGGATCTACGCTGGTAAGATTTAGTAAATTATTGATTTCATTTTTGAGCCGATCAAGAGTTGCATATTTGGATAAGTCACCTGTGTATAAATCTCCTAAAAATGTTCCAAATTTTGTATAATAACTCATTATTTACTGTCCTAGATAAAATTATCAACACTAGTTTAATATTATATAAAATGGCAAAATCGTCGATATTAAACTTTGATACAGAGAGACTAGTGAAGCATAAACATAACAATGAACTTCCTGATTGTCATTATCTTATTGTTGGGCGAACTGGATCGGGGAAAACAAATTTACTTATGAACTTGCTTTTTGGTGATAATTTTAACTACGATAGAGTTTATATTTACACAATCAATCCACAGCAAGATAAGTATGAGTTATTAAGTGAGTATAATGAAAAACTTCGTGATGATCTTAAAGCTGGCGAAGATTTTTTTATAATTAGGCAGCCAGAAGATCTTATTCCAGTCAATCAACTTGATGCAGATGAACATAAGATAGTAGTTTTTGACGATATTCCGCTAAATAACATGGAGATGAATAAAATAAGATCATATTTCTCACTGTCACGTAACAAACAGTGTAATTCTATTTATCTCGCTCAAGGATTTTATAATGTTGACAGGTTTATTAGGCGAAATACGGGTTGTTTTATTTTATTTCCAGGACTGGATAATGTTGACGTTAGAAATATTGCAAGCGAGCAATGCGGTGGCGTGACAAAAGATAAGTTTATTGAACTTTACCGTAATGCTACAAAAGATAAATTTAACTTTTTCTTGTTTGATAAACTTACAAATGATCCAACTAAAATGTTTCGCTGTTGTATTGACACTTACTTACAGTAAAGCGTTTCAATTTTATAAAATTTATAATTATAATAATGGACAAACGAGCAAGATACAGACAACACATAGAAGACCTAAAAAAACTTGCTCAATCTCAGGCATCACTTAAGCAAAAAGTACAAGAAGCGCGACGTGGGCAAGTAACTGCTACAGAAACAACAGCTACAATTTTCAAGCCGGTTACTGAAGCATTATTAGGTAAACAACCTGAAACTAAACCACTGTCAGAAGAAGAACTTAAACAACTACAGGAAAAAGGTTTGGTTGGAATTGTTAGAGAACAACAGGAAGCAGCTGCTGCAAAACTTGTTACTAGATCTGATGAAGAAAAAAGAAAACTGATTGAGGCACTTACAGCAAATATAGCTGATCCTGCGGCTAGACAAGCAGAAACAGATCGATTGATAAACAATCCGATGGAACTTGAGCGAAGATTAGCAGAGTTAACAACGCAAGGAATAACAAATATTATAACAAATTTATCAGGAGACATAAAAGATATCAGAGAGGAGCAACAAAGAGTCGGTGATCTTACTGTAAAGTTTATGGAAGTTGGAGATCAAAGATTTTATTTTACAAAAAGAGCAAATGATGAGATAAAAGGTAGTGAATATGATGATTTTTTAAACAAAGAAAATATAAGGGGTATTGATGATATAAGCAAGTGGACTGATGCAGAATATCAAGCATTAATCGATAAATTAGATGTAATATTTAATGACGGAGCTGCTGCTAAAGATGAATTAAACACGGTTACAGAGATTGATAATATGATTCCACTTTATGAAAGAATGAGAAAGGGTGTCATTGCTCTCACGTTTAAAAAAACAGCAGAAAATAGTAGAGCAAAACCTTTTGGTAAAGGGTGGAGTTTTAAAAGAAAATTTGATAAACTCGATAAATCTCGTGTAGAAAAATATAGAAAAGAAAAAACAGGAACTGGTGTAAAAGTATTTACTTCATCTACTGAAATGATAGGTAGATTAATGTTATTAATATCATCAAAGGAAGCTGGGAATGTTAGTGTTGAACTTGATAATGAAATCATTGACATACTTGTTCATCTAAGATCGAGTGAATTATTAACATCTGACGAATATGAAACTTTACACCGCGACTTAATCGCGGCGACTTAATTTTGTAAAATGATATAATATTAAAGGAATGCAAACAACATTATTACTAAACTCTAGCGAGTCTACAGAAGATAGCGCAAATTTTTCAGTAAATTATATTCCACCTATCCAACTAGATCCTACAAAACAATATGAAATTGGATTAATTTCTTGTACTTGCTGGAATGCTATACCTAACGTGAAAAATGATGTTAACGATGAAATGTATTTTACTATGATTACAACATCTCCAATATCTACAACAAAAAAAATAAAAATTCCGCAAGGAGCTTATAATATTGAAGATCTAAACAAGACGATCAAAGAGCTCATAACAAAAGCTGACGGTGTGGCTGATAATTTTGAATTAGCAGCAAATTATAACACATTGCGAACTAGGATAACTTTGAAAAATATAGCAATCAATCTTGAACCAAGAGAAAGAAGTATTGCACAACTGTTAGGATTTACTGAAAAAACTTACACTGCACTTGATCAGCCTATTACATATGACAGTGAACTGGCAGCAAATATAACAGAAGTAAATACAATATTAGTAAATTGCTCTATTGCTTCTGGCTCTTATACATCAAAAGGTAGCAAAGGTCAAACGATTTACAGTTTCTCACCAGAAGTCCCGCCAGGTTCTCTCATGCAAATAACTCCACGACATATTATATATTATCCTTTAAACGTTGAAGATCAAATATCAAGTATAAGGATGCAGTTGACAGATCAATCAGGAAAACAGTTACATGTTAGTAATGAAGTTGTAACTTATTATTTACATCTACGCGAGCAAAAGTAAAAATTATGCAACATCAAATATAATGAAACAGAAAAAAGTTTATCGAAGAAAAATAGTAGGAGGATTTTTTGGAAATATATTCACTAAAGTTATTGAAAATATTCCAGGACTAGCACGTAAAGTTGCACCAATTGCTATTGACGCTGGTAAAGCTTTTGCAACTGGGGCTGCATCTGCCGCTGGGACAAAAAATAGCTGATAAAATAAAAGGTGATCCACCGACTGCATCTGAAATAAAACAAGTTATCTCAGAAATCGCTCCAACAAAAGAAACTCAAAAAGCTATGATAACAACAACAAAAAAATTATTATCACCAAAGGGCGAGCAGATCATACAAAAATTAATATCTAAAGTAACAGTGCCGCAATAAAATTTTGTATAATCTAATAAAATAAAATGTCTGTTAAAAATTATCTCGACTTAACAGAAACTTATGACATCGACAACGATGTGACAGAATTCGAGTTTGTTGAGTACCTTGATGAAAATTCTAACGAACCAAATAAAACTGGTATTAGAACCTTTAACACCAGAGACGAAGATGTATTTCTACTGCCACATAAGGCTATGTTAGAAGTTCGTGGTCAGATTATGACAGTAGCCAATCCACCTGCTGCAATTGCAGTTGGAGCAGAAGTAGCTCTTATAAATAACGGCTGGTGTTTATTCAAAAGTGCTAGATATCAACTGGCCAATCAAACTATAGAAGATATTTCAAGTCATCTACAAGTTGCAAGTACAATTTTCAATATTATCTCGTTTTCCGACGATTACTCGAGATCTACTGCAACTAACATGATGTGGTTTAAAGATACTGGACGGGGTATAGCTGAATCAACAGAATTTTTAAAGAGAGGCGCTATAGTACATGGAGCTGATGCTGATGCAAATGCTGTAATTGTGAGAAATTTTCTCATTGCTAATGCAGACGCGCTAGCTATTGTCGCACCAGGTGCAGCTGCTAATGCAGACGCTACAAGAGTTTCTCTTACAGCAGCTTTTAATAATCTAAATATAACACCACCAGCTGCAGATGCAAACGGTACTGCGATGTTAAATTTACTTCTTAACACACTTGACGTGAGAAATCCACGCTATAACGATGGTTTTGCTAGGCGAAGAAAACTTGCAGCAGGATCACGTCAAATTACAATGATGCTTCCACTAAGCACAATTTTCGGCTTTTGTCGCGATCATGATAAAGTATTCCGTGGAGTAAAACATACTCTTATTTTAGATCGAGCAGACCAAAACGATTGCTTGTTTAGATCTGGAGGGGTTGATGTACAGTTTATTATAAACAAACTTGCTTTGTGGATGCCACGTATAAGACCATCAATCACTAAAATGTCAGAATTAAATAGTACGCTTGATAAGCATACGAACAGAATTTACTTTAAGCAGCATAAAATATATCAGACAGCGGTTCCAAATACTACTGACTACACATGGAGGGTCACAACAACATCAAGCGAACAACTGCCGAGAAATATCTTTGTCGTATTTCAACAGCACGCTCGACGAGGAAAACAACAAAATAATGCAATATTTGACCACGCTGATGTCAGACGAATATACGCTAGATTAAATTCAAAGCAATATCCAGAACGAGCTATCGAGTGCAATTTTGCTGATGATGTTAATAAAAATATTTCTCGACCGTACATGTACCTGCTTGACGCAATGCAAAAATATCAAGATGTTGAAGATGGAACTCAAATATCAGCAGAGGAATTTCGTACGCTTTATCCTATATTTCATTTTGATGTTAGTAAACATAACGAGCGAGCTGTAGACAGCACAGCGGATATTGAAATTACCTGGACACTTGGGGCGGTTCCAGTAGCGCCGTTATACGTATACGCATTAGTGATTAGTGATAGATTTATCACGGTAGATTCTATTGGAGGTAAAATGACAGTTCAAGTTTAATCTACAGTTGTTATATAAAATGGCAAGGTATATTGTAAAAGAAGTGTATTTGACTGATGGCCAAGTTAAAAAATTAGTAGCTGCTATTGCAAAGCGAGAACAGGTATCATTAAAAATCAATCCTAATATTTCTGATGGTGTTTTAACAAAATTAATGCTAACAAAAAATCAAGTAAAAAAGTATGATCGTAAAAAAACTTTTGTTTTAAATTTGAGTGCTGCACAAATGACAGCGATGGCAAAAGAAGGTGGTTTTCTTGGTCCGGTATTATCAGTATTAACTAGTACAATAATACCTAAACTTTTACCAGTCTTAGGCACATTAGGACTAGCAGCAGCGTCTGGAGCAATATCTGGCGCAACGAAGAAAGCAGTCGTAGGTAATGGTATCATTCGTGGAAGTGGAATAAAAAATTGTAAATTTTATGTAAATAATATATTATAATGCCACAAAAGAAAAAGAAATCACCAACAACAAAAAAAAAAGAAAACAACAAAAACAAAATCACCAACACCAAAGTGCAAATGCATATGCAATCAAACAAAACAAGGAGGAATTATTCCGTTCGCTCCACTTTTGGCGGGACTAGCGGGAAGTCTGCTGCCAAATCTTTTAGGAATCGGACGTGGTCTAACATTACCAGGAACTCGTCGACCCCGTTGAGTAATTTTGATATCATTGATAAGTTAAAAGCGGTTCCTGGATTTCACGGAGTTTATTCTAAAGATGAGCTCGCAGCAATAAAATCACCATCAGCTGTAAGTTCGTGTGTTATTAATATACAAGATTTCAATGACGGATCCGGCACACATTGGGTAGCAGTTTATAATAATTATTTTGACTCGTGTGGACTTCCTCCAAGCGATGTAATAAAAAAGTATATGAACAAAAAATTTAAAAAGATATATTATTCATCAAATCAACTCCAACCTGTTGGAACATCTGCTTGTGGATATTATTGTATTATGTTTATCCAACAGATGAGCAGAAATGTTAAATTTTTAAAATTTATTTTACAGTTTGACAAGCAACCTTCTCACGCTAATGATGAGATCGCAATTAATTTTATCTAAACTTACAAGTATAATAATGTCAACATACTGTCTCAAGTGTAGAACTAAAACAGAAAATATTAATGAAACAACAGAAAAAACAAAAAACAACAGGATAATATTAAAAAGTTTTTGTGTAGTCTGTGGAAAAAGAAAAAATACATTTTTAAAGAAAACGTCCCCAGCGATAGTATCTCCAGCGACATCCCCAGCGATAGTGTCTCCAGCGACGTCGCTAGGATCTGGCTACCCTAATATTATTTTAGTCGACGATTAAAAATATAGAATGATATGCAACTGTGATTCTGACAGAGATTTGTGTCTTGAACAAAATAAAATTGTCGCATACTGTCAATGTTGTAACAACAGAGAAATAATAGGGTCAGGTATAGATATACATAAAATTATTGGAAAATTGCCAAAACCAAAAGGCGGTTGGACATTGCCAGGTCATCGGTATACTGGTCCGTGGAATCCACTAGATCAACAACTAGATGAAAACGATAATCCGTTGCCAGGACAAGAGCCTTATAATCAAGTGGATGCAATAGCAATGCGTCATGATATCTGTTATCGTGATCATGAAAACTCAAAATTAGATTGTGATAAAGTAATGTTAGACGAATTACGTGATATGAAGCCAACAAATCTACGAGAACGTTTTGATAGAAGATTTGTTCAGGGAATGATAGGAGCAAAATATAAACTCGGACTCGGAGAGTCTCGACTTGGAAAAAAAGTATACGATGATCTTGCAGTCGAGCTGCACAGACCTAAAAAAAAAAGTTCCCACGACGTAAAGTTGTCGCTAATGGTGTAGATGATATCTGGGCAATAGATTTGGTGGATGTATCTAATCTAGCTCAGTTTAATGTTGGCGCTGATGGCGCTCCAAAAAGGTATTTGTTTAATGTTATAGATGTTTTTAGCAAATATGCTTTCAGTGTACCTGTTTCAGATAAGACAGGGACTTCAGTGACTGATGCGCTAAAACAAATAATAACGAGTACAGAAAGAAAACCGAATAAAATCTGGACTGATCACGGATCCGAATTTTTTAACAAAAAGTTTGAACAGTTTCTAGAACAAAATAATATAAAAAATATATTACAGGAAACGAAGGTAAAAGCGTTGTTGTTGAGAGATTTAATCGCACGCTAAACGAGAAATTACACAAACATATGACAGCTAAAAACACCAACAGGTACATCGATGACCTTTCTCAAATCGTAGGTGAATATAATAACACGAAACATCGAACCATCAAAATGACACCTAAAAAAGCTGTTAAAAATCCGATATTAGCAAATGAAAACATGTACCGCAGACATAAATTTAAGGTTGGTGATAAAGTTAGAATTTCTTTGATGAAAAAGGTATTTGCAAAAGGATTTACTCCAAACTGGAGCGAAGAAGTATTTGTAATTGATAAGGTACTTTTAACAGTACCTGTAACGTACGTTTTAAAAGATCTGGCAGGGGAACCGATCGTAGGTAGTTTTTATGAACAAGAACTACAGAAAACTGAGCAGGATGTTTTTGTTATCGAGAAAGTGATTAGAAAAAAGGGGATAAAAGTTTAGTCAAATGGCGTGGGTATAGCGATAAATTTAACAGTTGGATCCCAACCAAGCAGATTATGATATAATGCTATTATAAATTAACTCATACTTTTGTTTGACAGATTTACATTTTACTGGTTTACATAATGATATTAGATTCTGCTTACGATCGTTAGAGATCGTCATTAGATTAAAAATTTTAACGAATATGAAATCGAATTTGATATTTTTCTGTCGGCCTGGAATCTTGATATTTAAGAAAGGTTTGATTAGCTGCCAAAACAGTTGTTGTTCGGCAACGGTAAAATTAAATTTTATTATTTGTTTAGCAATGTGATACTTGACATTATACCGTTTAGTTGTTGATCTGCTGTAATTTGATCTGTCAGCAACAGTGACTATTTCACCATCATCATCAGATTCATTGTTATACAAAATATCATCTTCACTATAACCAATAGATTTGTCTATAAAATCTTTGGAAAATGTGACCTTATCGCTGGTGACTTTGTCGCTAGTATCTTCTTCGTAGAGTTCAGCAAGTCGTTTCATCAAGTCCATTATTATAATATATTTTTATCTAATTTATTATTATAAGATGACTGATGAGATAAAATATCACCAAAAAGTTAATATAGTAAATTACAACGAACTAGCCGAAGCGGTAAGAAAATGTTTGTTGGGTTATAGTGTTGATGTTATTGTAATGCAAGGTGATTCTCATAAAATATTAATAACAGAAGCAGAAAAAAATAAAATTAATGAAAGTGCAGTAACGACGCTAAAATTTAATCACGATGATATCATAGCATTTGCTCATCATTGCTTGACTAAAACCGAATTACAAAATATTATTGATCATCATATCTAAAACCAATCCTAGCATCGTATTCGCTTGAAAAAGTTGATTTCAATACTCCATCAGCTATAAATTTTATTGTTCTGGAATTTATCTTATAATATTTCGCCGCAGCTGTAATCGATTTAAATTTAATCTCCTCATCCGTTTCGAGGTTTTTTGAAATAACAGGTTTTATTGGGTATCTAAAATTAATACCACCACCTCGTCCTTTTCTTACATTTTCCTGTTGGGTAACTAGTTCTAGATTTTCCAATCGATTATCAGTCTTTACGTTATTGATGTGATTAATAACAAGACCATTGGGTATAGATCCGTTGAACACCTCGTAAACAAACCTATGACCATAGTAATTAACTTGATTCGGCGATGTTCCTCTAACAGTTACTTTGATATATCCCATATTGTTCATAGTACCAAGAACATTTTTAGTTTTTCTGTTTCTAATAATACCGCGATCGTTAGCCTCGTATAAGTCAAAGACAGGATGTGGCTGAACCTCATCTTGTAAGGATAAGTTTTCAATGTTGTCATCAGTAACTTTACCATTATAATGATATACACGCTGTCCCTCTGGAATATCATCGCAGAACAACGTGTAAATAAAATCTTTTCTAAACATTGCAAGCCTCTCAGCATTATCTCCCTTTACACTAATCGTAAAACCTGCTGACGTTAATTTGCCAACAGATATTCTAGTTTTGATGTTAATAACCGAACCTAATACATTTCCAGCGTAAAAGTTATACTTTGGGTGAATTTGATATGCTTCTTGCTCACGTGCACTTGTCAGATTTACTGTCATTATATTATAGGCGATTTTTTTTATCTTCAATTGATTTTTAGCGCATGCGCAGTGTGAGGTAAAGTTATACTTTGGGTGAACTTGATATGTTTCTTGCTCACATGTGTTTGTTAGATTTGCTGTCATTATATTATAGGAGATTTTTTTATCTTCAATTAATTTTTAGCGCATGCGCAGTGTGAGAAAATTATCAATTAGATATTACATTATAGTATAATAATGTTAAAATTGCGTGATATAGCTAAGAGAAGTCTTATGGGAGAACCTAATAAAATAGCGACTGCTTTTGCAGGTTTTGATAATAGTTATCAGTTTGATAATCAAATTGTTTTAGTAAATTTTACTACAACAAATCTTTACCACCTACTACAGACAACTGTAAAACGTGAGCTTGAAAAACACAAAAGTATTAGATTATTTGTGCAATATCATGTTATATTTTCAAAGTTAGTTATAACGGAAGAATCAACTAACAAGGAAATTGCAGAACCTTATATGAACGCAAAATCAAGACGTGTTTTGCTTGGGACTGATCTGTTATCACTATCTGATGAAATACACCAAGAAATCTGGAAAAAAATAGAGGAATTCACTCAATTAGGTTCGGGTTGGAAGTTTGAAATGATCAAAGAAATATTGTTTCACACGATGAAATATAACGCATTACGAGGTAGTTCATACATCGACCTGCCACCAAAAATAAAAAGTAAAAGATGTTGTATAAACATCAAAAACGTAGATAACAAATGTTTCCAATGGGCTGTTCTTTCCGCACTATTTCCAGCAGAAAAACACGCTGATCGCGTTGAAAAATATATCAGTCACATGTCTAGATTAAATTTTAAAGATATTAACTTTCCTGTGGCAGAAAATCAAATACCAAAATTTGAAAAGCAAAATAATGTTTCAATTAACGTTTTCGGACTAGATGAAAAAGAGGATGTATACCCGAGATATATTTCAGAAAAAGCTTCACAATGGACTATAAATTTACTGTACTACAAAAATCATTACGTTTGGATTAAAAACTTTAACGGACTAGTTGGTAAACAGTACAATAAAAATAGGAACAAAAAGTTCTTTTGTTACCGCTGCTTGCATGGTTGTACTAACAATGAAACATTACAAAAGCATTTACAGTACTGTAGTGATGTGCAAAGAATAGCAATGCCATCTAAGGGAGATAGTGTGTTAAAGTTTGTCCATCATAATCACAAACTAAAAATTCCTTTCGTTATATACGCTGATTTTGAGTGTTTACTTCAACCTGTACTTGGCGTAGAAAATAATCCTAATCAATCGAGTACAAGAAAAGTTCAAAATCATGTTCCGTGTGGAGTAGCGTACAAGGTAGTTTGTTGTACTGATTCGAGATTATCTAAACCGATCAAATTATATCGAGGTAAAAATCCAGCTGTTTGGCTTCTCAAGCAGTTGATTAACGAAGTTGATAATATTACTTATCGTTTGAAAAAAGTAACGCCAATGTTAAAATTAACACCTCAACAAGAATCCGCTCACGAGCAAGCAGAAATTTGTCATATTTGTGAAAAAGCTTTTAACGATGACAAAAAAGTACATGACCATTGTCATTTGACTGGATAGTACCGTGAAGCGGCTCATAATCAGTGTAATTTAAAATTTCATGCTCCAGATTTTATTCCAGTTATTCTTCACAATTTTCGAGGATATGATAGCCATATTATAGTAGAAGCTTTTGGTGATCTTGATATAAAATCTCATCTAAAACTCGATAACATCATCAAATGCATCCCAAATAATTTTGAAAAGTACATGTCAGTTACGCTAGGTAAATTGCGTTTTATTGACAGCCTGCAGTTTATGGCAGCCTCGTTAGATGAGTTAGTGAAAGGTTGTAGTAAATTTGATAACCTAAGAGACTGTTTTGGAGATAAATTTAATCTACTAGCTAAAAAAGGAGTTTTTCCATACGAATACCTCGATGATTGGAGTAAATTTGATGAAACATCTTTACCTGACAAAGACAAATTTTACTCACAACTTAAAAATGAAAATATAACTGATGATGAGTACAGGTATGCACAAGATATCTGGAAAGAGTTTGATTGTGAGACTTTTGGTGATTATCATGATTTATACCTGAAAACTGACGTGTTATTATTAGCAGATGTTTTTGAAAGTTTTCGTGAAGTGAGTTATAATAATTATGGACTAGATCCTTGCTGGTATTATTCTGCCTCTGGGTTGTCATGGGATGCTTTGCTAAAGTTTAGTAAGGTAAGGTTAGAATTACTGACTGATGTTGATATGTTCAATTTTATCGAAAAAGGTATCCGAGGTGGTATTAGCGTGATAACAAAAAAATATGCTGAAGCAAACAACAAATACCTGAAACAGTATAACCCTGACCTTCCTTCGAAGTATATAATTTATCTAGATTGTAATAATCTTTACGGTGGTTCGATGGCAGAACCAATGCCTTTTAGCGGATTTCATTGGATCACGGTTGATCGATTTCTATCAGGGACAGAAAAAAAGATACCCGACGATGTTTCCTATTTCGTTGAAGTTGATCTTGATTATCCAAATTCGCTACACAAATTACATAACGATTATCCTTTCTGTACGGAATCGATGGTCATAGATTATAGTTTGTTATCAAAAGAACAACAAGCGTTAGCATCACCAAGGCAACATTCCATGGTAAAGAAACTAGTACCAAATTTACTTGATAAGAAAAATTACGTTTTGCATTACAAAGTTTTAAAACAAGCAGTCGATGCTGGTCTTGTGTTGAGAAAAGTTCATCGTGTACTAAAATTTAATCAGTCGGCGTGGATGAGAGGTTATATTAACTCAAACACTTCAAGAAGAGCTGCAGCAAAAACAGAGTTTGAGAAAAACTTTTTTAAACTGATGAACAATTCCGTTTTTGGTAAGACGATGGAGAATATTAGGAAACGTGTAAATATTGAAATAGTTAATGATGTCAATCGCAGAAACAAACTTGTGTCAGACGATGATTTTGTGAGCATGAAAATATTTAATGAAAATCTTGTTGCGATACAAAGAAGAAAAACAAATCTAAAACTAAACAAGCCGATCTATGTTGGAGCTGCTGTGTTAGATTTATCAAAGTGGCTGATGTACGATTTTCATTATAATTTTGTTAAAAATCAGTGGCCGGCTAGTAGATTATTGTTTACTGATACTGATTCGCTCGTATATGAAATCGAATGCGAGGACATCTATCAGGACATCTACAATAATCGACATCTGTTTGATCTTTCCGATTATCCACGTGACAGTAAATTTCATGACGACACAAATAAATAGGTTATTGGTAAGTTTAAAGATGAAATGAACTCGAGCGCTATCAAATATTTTATCGCATTACGCAGCAAAATGTATGCCGTATTGTTTGACAATAATAAAATAACGAAAAAAGCTAAAGGTCTGCCTCATAATTTTGTTAAAAAGTTTATGAAATTTGATGACTACAAGTACGCGCTTGATGGTGGTGTTAGTTTTATGAGAGCTATGGCAATTCGAACTAATCATCATAAACTCGAAACAGATGTCATTATCAAACGTGGATTGTACAATTTTGATGACAAACGCTATTGTAAAAATGGGGTAGATACATTTGCCTTTGGGTATTTTCATTGT
The DNA here is from genome assembly GCA_016746295.1 of Potamilus streckersoni. Lineage (NCBI taxonomy): Eukaryota > Metazoa > Mollusca > Bivalvia > Unionida > Unionidae > Potamilus > Potamilus streckersoni. The sequence goes on along the minus strand of JAEAOA010000982.1, from coordinate 132,011 downwards.
GACTAAAATTTTATCTAAACTTATAAAATAATGTTTGAAAGTTTGACAATGACAGATAGCTATAATAGTAACATCAAATATCTAATGATGGACGGTAAACAATTGACAGTTGAATTTAATAATGAAACATCAGGTATATGTTTTAATGGAACACGTGACAAGTTAAAACTTTCGCTCATCAGATCTGATAACAGCGAGTATTTCAATTATCTCGAACAATTGTATCAAAAGTTGCTAGCGGAATTTAAAAACTTTCACAGCCCCATTAGCCAACAAAACTACTAAACTCACAATTGATCTCGATCGGTCAAGGGTATATTTTATCAACAAAAAATATCCTCTGAACAAACCAGAAATGAAAGATTTGTTTGAGTCCCATCGCTGTGTGAGCGGTAAAGTAAAATTTAGTATCTATAGTCGTGATAGTGAAGTATTTTTAATATCAACAGTTGAAACATTAATCATTGGTAATGAGATATAAAATAATATCATTTTCATTCTAATGCTAGTTTAATTTCCGCCTTGTTAACTGAAACGTTCTAATGCACAGTTTAATTTTCATCCTATTATCTGATAAACAATTTGTGGTAAAATCTATTTGCCGTCTTTAGAATAATCATATTCCACACATACGCTGTTCTAACAAATTCGTCACTTCTGTTGACAGAGCTTATGGCATTCCAACACCTGTTGTTTTGTCTGGTTACAAAATATCTTTCTACATAGTAGTAGTAAAGGGAAATGAGGGGTTTGGCGGGGGTGGGGGAAGAGGTGTGGGAGGGTGGTGGTGCGCCAAAACCCTCATTTCACTATTTTGGAAAAAGGGGTGGGGGATAATTTAGGACTATAATTTATACTTGTTTGGAGGGTAAAAAAGTAAAGTGGGATGAAACCCTCATTTCCCTCTACTACTTATTTATCCAAAAAGCACCTTAAGCAATTAGTCGATACCGTTCATCGAAAGACTAAAGAAGTTTCAGCTTATTTCATGAACATGGGCAATACTATAGACTAGGTAGCATTCTGTTTCCCAACATCACAGGTGCAGATTAGATGAATAATGAAGGAGTAAACTAAGACGAGCAATGGCGCATGAGCAGAGAGAAATGGAATAGGTAGCAAGAGAATCATGAGAGGACGCAATAACGTCTCCCTGAAACGTTGAAGAGCGTAGCAAAGGCAGTGCATGAGGAAAGATATACCAAAAGGATAGAATGGCAACAGCACCAGAAAAAAAAAATCAGAAGCAACAGCCACAGGCTTGCTTATTTTTCCCTATCCCTCCTTACCAACCGCTGTTATGGAGGAAATCTACGATTGCGGCCACTGAGGCCTATCAATTTTGATATATTCATCCTGGTGAAGATTAGTGCAGAGGCACCTGTTTCTCAGTTTATATCATTTAGGTGTCCATAATGAATGGAAGAAAATACAAATTGATCAGTAGACAGATTATTGCATATATAATTGTTCCATAAAATAACGTACCCATCTCTCATCCCAACATTATTTCGTACACGTCATTAGCGTCAGTGAAGAAGATTAAATAAAACGTCTGATTCTCAGATACTCTTGAAGAATATATTCCTGCTAGGATATAGAGAAATTAAGATATTGTGTCACTGACATTGTATTCGTTGCACCCAAAAAAGCATTGAGTCAAAGAAAAATATATACAGGTCCGAAATGATCTGGACCTTTACTCCTCCCAGCGCACAAAATTAAAGAGCTGCAAACGTTGAATAAATTTACACCAATTGAATAAATTTCTCATTTAATGATAAAATAATAATTTAAATAACACACAATACACCAGGTTAAATAGACACTTTATTGTATATATAAAATAATCTTTTTGGCATAATTGGGGCAAATCCTGTCAGCACACTGCACCAGCCCAGCTCTGAATTGTTTTAAAGGATACCTCATGACAGAAAGCATGTTGGAGTTTGTAGGGTTGTTAAAATTGTCCGATACCTGCAAGTGTTGGGCCGCAAGGGGCGGACAGGAGGTATATACTGACGATGGTCTGATACCTGCATGTTGAACCGCCAGGGACTGACAGGAGTTATATAGGGACAATGACAACCGAAACACGACAAGTCCGATCCGAGGATGCTATGATACCAAACATCAGCCGATACCATGCATGCACCGCAGGAAGCAGGTATGAATTATATGGGCATAATAGTGGAGTACATTTAAGTACTAACACAAATTCATTTCTAGGTAAAGTTTTTTGAATGCATGAAAACTTGGAAATGTTGCTGTTTTTGAAAGTGCTGAAAACCTTGTTCAAAAGTCGACACCAACCGAAACTCGACAAGTCCTATCCTAAGGATGCTAAAAAAAACAAATTACATGGTGGAAGGTGGGGAGGCGGGTGGTTCTTTCTGCTGATAAATGTTTTAAGTTAGATGTCGCAATCGACAGTTCACCGAAAAGCACACATCTCCACACGCACCCTGTATCCACATGAATGACACCAACAACCGACAATGCCTGATCACATGCTCCAAACTCAGCCATCTGACTGGCTAAACATGACATCACATCCAAATTTAGCTACCAGACCATTCATATTAATGACATCACGTCTGGCAGCAATAAACCTTTGCAGACAAAGAGGGGTCCAAAAAGGGGCTAGAGAAGGATGTACTGTGTATCATTCAAACTACATTTAATCACTTAAATTACACTTTAAATAACACACAATACACCAGGTTCAATAGACACTATATTGTACATATAAAATAATCTTTTTGGCATAATGGGTGCAAATCCTGTCACAGCACAATGACAACCGAAACACGACAAGTCCGATCCGAGGATGCTATGATACCAAACATCAGCCGATACTCCATACATGCACCGCAGGAAGCAGGTATGAAGTATATGGGCATAATAGTGGAGTACATTTAAGTACTGACACAAATTGGGGTTCAATGCAAAGTTTTTTGAATGAATGAAACTTAGCAATGGCCAAAACGAGTGAAAGTAGCACTGTGACTTTGGAGCGGTGTGACTGTAACGAGGCCCCCAATTTGAAGTAAGGTAAGGATATATAAGGGGACTGATGCCTGGAAATGCATGAAATATATATGAATTGCATGGTAAAGCCTGATGTACGGGAAGGTAAGAATGTTCGATACATGTTTTCGATAGTCAGTTAGGAATTCACATGTACACTAATAGATGATACCAGTGAAATGACAGTGTAGCATAGATAAAGTATTACAACAGCTCTTAAGCATAAAGAAATAATTAATAAAATTGTGTGATGGTTTCACAAATAAACAAATGAAAAATGTATGATATACAACAGCATGTAATGAACTAGTGAGGCAATGGATTTGACATCTGTCTCTGTGCCAAGCTAATTCTATCCGAGTGCACCTGAATATATCCACCATATGCATTAGAGGACATCGACTTAAGGTATGGATAAGATATTCCTGAAATCCAGCTTTAGCGGCACTTGTAGCTAGGCATACCGAACGTCACAGTACATAGAATAAATATGAATATCCACCCCTTGACGGAAAACATCAGTCTTAGATGCTCTAAGATGCAGAATGAATATGCGCTTAACCGTATGAAAAAAAGGGAAAAAAGTCAAAATACTTAACTAAATTGCATAAATCCAAGAAATGCTAAAAAACACAAAGCACTGCACGAACAAGTCCAGTCAGTGAACACCCTCTTGCAACACGGGTAATAACTGCACCATCATCTTGTATGTAATAGGAAATCTGCGCATACTATATGTTTGCCCATGAAGTATACTCTGTAACATCTCTGCTGCTGAAAAGCATTACTATGACCAGCAAATAGGTAATGGAATCAATTCCTGCAAGATATAGCTTAATTGTTGAATACTGCAGCTGCATCAGAGTATGACAGCATCGCATGTTACAAAATAAAGCACAATATCTGAGAGTACTTGTAAAGTGTTTGAATGCGCAATAATGCCTGACATTGCCAAAATTACACATACACTTATTGGCAGCTCTGTATATCAACCTATTATGATCAGTCAAAGAATACAAAAATTTATGTGCAAGTTGTTATCAAAATCGCATAATTCTAAAGTCAGAAGTCACACACAATATCCAGAAACGTTTGTATTGCATGTCCCTGAATACCAGCCGGAGACGGAAGTGTTTTAATACCATCATGTGATGAACCCATTTATCCACCCACAAGATGACTGAAATGTACACACAATATCCAGAAATGCTTATAATCCATGTAACAGAATTACAGTGGAAGAATGTGTTGAAAGATAGTCATGTCTACAGTGAACCCATAAATATTGAAGTGCTCTCCCAGGAAGCCATATGAAGTGCAGTGCCCCTATGGTCTGGACGGCTGTATTGATCTGTGCACCCATCAGTAGTATTAGGAAACAAGGGTTTTAGCCCCCCACCCTCCCACCTCAAAAAAACCTTTGTTTCCTACTACTACTAAACAGACAGGTATTTTGTAACCAGACAAAACAACAGGTGTTGTCATCCAGATAAGCTCTGTCATACAGAGGTGACGAATTTGTTAGAACAGCGCATGCGTGGAATACGATTATTCTAAAGACGGCAAATGGGTTTTATAATCAGTCTACCACAAGTTTTTTTATCAGATAACAGGATGAAAATTAAACTGTGTATTAGAACGTTACAGTTAACAAGGCGGAAATTAAACAAGCATTAGAATGAAAATGATATTATTTTATATCTCGTTACCAATTATTAATGTTTCAACTGTTGATATTAAAAAAAACTTCACTAGCACGACTATAGATACTAAATTTTACTTTACCGCTCACACAGCGATGGGACTCAAACAAATCTTTCATTTCTGGTTTGTTTAGAGGATATTTTTTTGTCGATAAAATACACCTTTGACTGATCGAGATTAATTGTGAGTTTAGTATATTTTTGTTGGTTAATGGGGCTGTGAAAGTTTTTAAATTCCGCTAGCAACATTTGATACAATTGTTCGATATAATTGAAATACACGCTATTATCAGATCTGATGAGCGAAAGTTTTAACTTGTCACGTGTTCCATTAAAACATATACCTGATGTTTCATTATTAAATTCAACTGTCAATTGTTTACCGTCCATCATTAGATATTTGATGTTACTATTGTATCTATTTGTCATTATCAAATTTTAAAACATTATTTTATAAGTTTAGATAAAATTTCAGTTGGAAAAGATAATGTCGAGTATAGATCTATCATCACGACAATACCCAAGGGCAAATGTATCTACCCCATTTTCGCAATAACGTTTGTCATCAAAATTACACAATCCACGTTTGATAATGACATCTGTTTCAAGCTTATGATGTTTCGCTCGAATTGCCATAGCTCTCATAAAACTAACACCTCCATCAAGCGCATACCTGTAGTCATCAAATTTCATAAACTTTTTAACAAAATTACGAGGCAGACCTTTGGCTTTTTTTTGTTATTTTATTATTGTCCAATAATACGGCATACATTTTGCTGCGTATTCCGATAAAGTATTTGATAGCGCTCGAGTTCATTTCATCTTTGAACTTACCAATAACTTTTTTATTTGTGTTGTCATGAAATTTACTGTCACGTGGGTAATCAGAAAGATCAAACAGATGTCGATTATTGTATATGTCCTGATAGATGTGCTCATATTCGATTTCATATACGAGCGATTCAGTATCAGTAAACAATAATCTACTGGCTGGCCTTTGAATTTTAGCAAAATTATAATGAAAATCGTACATCAGCCACTTTGATAAATCTAACAAGGCAGCTCCAACATAGAACGGCTTGTTTAGTTTTAGATTTGTTTTTCTTCTTTGTATTGCAACAAGATTTTCATTAAATATTTTCATGCTCACAAAATCATCGTCTGACACAAGTTTGTTTCTGCGATTGATATCATTAACTATTTCGATATTTACGCGTTTCCTAATATTCTCCATCGTCTTACCAAAAACGGAATTTTCATCAGTTTGAAGAAGTTTTTCTCAAAATCTGTTTTTGCTGCAGCTCTTTTTGAAGTGTTTGAGTTAATATAACCTCTCATCCACGGCGACTGATTAAATTTTAGTACACGATGAACTTTTTTCAACACAAGACCAGCATCGAATGCTTGTTTTAAAACTTTGTAATGCAAAACGTAATTTTTCTTATCGAGTAAATTTGGCACCAGAGTCTTGACAATAGAATGTTGCCTTGGTGATGCTAACACTTGTTGTTCTTTTGATAACAAACTATAATCTATGACCATCGATTCCGCACAGAAAGGATAATCGTTATGTAATTTGTGTAGCGAATTTGGATAATCAAGATCAACTTCAACGAAATAGGAAACATCGTCGGGTATCTTTTTTTCTGTCTCCGATAAAAATTGATCAGCCGTGATCCAATGAAATCCACCAATAGGCATTGGTTCTGCCATCAAACCACCGTAAAGATTATTGCAATCTAGATAAACAAAATATTTCGAAGGGAGCTTAGGATTATACTGTTTCAAATATCTGTTGTTTGCTTCAGCACATTTTTTTTGTTATCACGCTAATACCACCTCTGATACCTTTTTCAATAAAATTGAACATATCAACGTCTGTCAGTAATTCTAACCTTACTTTACTAAACTTTAGCAGAGCATCCCATGACAGCCCAGGGGCAGAATAATAATAGCAAGGATCTAGTCCGTAATTATTATAACTAACTTCTCGAAAACTTTCAAAAACATCTGCTAATAATAGCACATCAGTTTTCAAATACAAATCATGAAAATCACCAAAAGTCTCACAATCAAACTCTTTCCAGATGTCCTGTGCATACTTGTACTCGTCATCAGTGATATTTTCATTTTTAAGTTGCGAGTAAAATTTATTTTTGTCAGGTAAAGATGTTTCATCAAATTTACTCCAGTTGTCGAGGTATTCGTTTGGAAATACCCTTTTTTAGCTAGTAGATTAAATTTAAATTTAAACAATCTCTTAGGTTATCAAATTTACTACAACCTTTCACTAGCTCATCTAACGATGCTGCCATAAACTGCTGGCTGTCAATGAAACGCAATTTACCTAGCGTAAGTGACATGTACTTTTCAAAATTATTTGGAATGCATTTGATGACGTTATCGAGTTTTAGACGAGCTTTTATCTCAAGATCACGAAAAGCTTCTACTATAATGTGACTATCATATCCTCGAAAATTGTGAAGAATAACCGGAATAAAATCTGGAGCATGAAATTTTAAATTACACTGATTATGAGCCGCTCCACGGTACGGTCCGGTCAAATGACAATGGTCATGTACTTTTTTATTACTAACGTTGTCAGTCCCGACATTGTCAGGGTCAATAGCTTTTTCACAAATATGACAAATTTCTGCTTGTTCGTGATCAGATTCTTGTTGAGGTGTTAATTTTAACATTGGCGTTACTCTTTTTAAACGATAAGTAATATTATTAACTTCGTTAATCAACTGCTTGAGAAGCCAGACAGCTGGATTTTTACCACGATAGTATTGGATTGGTTTAGATAATCTAGAATCATTACAACAAACTACCTCGTACGCTACTCCACAAGGAACATGATTTTGAGTTTTTCTTGTACTCGATTTTTTAGGATCATTTTCTACGCCAAGTACAGGTTGAAGTAATCAGCGTATATGACGAAAGGAATTTTTAGTTTGTGATTATGATGGACAAACTGTAACACACTATCTTTTTTAGATGGCATTGTTATTCTTTGTACATCACTACAGTACTGCAAATGTTTTTGTAATGTTTCATTGTTTTTACAGCCATGCAAGCAGCGGTAACAAAAGAACTTTTTATTTCTATTTTTATTGTACTGTTTGCCAACTAGTCCGTTAAAGTTTTTAATCCAAACGTAATGATTTTTATAAAATAGTAAATTTATAGTCGATTGTGAGGCTTTTTCTGAAATATATCTCGAATATACATCCTCTTTTTCATCTAGTCCGAAAACGTTAATTGAAACATTATTTTGCTTTTCAAATTTTGGTATTTGATTATCTGCCACAGGAAAGTTAATATCTTTAAAATTTAATCTTGACACGTGACTGATATACTTCTCAACGCGATCAGCGTGTTTTTCTGCTGGAAATAGTGCGGAAAGAACAGCCCATTGGAAACATTTGTTATCTACGTTTTTGATGTTTATACAACATCTTTTACTTTTTATTTTTGGTGGCAGGTCGATGAACGAACTACCTCGTAATGCGTTATATTTCATCGTGTGAAACAATATTTCTTTAATCATTTCAAACTTCCAACCCGAACCTAATTCAGCGAATTCTTCTATTTTTTTCTCAGATTTCTTGGTGTATTTCATCAGATAGTGGTAAAAGATTAGTCCCAAACAAAACACGTCTTGATTTTGCGTTCATATAAGGATCTGCAATTTCCTTGTTAGTTGATTCTTCAGTTACAAATAACTTTGAAAATATAACATGATATTGCACAAATAATCTGATACTTTTATGTTTTTCGAGCTCACGTTTTACAGTTGTCTGTAGTAGGTGGTAAAGATTTGTTGCAGTAAAATTTACTAAAACATTTTGATTATCAAACTGATAACTATTGTCAAAACCTGCAAAAGCAGTCGCTATTTTATCAGGTTCTCCCATAAGGCTTCTCTTAGCTATATCATGCAATTTTAATATTATTATACTATAATATAATATTTAATTGATAATTTACCTCACACTGCGCATGCGCTAAATATCAATTAAAGATAAAAAATCGTATATAGTATAATGACAGCAAATCTGACAAGCGCATGTGAGCAAGAAGCATATCATGTTCACCCAAAGTATAACTTTACCACACACTGCGCATGCGCTAAAAATCAATTAAAGATTAAAAAAAATCGCCTATAATATAATGACAACAAATCTGACAAGCGCACGTGAGCAAGAGATATATTATATTCACCCAAAATACAACTTATACGCTGGAAATACATTAGGTGTGGTTATTAACCTTAAAACTGGAATAACTGTTGGCAAATTGACTCCAGCGGGTTAAATATTAGTGTCAAGGGAGATAATGCCGAGAGGATTGCAATGCTTAGAAAAGATTTTATTTACACGTTGTTCTGCGATGACATTCCAGAAGGACAGCGTGTGTATCACGTAAACAGTAAAGTCACTGATGACAACATTGAAAACTTATCCTTACAAGATGAGTTTCAGCCGCATCCGGTCTTCGATTTATACTAGGCTAACGATCGCGGTATTATTAGAAACAGAAAAACTAAAAAAGTTCTTGGTACTATGAACAATATGGGATATATCAGGGTAATTGTTAAAGGAAAATCGACAGATCAGGTTTGTTATACTGGTCATAGGTTTGTTTACGAGGTGTTCAACGGATCTATACCCAGTGGTCTGGTTATTAATCACATCAATAACGTAGAAACAGACAATCGATTAGAAAATCTGGAGCTAGTGACCCAACAGGAAAATGTGAGAAAAGGAAAAAATAGTAATAGTATTAATTTTAGATGTCCAATAAAACCTGTTATTTCAAAAAACCTCGAAACGGATGAGGATATCAAATTCAAATCGATTACAGCTGCGGCAAAGCATTATAAGATAAAGTCTATGTCAGTAAAATTTGTAGCTGATGGAGTAATAAAATCAGCTTTTTCAAGAGAATACGATGCCAGGATTGTTTTGAAATATGATGATCAATAGTATTTTGTAATTCAGTTTTAGTCAAGCAATGATGAGCAAATGCTATGATATCATCGCAATCAAATTTTAACGTCGTTACTGCACTTTCATTAATTTTATTTTTTCTGCTGCTATTAGCAATATTTTATGAGAATCACCTTGCATTACAATAACGTCAACAGAATATGCACTATAACCCAACAAACATTTTCTTACCGCTTCGGCTAGTTCGTTGTAATTTAATATATTAACTTTTTTGTGATATTTTATCTCGTCAGTCATCTTATAATAACAAATTAGATAAAAATATATTATAATAATGGACTTGATGAAACTACTCGCGGAATTATACGAAGAAGATACTAGCGATAAGGTCACGCATAGTATTACATTTCCAAATATTTCATAGACAAATCTGTTGGTTATAGCGAAGATGATATTTTGTATAACAACAAATCTGATGTTGATGGTGAAATAGTCACTGTTGCTGACAGATCTAATTACAGCAGATCAACAACTAAACGATATAATGTCAAGTATCACATTACCAAAAAAATAATGAAATTTAATTTTACCGTTGCCGAACAACAAATATTTTGGCAGCTAATCAGACCTTTCTTAAACATCAGAATTCCAGGCCGACAGAAAAATATCAAATTCGATTTCATATTTGTCAAAATTTTTAATCTAATGACGATCTCTGACGCTCGCAGACAATATCTAATATCGTTATGTAAACCAGTAAAAGGTATATCTGTTAAACAAAAGTATGAGGAAATTTATAATAGCATTATATCATAATTTGTTTGGTTGGGATCCAACTGTTAAATTTATCGCTATACCCACGACATTTGACTAAACTTTTATTTTCTTTTTTCCTAATCACTTTTTCAATAACAAAAACATCCTGCTCAGTTTTCTGTAGTTCTTGTTCATAAAAACTACCTACGATCGGTTCCCCTGCCAGATCTTTTAAAGTGTATGTTACAGGTATTGTGAAAAGTACCTTATCAACTACAAATACTGTTTCGCTCCAGTTTGGAGTAAATCCTTTTGCAAATATCTTTTTTATCAAAGATATTCTAACTTTATCACCAACCTTAAATTTATGTCTGCGGTACATGTTATCATTTGCTAATATCGGATTTTTAATAGAATTATTAGGTGACATTTTAATGGTTCGATGTTTCGTGTTATTATATTCACCTACGATTTGAGAAAGGTCATCGATGTACCTGTTGGTGTTTTTAGCTGTCATATGTTTGTGTAATTTTTCGTTCAGCGTGCGATTAAATCTCTAAACAACAACGCTTTTACCCTCGTTTCCTGTAACATATTTTTTATATTATTTTGTTCTAGAAACTGTTCAAACTTTTTGTTAAAAAACTCAGATCCGTGGTCAATCCAGATTTTATTTGGTTTTCTTTCTGTACTCGTTATTATTTGTCTTAGCACATCAGTCATTGAAGTTCCTGTCTTATCCGAAACAGGTACACTGAAAGCGTATTTGCTAAAAACATCTATAACATTAAACAAAAATCTTTTTGGAGCACCATCAGCGCCAACGTTAAACTGAGCCAGATTGGAAACATCCACCAAATATATTGCCCAGATATCATCTACACCACTAGCGACAACTTTACGTCGTGGGAACTTTTTTTTAGGTCTGTGTAGTTCGACTGCAAGATCATCGTATACTTTTTCCCGAGTCTGAGTTTATATTTTGCTCCAATTATTCCCTGAACAAATCTTCTATCAAAACGTTCTCGTAGATTTGTTGGCTCCATATCGCGTAATTCGTCTAACATTACTTTATCACAATCTGATTTTGAGTTTTCATGATCACGATAACAGATATCATGACGCATTGCTATTGCATCCACTTGATTGTAAGGCTCTTGTCCTGGCAATGGATTGTCGTTTTCATCTAGTTGTTGATCTAGCGGATTGTAAGGTCCTGTAAACCGATGACCTGGCAAAGTCCAACCGCCTTTTGGTTTTGGCAATTTTCCAATAATTTTATGTATATCTATACCTGACCCTATTATTTCTCAGTTGTTACAACATTGACGGTATGCGACAATTTTATTTTGCTCAAGACACAAATCTCTGTCAGAATCACAGTTGCATATCATTCTATATTTTTAGTCGTCGACTAAAATAATATCAGGATAACCAGATCCCAGCGAATTTTTCGCCGGCGAATTTTTCGCTGACGACGTCACAGGGGACACTTTCTTTAAAAACATATTTTTCTTTTTCCGCAGACTGCACAAAAACATTTTAATATTATCCTGTTGTTTTTTTTTGTTTTTTCTGTTGTTTCATCAATATTTTCTGTTTTAGTTCTACACTTGAGACAGTATGTTGACATTATATTTTTAAGTTTAGATAAAATTAATTGCAATCTCATCATTAGCGTGAGAAGGTTGCTTGTCAAACTGTAAAATAAATTTTAAAAAATTGAGATTTCTGCTCATCTGTCGGATAAACATTATACAATAATATCCGCAAGCAGACGTTCCAACAGGTTGGAGTTGATTTGACGAATAATATATCTTTTTAAATTTTTTATTCATATACTTTTTTATTACATCGCTTGGAGGAAGTCCAAACGAGTCGAAATAATTATTATTATAAACTGCTACCCAATGTGTGCCGGATCCGTCATTAAAATCTTGTATATTAATAACACACGAACTTACAGCTGATGGTGATTTTATTGATGAGAGATTATCTTTAGAATAAACTCCATGAAATCCAGGAACTGCTTTTAACTTATCAATGATATCAAAATTACTCAAAGGGGTGGTCGTGTTCCTGGTAATGTTAGACCACGTCCGATTCCTAAAAGATTTGGCAGCAGACTTCCCGCTAGTCCCGCCAAAAGTGGAGCGAATGGAATAATTCCTCATTGTTTTGCTTGTTTGTGTTTTGGTGTTGTTTTCGTTTTTTTGTTTTCCTTTTTTCTGGCGATTTTGTTGTTGGTGATTTCTTTTTCCGTTGTGGCATTATAATATATCATTTACATAAAATTTACAATTTTTTTATTCCACTTCCATGAATTATACCATTACCCTCAACAGCTTTCTTCGTTGCGCCAGAGACTGCTCCTGACATTGCTGCTAGTCCTAATGTTCCCAACACCGGCAAAACTTTAGGTATTATTGTACTAGCTAATACTGATAATGCTGGACCAAGAAAACCACCTTTGACAACAATATCGTTTGCCATCGCAGTTATTTGTGTAACACTCAACTTTAAAACAAAAGTTTTTTTACGATCATACTTCTTTACTTGATTTTTTGTTAGCATTAATTTTGTTAAAACACCATCAGAAATATTAGGAATTATTTTTAATGATACCTGTTCTCGCTTTGCAATAGCAGCTACTAATTTTTTAACTTGACCATCGGTCAAATATACTTCTTTTACAATATATTTTGCCATTTTATATAACAACTGTAGATTAAACTTGAACTGTCATTTTACCTTCAATAGAATCTACCGTGATAAATCTATCACTGATCACTAATGCGTATACATACAACGGCGCTATTGGAACCGCTCCAAGTGTCCATGTAATTTCAATATCCGCTGTGCTGTCTACAATTCGCTCGCTATGTTTACTAACATCAAAATGAAATATAGGCTAAAGTGTACGAAATTCTTCTACTGATATCTGAGATCCATCTTCAACATCTTGATATTTTTGTATTGCGTCAAGCAGGTACATATACGGGCGAGAAATATTTTTATTAGTGTCATCAGCAAAATTGCACTCGATAGCTCGTTCTGGATATTGCTTTGAATTTAATCTAGCGTATATTCGTCTGACATCAGCGTGGTCAAATATTGCATTATTTTGTTGCTGGTTTCCTCGTCGGGCGTGTTGTTGAAATACGACAAATATTTGTCTCGGCAGTTGTTCGCTTGATGTTGTTGTAAACCTCCACGTGTAGTCAGTAGTATTTGGAACCGCTGTCTGATATATCTTATGCTGCTTAAAGTAAATTCTGTTTGTATGCTTATCAAGCGTGTTATTTAGTTCTGACATTTTTGTGATGGACGGTGTTATACGTGGCATCCACAAAGCAAATTTGTTTATGATAAACTGTACATCAGCCCCTCCAGATCTAAACAAGCAGTCGTTTTGTTCTGCTCGATCTAAAATAAGCGTATCTTTTACCCCACGGAATACTTTATCATAATTACGACAAAAGCCGAAAATCATGCATAACGGAAACATCATTGTAATTTGACGTGATCCTGCTGTAAGTTTTCTACGACTAGCAAAGCCTTCATTATAACGTTGATTTCTCACGTCAAGTGTGTTAAGAAGTAAATTTAACATCACAGTACCGTTTGCATCTGCAGCTGGTGGTGTTATATTTAGATTATTAAAAGCTGCTATAAGAGAAACTTTTGTGGCGTTTGCATTAGCATCATCAGCAGGTGCGACAATATCTAGAGCAGCAGCATTAGCAATGAGAAAATTTCTCACAATTACAGCATTTGCATCAGCATCAGTTCCATGTACTATAGCACCTCTCTTTAAAAATTCAGTTGATTCAGCTATACCCCGTCCAGTATCTTTAAACCACATCATGTTGGTTGCAGTTGATCTCGAAAAATCGTCGGAAAACGAAATAATATTTCAAATTGTACTTGCAACTTGTAGATTACCTGAAATATCTTCTATAGTTTGATTGGCCAGTTGATATCTAGCACTTTTAAATAAACTCCAGCCGTTATTTATAAGAGCTATTTCTGCTCCAACTGCAATTACAGCAGGTGGATTGGCTACTGTCATAATCTGACCACGAACTTCTAACATAGCCTTATGTGGCAGTAGAAATACATCTTCGTCTCTGGTGTTAAAGGTTCTGATACCAGCTTTATTTGGTTCGTTAGAATTCTCATCAAGATACTCAACATACTCGAATTCTGTCACATCGTTGTCGATGTCATGAGTTTCTGTTAACTCGAGATAATTTTTAACAGACATTTTATTTTATTAGATTATATAAAATTTTATTGCGGCACTGTTATTTTAGATATCAATTTTTTTATGATCTGCTCGCCCTTTGGTGATAATAATTTTTTTGTTGTTGTTATCATAGCTTTTTGAGTTTCTTTTGTTGGAGCGATTTCTGATATAGCTTGTTTTATTTCAGATGCAGTGGGTGAATCACCTTTTATTTTATCAGCTATTTTTTGTCCCACCGCAGTCCCAGCGGCAGATGCAGCTCCAGTTGCAAACGCTTTACCCGCGTCAATAGCAATTGGTGCAACTTTACGCGCTATACCCGGAATATTTTCAATAACTTTAGTAAAAATATTTCCAACATATCCTCCTATTATTTTTCTTCGATAAATCTTTTTTCTTTGTTTCATTATATTTGATGTTGCATAATTTTTACTTTTGCTCGCGTAGATGTAAATAATAGGTTACAACTTCATTATTAACATGTAACTGTTCTCTAGATTGATCTGTCAACTGCATTATTATACTTGATATTTGATCTTCAACGTTTAAAGGATAATAGATAATATGTCGTGGAGTTATTTGCATGAGAGAACCTGGCGGAACTTCATGTGAGAAACTGTAAATCGTTTGACCTTTGCTACCTTTTGATGTATAAGAGCCAGAAGCAATAAAGCAGTTTATTAATATTGTATTTACTTCTGTTATATTTACTGGCAGTTCAATATCATATGTAAGAGCCTGATCAAGTGCAGTGTAAGTTTTTTCAGTAAATCCTAACAGTTGTGCAATACTTCTTTCTCTTGGTTCAAGACTGATTACTATATTTTTCAAAGTTATCCTAGCTCGCAATGTGTTATAATTTGCTGCCAATTCAAAATTATCAGCCACACCGCCAGCTTTTGTGATGAGCTCTTTGATTGTTCTGTTTAGATCAGTAATATTATAAGCTCCTTGTGGAATTTTTTTGTTGTAGATATTGGAGATGTTGTAATCATAATAAACTGCATTTCATCGTTAACATCATTTTTCACGTTAGGTATAGCATTCCAGCAAGTACAAGAAATTAATCCAATTTCATATTGTTTTGTAGGATCTAGTTGGATAGGTGGAATATAATTTACTGAAAAATTTGCGCTATCTATCGCAGACTCACTAGATTTTAGTAGTAATGTTGTTTGCATTCTTCTATATTATATCATTTTACAAAATTAGGTCGCCGCGATTAAGTCGCGGTGTAAAGTTTTATATTCGTCAGATGTTAATAATTCACTCGATCTTAGATGATCAAGTATGTCAATGATTTCATTATCAAGTTCAACACTAACATTCCCAACTTCTTTTGATGATATTAGTAACATTAATCTACCTATCATTTCAGTAGTCGAAGTAAATATTTTTACACCAGTTCCTGTTCTTTCTTCTCTACTTTTCTCTACACGAGTTTTATCAAGTGTATCAAATTTCCTTTTAAAACTCCACCCTTTACCGAAAGGTTTTGCTCTACTATTTTCTGCTGTTTTTTAAACACCAAAGCAATGACACCATTTCTCATTCTATCATAAAGTAGATGCA
This sequence comes from Potamilus streckersoni, assembly GCA_016746295.1. Taxonomy (NCBI): domain Eukaryota; kingdom Metazoa; phylum Mollusca; class Bivalvia; order Unionida; family Unionidae; genus Potamilus; species Potamilus streckersoni. The sequence continues at coordinate 115,746 of JAEAOA010000982.1, read as the reverse complement.
TATCCTCAATCTTTGTAACCGTGTTTATTTCATCTTTAGCAGTAACTCCGTCCTTAAATATTGTATCTAATCTATCGATTAATGTTTGATATTCTGCATCAGTCCACCTGCTTATATTATCAATATCTCTTATATTTTCTTTCTCTAAAAAATCAATATACTCCTTAGGATCTATCTTATCACTTGCTCTTTTTATAAAATGAAGTCTTTGATCTCCAACCTCCAAAAACCTTACAGTAAGATCACCAACTCTTTGTTGCTCCTCTCTGATATCTTTTATGTCTCCTGATAAATTTTTTATAATATTTGTTATTCCTTGCGTTGTTAACTCTGCTAATCTTCGCTCAAGTTCCATCGGATTGTTTATCAATCGATCTGTTTCAGCTTGTCTAGCCACAGGATCAGCTATATTTGCTGTAAGTGTCTCAGTTAGTTTTCTTTTTTCTTCTTCAGATCTAGTAACAAGTTTTGCAGCAGCTGCTTCCTGTTGTTCTTTAACAATTCCAACCAAGCCTTTTTCCTGCAGTTGTTTAAGTTCTTCTTCTGACAGTGGTTTAGTTTCAGGTTCTTTACCTAATAGTGCTTCAGTAACAGGCTTGAAAATTGTAGCTGTTGCTTCTGTAGCGGTTACTTGCCCACGTCGTGCTTGTTGTACTTTTTGCTTAAGTAATGCCTGGGATTAAGTAAGTTTTTTTAGATCTTCTATATGTTGTTTGTATCTTGCTCGTTTGTCCATTATTATTATTATAAATTTTATAAAATTGAAACCTCTTACTGTAAGTAAGTGTTAATACAACAGCGAAACATTTTAGTTGGATCATGCGTAAGTTTATCAAATAAGAAAAAGTTGAATTTATCTTTTGTAGCATTACGGTAAAGTTCAATAAATTTATCTTTAGTCACATCACCGCATTGCTCGCTTGCAATATTTCTAAAGTCAACATTGTCCAGTCCTGGAAATAATATAAAACAACCCGTATTTCGCCTAATAAATCTGTCAACATTATAAAAACCTTGAGCGAGATAAACAGAATTACACTGTTTGTTACGTGACAGTGAGAAATACGATCTTATTTTATTCATCTCCATGTTATTTAGCGGAATATCGTCAAAAACTACTATCTTGTGTTCATCTGCATCAAGTTGATTAACTGGAATAAGATCTTCTGGCTGCCTAATTATAAAAAAATCTTCACCAGCCTTAAGTTCATCACGAAGCTTGTCATTATACTGGCTTAATAACTCATACTTATCTTGCTGTGGATTGATTGTGTAAATATAAACTCTATCGTAGTTAAAATTATCACCAAGAAGCAAGTTCATAAGCAAATTTGTTTTTCCCGATCCAGTTCGCCCAACAATAAGATAATGACAATCAGGAAGTTCATTGTAATGTTTGTGCTTCACCAGTCTCTGTATCAAAGTTTAATATCGACGATTTTGCCATTTTATATAATATTAAACTAGTGTTGATAATTTTATCTAGGATAGTAAATAATGAGCTACTATACAAAATTTGGAACACTATCAGGAGATTTATCCACGGAAGGTTACCAAGGTGACTTATCCAAATATGCAACTCTTGATCAGCTCAAAAATGAAATCAATAATTTACTAAATCTTACCAGAGTAGATCCAGATGAAGTCGTCATTTTCCAGGACAAAGAAGGACGATTAAAAACGAGTGATGTAAAACTGCCAGATGTACTTGTACGAATACCTAATGCGGTTACTGGTAATACTGTGACTTTTAACAATCGAGGTAGGATACGAGATTCTGGTAGGTAAGTGGATGATTTTGTTAAAAAAGCTGGTGATTTATTTAGTGGGAATATTGTTATGAACCAGAATAAGATTACAGATCTTGGATATCCAACTATAGATGGAGACGCTGTAAACAAAAAATACGTCGATGATCAGGACGTTCCAATCAATAATGAAATAACAGCGCTCAAAACTGAGTTTCTTGGTCACGTGAATACGTTTTTAAGTTTTCGTAGAAACATAAACACACTTAAAAACGAATTTTTTGGAAATCCATCAAATGTTGACATTACACTCGCTAATATTAATACAAAACGCAATGATATTAACACAAAACTCAATGATGTTATTAGTGGAATTCCTAATATTGTTGAGAACACGAGTATGATTAAAATTTCTCACAAACAGATTAAAAATATTGTGTATACTGTTGCTTCTGGGTCTAGTATATGGACGCAGCAAAATAAATCTATCAAATACACTGCAGAAGTTACTGATGTGCATAGATTCACAGTGATTAGCATTGGAGATTTTAATATTTCAACCACATCTCCATTACATATTTTGGGTACGTCTTCTGGAACTGTATCCATATTAATATTAAAAGGTATTGAAGAAATATTTACACTTGAACTTACTACTATACTTCCAAATACAACCGAAAAGTCGATTTATAGTTTGTGTTTGGAATTTGTAGCTGAATTACTAATACCAAGACTGGGGATTATGCAAAAAAATATTATAATGAAAAGAAGTATAGTTGATTTCAATCATATTTCAAAAGAGTTTCCAGTACAGGGTGTGGACGCATTAATACAATATTACAAATATTATCATAAAAAAACTTTGGTGTGTTAAAAAAATGTTACAAATACTACAACAAGATCTTTCGAGTAATATCATATCTGCCGTTGTTAATGACCAGTTCTGGTATAATTTCAAGTGGAGTATCATTAAATCCCTTTTTGTTAATCATATCTGGTATTGTGTTTCACTTACAGCGGCGTGTAAAAAAGTAGAACCAAGACTTTTGATAAAAAAGCACGGATGTTTAACATCAATTAAAACTTACAAAAACTACTTGATCAGATCCGGTCTTACCTACGAGGAGTCAAATATAATATGGATGATTTATTACGTGAATTTCGTATTATTGACAATATGTTAACAGACATTCTACCAATGAGGGTTATCAAATATGAAAAAAATATCAAAAAATATGAGTAACGTATAATTTTATCTAAACTTATAAAATATGTTTGAAAATTTGATAATGACAAATAGCTACAATAGTAACATCAAATATCTAATGATGGACGGTAAACAATTGACAGTTGAATTTAATAATGAAACATCATGTATATGTTTTAATGGAACACGTGACAAGTTAAAACTTTCGCTCATCAGATCTGATAATAGCGTGTATTTCAATTATATCGAACAATTATATCAAAAGTTGCTAGCGGAATTTAAAAACTTTCACAGCCCCATTAACCAACAAAAATATACTAAACTCACAATTGATCTCGATCAGTCAAAGGTGTATTTTATCGACAAAAATATCCTCTAAACAAACCAGAAATGAAAGATTTGTTTGAGTCCCGTTGCTGTGTGAGCGGTAAAGTAAAATTTAGTATCTATAGTCGTGATAGTGAAGTATTTTTAATATCAACAGTTGAAACATTAATCATTGGTAACGAAATATAAAATAATATCATTTTCATTCTAATGCTAGTTTAATTTCCGCCTTGTTAACTGAAACGTTCTAATGCACAGTTTAATTTCCATCCTGTTATCTGATAAAAAAAACTTGTGGTAGACTGATTATAAAACCCATTTGCCGTCTTTAGAATAATCGTATTCCACGCATGCGCTGTTCTAACAAATTCGTCACCTCTGTATGACAGAGCTTATCTGGATGACAACACCTGTTGTTTTGTCTGGTCACAAAATACCTGTCTGTGTAGTAGTAGTAGGAAACAAGGGTTTTTGGGGGGAGGTGGTGGTGGGGGTGGGTTGGCTAAAACTCTTGTTTCCTTATACTACTCCATCAAACCTAAAAGCAGAAAAATATTGGAAAGCAGAACCAGGAAATGCGATCGCAATGTGTAGCCGTTACTCATGAAATTATGTGATATGCTTTAAACAGAATCATACAAGAGTTTTATAAAAGTGCATGACAAATTTGATTCTGCAAATACTGATTTCGGAAAATGGTAAATCAGAGACAATAGCTCCTGTAAATGAGGCTCTGCAACATTCAAAACTTATTTCATCATTGAATTACAAAAATACTATCACAATTGTTCTAAAGCAAATCTTTGAATGCACGAAAACTAGGAAATGGCCCAAACGAGTGAAAGTGGCACTGCAACTCTGGAACAGTGTGACTGTAATGAGGCCCCCAGTTTGAAGTAAGGTAAGGAGCCGTAAAGGGGAACAATGACTGGAAATGCATAAAATATATATGAATTACTTTACGTAATTATTTAATTTACGTAAAATATTAATCTAAGATACATGTATTTAATAGCCAGTTAGGAATTCACAAGTGCACTAATACATGATGATGATACCGGCGAAATGACAGTGCAGCATAGATACAGCATTACAGCGTCTCTTAAGCTTAAAGAAATAAATAAAATTTGCGTGATGGTCTCACTAAGTAAATACATGAATAGTGCATTGGTGTACCCAAGCGTGCAATGAATTAGTGAGGCACAAGATGTGACATCTGCCCCTGTGCCAAGCCAATTCTGTCCGGGTGCACCTGAATATGTCTACAACAAGAATCAGAGGACCATCAAACTAAGGTATGCATAAGATGGTCCAGAATTCCAGCCTTAGCAGCATTTGCAGCCCCCCCCCAGCGGAAGGAGTGCCCATTATAACGATGTGTATCTGGACCAAATGGCCTTAATGGTATTGATAAAGAGAATTCTACTTAAAGAATAAATTTACACCAATTGAATAAATTTCTCATTTAATGATAAATTAATAAAATAAAGACAATTGCGATAATTGTAAATATTGCTTTGATTGGGAATCCATTCAGAAGAGGAAATTTATTTACACCTAAGCACGCATAAGCACACACTAACAATTATAACATCGAGTTGTTGATCATCTAGTCTTCTAAAGGAGCAGAACGATTTATGATAAATATAATTTATAACCGAAGTTAGACTTGCAATCCATATATTTATTAATAGGCGGAATAAGAAGATGAATATCGCATGGCTATTAATACTCATAAAGCCAAATCGAATGAATATATGAAATAATTTAAAACTCTTGAACCAAGCAGTAGAGGAACATATTGATAGAGTAGAATTGGAAAGAAAAAGGAAAAAGGCGTTGATTTCAAAGAGCAAAATCCCAAGGGAAAAACTCAGGCGGAAAATAGATCTGAAGAAAAAAGGAAAAGCTGTGTAAAATACACTCTGATAGCTCTCCCTGGAACCACTAACAGAGTTGCATAATAAAACACCATCAAAAGAAAAGATCGGGGATAGACTAACTCATGATGTGTTTGCACAACGTGGTCGTAAAGAAACAAGCTGGTAATGTAACCTTTGAATCGCTTGAGATTCACAGTGAAAATCGCGTCAATAACGTCTTCGTTGATGTTGATCGACTAGAAATTGCAGCTAAAAAATAAGATCACAGTGAAAATACCAATGAAGCTGCTACAATTTGTCTGAAGTGGCGATTTGGCCAGACATCTCTGTCGGGTACTTATCTATTAGATTATTGATGATCACTTTAGTGATATACTACGACATAAATAGGTAAGTAATAACATACAAATACGATTATACATATGTTAAATGTGACCAGACATGGTCATAGTTTCCAATTCACGACATCCAATATATAAAGCTTTCTATGGATATGGAGTTGGCGATGTAGCTAATGATTTATTCAGATCTACGTTCCTTAAAGCGATCACGATTGAAAAAAAAAAACAGGAATTAAATGCATTGATAGTATAAGTGATAAAGCCACTGGAGCTCTTCGTAACGCTGCTAAGAAAGCTTTCAAGAAGACTCTCACGATTAGTACGATGAAAGCAGCAAGTAAAACTGCCCAGCACAGATGTGATGCCTGGAAGTGTCATTAAAATCATAAATCATGGAAACAACAACAACCTCCAAGAGAAAAATTATAACCGCAAGTCTTTTAGAGTGGCCTAGCTTGAAGTTATTTGAAGCAATAAATAATATAATAAAATGTTCAACGAGTATCTGATCACTTGTTCGACATTATTCAAAGATGAGTCTGTTCGCAATAATTAGTATCATTCTTTTTAGTATTATGAAGCACGTGGACGATATGAGTTCAGGATACAATAAAATATTTCTTGACCGCTTAGGCTTTCACTGAGATCGAAAAATCGCTTTCTGTTTCAGAAATTAATATAATTCATTAAAATAAAAAATTGTATACTTAATTATCATACGTGGATAAAAACTTTGAATCGAAAAAAGGATAAACAATTTTTTAAAGAACAAGTATAATCAAAATGTTGGATGCCTTCATATACCGCCTGTGATTGTTATTATTACTTAAACAACTCCTGCAAATCTTGTCTTTAACGCTATAAATGGTTATCTAGCCGGGTATGCTGGTAAATCCTTGTCAGGCTACAATGGACCGCGGATCTCACCAAGCGCAATAAGGGTATGTTCTTTATCAATTTTCTCCAAAGGTCAACACCCCGCCCAGGCCATTCTAATGATATTTATTTATTATATCGTAATAAGTCGCTCTCACGAATACGGTTTTATCGGACTAATTAAACTGAGAATTTACATGACGTCATCGACGAAGAATTGACTCTGAGTGTGTATGTGCGTGCAGGTCGTGCGAAGTCGACAAGAGACAGAGAGCAAAGCTTCGTTTCTGGAAGTTCGTTCAGTCGTCAGCGTTAATTTCCCCCTTCAAAAAAAAAACAAAACGGAAGAGAAAAGAAAACTATACAAAAAACACACAAAAGATAAAAGACATAAGAATCCACATGAACAAAAAATACATTATATTTATTCCAGTCTATAATCCAAGAATTCCCATTACTTGCAATTCCGATTCAAGGTATTGAATGTTTTACAATTTGATTACCTACAATGGGAATTCCAGGTTTGAGATTGCTTGAACGGGAATATTCAACGTCTGCCGAAAGTTTTCTTTGCTGTGTCGCAATTAAAAGCTTTCGCTTTACATTTTTAAGAGACAACTCTGATACAATTATCTCTAAGGCACTTGCCAGTGGAATACATTCAGAGGTATCCATGGCTTGTTGGAGTAATTTGATAGCAAGATAGTCTGCTATTAGTGTATATTTATCTATTTCCTGTAGTCACTGTATCACTTCAAAATCATTTTCTTGGTTCATTATACAATGCATATATTTCTTGCATTAATCACCAAAAGTGGACGATCGTACATAAGTGATGCTGTTTTTCAGTATTTCCTAGTACTTATATATAATATTACAAAATGCTGTTGGGTGTTTATGTTTCGTATGCTATTGTACTGTAATCCCCTGGGTAGTTTTCATACCACGACATCCCCACGATGTTAAGATGGCTGTCCAGACTAACTTGACTATCCCAGGAATTATGTGTGTCTGTACCAAGTAATTACGATCGATAATTACAATTAATAATTTGGATGTAAGCGTTATCTTCAGCATCATCTCAGCCAGGCGGAGGCGTGACTCGAACACGTACAAAGTTTCCGCTCGATACCATAAGCATTAGTATCTCGCCTGAACCATTACACTACGACGCTCGTCAAAAAGGTTACATTTAGGAACTTATATATAATGTTACGAATTTATGAAGAGATAATGAACACTCCCCATACAAATCTCCATACCAGCTCACCACTCCCACCTAGTAATGGCAAGGTCGCCTGAGGACCCTTCATTTTATTTGCTAGCAAATTAGCCTTTTGTGGGATGTAGAGCACACAAACGAAATTTCCTGCTAAACTCACTAACCTACCACTCTTGATTACAGTGACAGACTGTCTAATGAATAATTTATTTTGCAAAATCAAGCAATGGGTGAGAAAGAAAGAGCGACGTATTAGACACGATATGCCCGATAGTTAAGAATGAAGCTCACCCAAGCAACGCTGGTACCACTTTGAAAACACTACTCCTGTTGAGTCGGTAACGTGAGTAGTGTTTAGACATTTACACAATGAAATCGTCCATATATGTGCCGATTTCATAGTAGCTAAGCCTGTTCTCGTTTCACACACAAACATTAGTCACTGCATTCATTATATGTAGATATGCTAACTGGTGCAAACATTACGGTATAATCTTATTTCATTTTAATTATTGGCAGAAACGTTTTTACAAATTGCACTACAGTAGTTGTTTTTTGTTTGTTTGTTTGTTTGTTTTCTTTTTCTCCTTGTATTCAAGAGTTGAGTTTTACGAAAGGTATTATTTTTCGTTCTTTACCGTTAAAGCATGCTGTACTAACCGGACTAAATAACCCTTACTAGTGTATATCCAATTTCCTCCTCTACGGTTTCCAAGTAGCACATTCACAAAGAATTCCCACCATTTCATCGATTGTACTGTTCCTCTTTGTGGTTATTATCTAACATTATCTATGACCTTTAATTAGTGACTATATTTTGACTAATTATATAATCAATAAGTGAAGAGTCATAAAACAAGTGATGAAGAAATATTGTCAGCTAACAAGAACTAAGCTTCGGTAACCTCGATCAAATGTTGCCCAAGCATATGTGCTAGACCAAATTAAGGCCTTAAATGAAGAGCAGTCAGCGACATTAGTTTTGCTTGAGATCCAGGTGGTCAATACAGGGTTTGGGTTTGACAGATCAGCCTGTAAGAAACTACGCGTACTGCGGACATTGGTTATTCCACTGTTTCATTTACAATTGCACGAATATATCAAGATGACTACGGAAGTGCTCAGGCGCGATGTAATAGCGCTTGTTTGGTCAATGATCCGGATAGATCATGGCGGTAATTGCGTCTGTACATTTTATGATCATATTTATTGTCACTGGTGATGATGGGCCAAAGAGAACTATCCTGGATGAATTTGGTCCTGCACTCCATACAGATAGCAGCAGGGGGGCTGTACAGACCAAATTATTTTCCGGTTCACCACCCCTCCACCAAAAACAGTCAGCCAGGAAGCTGCATTTTCTTCATCCGAGATTTATAAAAAATATTACGTGTCATAGCAGGGGGGCTAAACCCAGCAAATTATCTTTCGGTCCACCACCCTCCATCAAAAACAGTCAGCTACAAAGCCTCCATTTCGTAATCCAAGAGTAAAAAAAAGCTGCCATGTTGGTCCATGTCAGGTGGACATGGCCGGGGGTGACCATGCAGGTGAAGATTTTTAGGCGAAAATTTTACAATTAATAGATACAATAATTTTATAATATGGAAGTTGGAGAAGCACCATCGACTAGATTTGCTCGAGAAAAGCTCAAAGCGATTAATAAATTTTTACCTGTTCATAATCGCATAAAGGAAAAACTACAGGAGCGCCAGCAGATGAAGGATGATTTACTTGCTGGACGACAGGAAATGTTTGAACCAGTTACTACAGGCATGAAAACTATGTTATATGGAGACAAAGATGACCAGTTTCGATACACCGAAGAGGAAAAACCTATAGCTGATTTACTTAAAGAAATATCTAAAAATGTTAAACCCGCTGAACCAATAAAAAAGAAGAAAAAAAGGAATAATTGAAACAGATGTTAGGAAATGGGGAAGAAAGAACAATTAGAAAACAGCGCGAGCGATTTACTGATAAAGGATCAGCGGAAATTGAAGAACTTGAAATGGAAGAACTTCCTGGTTTTGCTGTGGATACATTTAGTGATAGAAGAAAATTTTTAAAAGAAGATGAAAAAAATACGCAAGTGATATAGATTCATGGGCTGATGTATTATATAGGGTAAAGACTGGATCTGCCACGGTCAGGCAAACTGATCTAGGTTATGTATTGTATTCCGTTAAGTTAATGATACAATTAAAAAAATATAAAGATGTATTAGGCGTAGCAATTGCACAAAAAAAGGAACAAGAAAAGGAAAGGGGAAAAAGGAAGAAACAACAGTTAGTTCCAGGATTTTCAGGAAGTGGAATAACTTCAAGAGCTACTTACCATGACTCGCAAATATGTCCTGATAGTATTGTCAGAGATGTTTCCCGATTAGAAGTACTCATGAGAGGAAGACAAGCAGGAAATAATTCCATTGAAGTAATTAATGAAGCTGCTGATATAGCTCAGAGATTATTCCAAGGTAAAATAATTGATCTTCACACATACAGAGAATTTATTGATGACCTAATGGAAAATAACAGATATTCCGGATATTACAGTGACTGAAATTTAAAGAATTTCCGCAATTAGAAATCTAAGGATTTTACAATATGAATGATAATTCATTATAATCAGGTATTTGTGGTAAATTCGAGGTTACCTGTTTATAAAGCATTTTACGGTGAAGGACTTGGAGATACTATTTTAGGATTTTTTACAAGAATGGCTCCGAAAGTTGCTCTCTTTGCTAAACAACTTGGTATGAAAGCTGTTGGTGTAATTGGAGATAAAACCTTAGGAGCAGTCGTAGATGTAGCCGGCAAGGCATTTTCGTTCGTAAAAGATAAAGCTTCGTCGCTGATGAGGTCAGTATTTGGGCGAAAACAGAAAATTCAGCCACTTTCTTTAACGGAAAATATGCCGGTAAAGCTAAGTAGAGCTATAAATAATGCTGCACAAGAAAAGATTGAATCATTAATAATGAGTTCACCAGAGTTGCTATCAACTCCAATGAAAAATGCTAATCTTTCAAGTGCTATATCGAGAAGTGGACTTCGAAGAAAACGATAATTGCAGTAATTAAAAATAAAAATACTTTAGTATAAAAATGGTATTTGAAAAAATAATTGATACCGCATTTGATATGGACGCACCTGTACCTAAGGATGATTCGGTTGGAAATTATCAATATTTCGCTTACAAGGCAATTGAGCCAGATGCCAGAGGGAGAGTTGATCTACAAGTTCAAGACAAAAGTAAATATTTTCTGCCATGTGAGGCGTATATTGAAGTTGAGGGAGAAATTGTAAGAAAAGATAACGGAAACGCTTATCCAGCAGAAGCTAAAGTTGGGTTTGTAAATAATGGAATTATGGCGCTATTTGAGGGTGCAAAATATATGATTGACGAAAATGATATTGAATCGATAAATAACGATGTCGATATCGCGACAACAATTATTGGACTTGCTAGATATTCAGATGATTATACAAGATCGGCTGGACCAACTATGATGTTTACTAAAGATAATTCTGACAACGCCGACCCAACTCAGTATGAAATTTGACCACCAGATAGGCATGATGATGGTGCAGCTGCAGCTAATGTAGGACCAGTTATGATAGGACCTAATCCAAATTATAATCTAGGTTATGCAACTCGAAATGGAATGTTAAAGGGACCAAGAAGACATTTTTCATGCGCTATTCCATTGTCTCACATATTTGGATTTTGTAGAAATGTCAGAAAAGTTATTTATGGGACTAAACATACTGTTGTGCTTCAACGAAGAAGTGATGATGATAATGCGATTTGGAGCGTTCATGATAATCTCGATCCATTACATATAACAGATGATGACGCAAAGGTTGTTTTATCTAAATTGATTCTATGGATGTCAGTATTAACTCCGTCATTAACTGTTAATCAGCGTTTGCTATCTTGGATGGAGACTGGCACAAGTAGTTTGATAAGCTGGTTAAATACTTCGACGGATTCTTTTGAGGGTAATAATCAGACCGAATTTACGTGGAATTTAGCTGAAAAAAGAAGTACTTCAGCTCCGAGACATATATTTAAAACGCTGCAAAATAAAAATCAAAAGCGGAATCCTGGTCAACAATCTCGCTCGCATATGATATTTGATAAGTTAGGTGTAACCGAAGTTTCTCTGAGAATAAACGGACAACAGGAACCAGCAGAACCTATAAAGTTGAGGTTTACCGACAATGACAACAGCGTTGCTCGGGTGTGTCATCGATTATGGTCTTTTATGGGCCGCGATCAAAATGTTGACACTGGTCTGCAAATATCTCAGCATGATTTTCAGACTTTATATCCTATCTATTACTTTTCGTTAGAACATCTAGATTTGACAAAGGAATCCGTCGTTGACATAACCTTTAATGCGTTGGTAGGAGAACCCCCAGCTCCACCAGAGCGTTTGCAGTTATTCTTAATGATAAATCTATGTTGATTGAGGGAATTAGCGGACAAATGAGATTAATTGATGCACCAGTGGAAAACATGTAATTGAAATTCTAATAATTTTCGCAATGAGCTCAATTGAAAATATAATATATCTACAATAAAGATGACGTATAACACTGTTAATGTTCAGCTGACCAATGGTCAAATTAAAAAATTACAATCAAAATCTGCTAAAGAATGTGGAGTTTCGATAACGTTAAAACCAGCTCAAATGGCTGGCGGATCACATAAATTATCGCTGACGGCTACTCAGGTAAAACATTACAATGAAGCATCAATGGCTGGTAAAGGAGTTCGACTTGATTTTTCAAAAGCTGCCGTCAACGATATGATTAAAAACGGTGGAATATTTCCGCTGCTTGCCGCTATTCCCGGAATTATTGCCGCCGCTGCTCCTGCAGTAGCTAAAGCTGCCGCGTTAGGTGCTGTTGGCACTGCCGCTGGAATAGGTTTAAAGAAAGCTTTTGGACAAGGATGCAGAAAAAAGAAAGGAGGATTTTTACCAGCATCATTGATGCTTCCTGGGGTATTAGCCGCAGCTGCTCCGGCTATCCTTAGAGCTGCTATGGCAGCTAACAAAAAGACTACCGGACAAGGATATAAAAAAGGGAAGAGGGTTTTATCTACCAGGAACTCCTCACTCATTTTACAAAGGAAGTTGAATAGCCGCATAAATATTCTGCCAATGTCTAATTTTGATCTCATCGAAGCTGTAAAAAAAATATCTATAACAAATTTCAAACGAGTTTTCATGAGAGATAAATTGCAGTTGGCGCCGTTACATACAGAAACTGGAATTATTAATTTAGATATTAATACAGGACCTGAAACGCATTGGGTCGCATACGCGATTGATCCGCGAAGTATTATTTTTTTTATTCATATGGACTAGCTCCGCCAAAAGAATTTATGCGATATTTATCTAAAATTCCTACTACATTATTTTATTCTACGTTGCCGACTCAGCGCCTGACCGATCCGCCAATATGTGGCCAAGAAGTATTAAACGTTCTTTCAGAAATATCTAAAAATCCTGATAAATCTCCGCATTTAGTTGTTCATAAATATACAAGCGGTAAATTTCAAGGAATTTCCAATGCTAGTATTTAAAAACACACTGACGTCTTACAATAATGGTTGATATTTGGGGACGATCATATAAAACAGCTAAAGAAAAAGAAAGAAAAATCGACGTTGACATCAAAGAAATAACTAAAAAAATTAAAGATGAAATTGCCGGATTGTTGACCACGGCAGGTATTGACAAGGATGAAATAGTTATATTTCAAAATCGGCATGGTAAACTAAAAACTAGCAATATCCTCATAGATTATGTGTTAGTGAAAAATCATGCCGCTGCCGATAATTCCATAGCGGTATTTAAACAGGGAAAATTAGAGCCAAACATTCTCGTAACAAAATTCAACGAAAAACTAACTGAACTTGAAAGATTTTTTAATGATTTTTTAGGCTCACATCGACAACAAGTTGATACACAATTTGTACAAATTAAAACCGCAATTGATAATCTTGCAATTCTTAGAACTGATTTTAATACGCATGTGGATAAATTTGAATCTACACGTGGTGGTTTGGTAAAATTTAGAGAAGATTTTGATCTTCATGTAAATGATTTTAAGGTTCAAGATATGAGTCAATTTAACGCGTTACGAGGAAATTTCAGTACAGTTAATAATGTCCTAAAAAAAGTTTTTTGAAAAAGATACTGCTGTTAGGCTGGTAGATGTAACTACACCGCTACCTAACATCATTGAAAAAAACAGATAAAATAAAAATTAATTCTAACGCGGAACAAGTTAAACAATTGCTCATGTTGTGGATAATGGTACATATGATTAGATATTAAACAATTCAAAGATTATATATTAATATTCCCGGCTCACCTGTTGGTTTTTATCGTTTTTCAGTATCATCTACTGAACTTTTTAATATAATATGTCGAAGTGGTAGTGATATAATAAGTAAAGGTGTTGGTATATTAACTTTTTATTCAATACCTAATGTAACGTTAGAATTTTCTCCAGCTAACATTAACGTAGTTAGTGCTAGTATTCAATGGATATTAGAGCATCTAGGACCTGAATAAAACGCTAGCGTTTTCAACATTTAAAATCTAAAACATTTTACAATAAGATATGATTAAATCTGAAGAATTATTTACTGCATGAAATTTTAGATATGATACTGTAAAAAAATATTCAGCTAAGCTTAAAATACTTGCCGATGAATACCAAATAAAAATAAAAAAATACCGCCGTAGGATTACCGCCATTGACGTTACAGTTTATTCAGTTTCTGGACTCTTTGCCGGAGCTGGTATTATACTGTCGTCAGTGACTATGATAGCGCCAATTGCAGTTCCAATTGCTATATCAGCAATAACCACAGTTGCTGAAATTTCTACAGCGATTACTAAAAAATTATCGTCATGCGCACAGACTAAACTTAACGATTATTCAAATAAATACACTATCATGGAAGGCGCTTATTCACGTATTTCATCAATGATCTCGACATCGTTGGATGACTCGGTGATCACCGCCGATGAATTTTACACGATAACTGAATTATATAATTCCACTATGACGAAGACTGTTGGCACCGGTGAACTTCAAATTGAAAATCCAAAATGATTTAAATAAATGTCAGAGATTCAGATACTGCAGCAGATATCAAATAATACATCACCGAGACAAACTAGTATGATCTCAATATCATCAAAAATATCCGATTTTGTTGTTAGATTTTCATCTCCGATTTCCGTCCACGAAATTGCGCTAGCTAAATTAAGATTATACAATAGTTGGCCTAATATTAGAAATAAACAATTTGGAAATCAGCCGCCTAATAATTCTCTAGTATTTTCATATAAAAATCACGCTGATGATACTCCAGATTGTAATGTCTCGATACCACCGGGTTCTTATCAAATTGAGGCAATCGCTGAAGAATTTAACCGTAAAATAAAATCAATTGTCGGTGATCCAGCTGCTCCAAAATCCGATGATAAAAAGATTGAAGAAAAACCAAAAGTAAATATAATCCCACATGAACCAACGCTATCAACTATAATTGAAATCGCTGAGGGATATTCCGTCAATATATACAACAGCTCAATAAGAACAGTATTAGGATGGCCTGAAGATCCACCCAGAACCGCTGACGCTTCCACACCAGAGTCTATAAAATCTGATTACCTCACTGATAAAATTGGACCTGAAAATCCATCAAGAAGTAATGATTATTTCGAAGAATTAAATTTATCAAAAATTTATTACAGAAAAACGTTTTATCCCTACGAGGAAAGATATGCTATACCAAGCTTTCGCACTAAACATAATTTAGAAAAGGAGGGTTATACTCTTATACCAGTAGACCCGGAAAGTCATATTTTCCCTTCCCTCAGCGATAATTTTGTTAATATGAATAATGATCTTAAATTATTATTACAGTCGTTGAGATCTGGTCTTCTCACCAGGGATGAGTTTTTTAGTGTAGTCGTCGCGGGTAATAAGATCATCGATGACTCGAAAAAATATTATTCAAGGCTCATTAGTGTTTTTACTGATGAAAATTCTCCAATATTTAGATCGAGAGAAGCGGTAAATTACAGGAAGCAAATAGATAATCCAAAACATAGACTACCTCTTTATAATTTTTTTGAGTCAAAAAAGAAAGATTTCAGTTTGGCTATCGAAGAAGGATTTAATATAATTCATCAATCGTGGAAAGATAGCCAACAAAAACCGATCTTTTTAACACATAATAATTCTCCGGACGGCGATGGAAGACATCGATCCCCCGGCAATGTAAATATATCTAACGTTATTGCGCTTAATCTAACATGTAATGCGGTCCATGGAAGTTATCAGATCAATATGACCCAATCTGATCGAGCTCATCCAGCTGATTTACTTTATTCATCAGCGGTATCATCCCCTCCAGGATTTTTAATTGTCGACGACCCGGTCAATCCAGTATATATGCGATGTCATAACGACTTAATCAATGAACTTAAATTTAGACTTACCGACCAGGACGGCAATTTGATAGATTTGAATGGCGAGACTCTAGCAATTAGCCTATTTGTAAGGTCCTGATTAAAGATCAAGATTTTTTAATTCCATGTTGAAAAATTGTTGTTAAAATGTTGTTAAATATTATTTTTATACCTGCAAAAAAATTAAATAATTATTTTTTTACATACTTAATGAAAAAATATTATTGTAAATTGCTTGCAATTTCAGATACAATGAAAAGTAATTATAATAAGATACAGTGATGAGTAATTTTGATCAGATCAAGTAAACGAAAATAATATTTAAGAATAATGCCATTGCGGGAGTGTAAAAAGCCTGCATTTTTTCAATGTTGCAGTAATTATGGAGAAATTTTGAACAATTCTCCGTTAATGTCACTTATTGTTACTCTTCATCGTATCCGGTTAATATATTTTATCAAAATTACCCATCACTGAACCCAATTATAATTATTTTATAAAAATATATTTAAAATTTATATATGCCAAACCGCGCTCAATATTTGTGGATCGAACAACAAGCTCAAATTATAAAAATGCGTGGAAAGTATAAACCGTCAGAGATAGCTAGCAAATACAAGATTGGGCTGACGAGGTTGTATAAGATATGGACAGATGCATCTGCAAATCAACACTTTCCAGAAGGACTGGCAGGTACTCAAGCTGGTCAAAATTTAACAAAAAAATAAATACCATCAACGAGGAGATCAAAAAAACGTGCAATGTATAACAAGCAGCTGGTTGAACTTGATAAAATAAATAACGCTATCGCCGCTGATAAAAAAAAAAAGCAGAGGAAAGTCAGAAACATCTCAATCAATTAACTAATACGTTACAGGAAAATATCCGTCTTAGAAATCAATACCGTGAAGAATTAAATAATACTCTAGATTATGAAAAGGAAATTAACGAATTAAATAAAACTAAAGCAGCTAATGAGTCTATAATAAATGATCTAAAATCTTAAATAACTGAACAGGAAAAGGAAATGCAAGCGTTAAAAGTAAAAGAAAATCCAAAGAAATCCGTCGAACAAATCGTTACGGAGAATCTGTTAAAGGAGGAGATGAAACGCTAGCGTTTTTAGATTCATCGTCAGACATTTCCGCCATCAGTTTTTCCATTTCATCAGAGACAAGTTTTGCAGATTTTTCAGCTTCAAATATTTCTTTGACGGCATCTTCAATAGATTTAATAATTTTCCATACCGGTACAAACAGTTTTAGTTTATCTTTGTTCTTCGTTAGCGCCATAGTACGAGCATCAATAAACAACTGATTATTCTATATTCATTTCGATTTGATTGTCCTCCGCGATCTCTCATGTCGATGACACCTTTGTATTCATCAGTGACCCATTTTGAATTAAAATTACTGGTTTTAGGAACATATTGAGAACTTTTATCAATTTCATTACATATCAGAGCAATGTTTTCATCGTTCATTATATAATATAGGAAAAAAATCTTATGTCTAATTAATGTGTATGAAAAAAATAATTATAAAATAAAAAAAATATAAATTTTTTATGGCACTTCTACTGATATACAAAGGAAACCCAGCATTTTAGCCGCTTCGAGTATGCCGAATTATAAACACCATCTGCAACATATTTTATGGATTGTCTATTAATATCGTAATATTTACCAGCGGAATATATAGAAGGAAAGTATTTTTCCGATTCTTCTAAAGTTTTTCCATCGGATACTCCTATAACAGGTCGGCGATGCGCTAATTTAATTTTAGGCGCGCTATTTAAATTATTTTCTCTCGGAGTAACAAGACGGAGATTTACCAATCTATTGTCAAGACGATTTCGGTTAATATGATCTATAACTAAACCTGGTGGAATTAATCCGTTATAACATTCCCAGATAAACCTAGATACTAAATAGCATTTTTGTTTTCCATTGTGATGAATATTGATTTCCTTATAACCCATCTTGCTTTTTTTGCCAAGATTTTTTTTATTTACTCGATGTCGAGGAATACCATTCTGGGAACCTTCATAATTAGTATAAACTGAATGTGTAACAAATGTTTGTTCCATATATATTATATGGAAATTATTTATTCTCTAATTTCTTTTTATAATTTCCTGTTATAAAATCATCTTCGCTGAATGTTATTCCATGCCGGTCCTTATAATATTTAACAAATGTTCGAAATCGCTTTCCTCCGTAGTCCGCGCATAACCGAGTTTTTCCTTTGATAGCCATGTTACATCTGATGCAAAATACTTTTCCAGGGGATCCATTTTTAATCTGCTGATTATGTGTTGCGCAATATTCTCCAACACATTTTTTATTACATAGTCCACGATCATTTTTCCATAGCCACTTGCATTTATTTGACATCTTATATATATATATATATATATATATATATATATATATATATATATATATATATATATATATATAATTATTTTAATTTTTAATTGAATATAATTATATATATATATATATATATATATATATATATATATATATATATATATATATATATATATATATTAATGGAACATACGTATAATGTAACTCAATCGGAGAGAGGAAAAAATCTTCAGAATTTGACAGTAGAACCCTCTAGTAAATATATATCAAAGATGCAAGCATCTTCAAAAATGAAAAAATATTTATCAAAAATAGACGTGATAGAACCGCCAAGGATTAGATCAACATATGATCTGGATACGCCGATAAATCCTCTAAAGCATAAATCGCAAATCATTAACGGAATCAGGGAAGCAAAGCGAATATATAGGGAAAATGGTGCCGCTCATGTATATGCGACGTATTTGACAAACCGCGATGATAATATGCTGACAATAGAACGAGCAAGGGAAATATTATCATTGATAGAGTTTGGAACACCACGAAAGCCAAAAAGATATACAATGGACTCATCGTATTTGACTTTTTATAAAGTTCCAACTGAGCGACAGCGTATGCGGCGTCAGCAGGATGAGATAATAGCATTATTGTTTGGAATGGAACCGGTGGAGACTAGCACTGAACCTAATAAATCCTGGAGAATATTCCATCATCGAAATAGAGTAACCGATGGTCGTAAAGGATTATTTGTACTAGAGCGAAATACAAAACCTGGAGTTCTTGTTGGAATTGATGGTAGATATTACAATATAGCGTATCCGTATAAAGTTACGATATACGGTTTATATTTAGTGCCAACACCAAATGAAGACGAAGTAGGAGGGATGCGTTTATCATCGACGTTAAACTGTGTAGCAGAACATGTCATAAAACATTTTAAAAATTCCAAGCATGGCAATGTGTTAACCGAACGAAGAACGCAGATTATTAATAAATGGAATGATCGTGTTAAAAAAAGGGAGATACCGGAGCAACAAAAAAGGATATAATTGAATTGGAAAAGAAGTTAAAAATGCCTATTGTAGTTAAAATGTTCCCCGTTAGAGAATTTTACAATTCCGGTTGCTATCGATCTAATGGTGCACCAATCGAGATTCTTGACCACAATTTTCACTCGTAGGGAATAAATGATGGTGATTTTCCCGAGAAAAAAACGGTTAAGTATTACACCGGTAACATGTTCGACTGGATTAAAACAAATATGCAAGACATTCCAGTCAACGTGTGGTTATTAAAGGACGGCGATGGGGAATATAATCAATTTGTTACATCTGATGGAATAATTTACCGGAAGAAAGAATTACAGGAAAGAATGGAGGAATTTGCTGGTAGATATGTTACTGATGATGTAGAAAAATTAACTCAAATAAGCTTTTCAGTTGAGTCAGTCGCGTATCAGATAACTAAAGAAAAAAATTCCTGGAGACCAACTAGAAAAAAGTTCATCAACGATGTCAGAGACAGCTGTATTGAATTTTCCCATGGTGGATTATGGAATACCAAATATGAGTTAAACAATGATATTAGATCCATCGATATGATCGCGTGCTATCCTGGATGTTTCTTGACGAAGGCGAATGTCATGAATATTTTTTACGTTTTGGTATTCCTGACCATAATATGCTAAGAAGATCAGTCAATGGACCATTACCTGATTATGATTTAACCGGAATTGCTAAGGTAATACGATTTAAACTTTCCGATGGGCTTCATCCAGTATATTATTTATGGTTTGGTCAGCATTAAAGCAAAAAGAAATGGACATCAACCGTGGCGCTAAGATGGGCGTTAGATAAAAAAAATATTAACTGATCTAATAGTATCAGAGATGATATTCAGTAAAAAACAAACTGATGTTTGGCTACCAACACCTGATAAAGATAAATATTGGAATATAGAATTTCTTCGCGATGTGATCAACGAAGAAAGCAAAAAAATTAATAGGATTATAATCGGAGAATTTACGCAGGGAGAATATGACAATAATGATATTCCGCGGCGCAAGACGGCTAAATTAATATTAGATCCTGGAGAATTAAAATTTGTCGTCGACGATGCAGTATCTAAAGGTGTATTATGTCCTCCTCAAACCACGGCTAAATTATCATCTGGAGAAGATTTTGGAACTATCGTGGAATATCTCGGCGGTGAAATGCTACAATACTCTCATTTACGCTCATATATGTTAAGCTACTCAATGATAAAATTATTTACCATGGTAAATAGATTTCCTAACATCGCGTTTAGAGTTGCAACTGACTCATTTTATATCAATAAAGAACATCAACCAGCCGTTGATAAATATCTCGGAGACGGTGAAATCTGGGGAACCTGGCGAATCAAAGATGAAGAACTACATAACTATAATGAATCAAATGACTACGAAGATAAACCAGAATATCAATCGGGTTTTTTTGAAGAATATTCAACCGCGCTAATTATCCATGATCCTATAGGCCGGCATAGAATTATATATCTGAATGGACCAGGTGGATGCGGTAAAACAACTCGAGTTATAGAACATTTTAAAAATGAATTAATAGCTCTAGCACCAACCCACCGACTTGTCAGAGATTTTAAAGAAAAAGGATTAAATGCAGATACTTATCATAACTTTTTTAGATATAGCGGTGGAGATTGGTCACCATCGCGGATGGGAACTAAAAAATTACCTCCTGTAATTATGTTAGATGAAGCTTGTATCATGCCTATGTCGACCATAAAGATGTTCCTCGACTGGCTAAAGACACAAAACGTGGTAGTTATATTTTGCGGTGACCACGGTCAACCGCCACCATTTGGAGAAATATTTCCGCATTGCTGGTTAAAATTACAAGTGGATTATTACCAAGAAATGAACATAGATCATAGATCACTTGATAATAAGCTGACCGAATTAAAAACTACAATAAGATGTACAAGTAATGGAAATCAAGCTGCTGTATTTCGTAGAACGATATTCGGTAATACATTTGATGAATTTTTGGATCGATGGAGGTCATCAGACTTAGTTGTAGCCAGTAGAAAAAACACCAGAGATAGTATCATAAAGAGATTATTCTCGATTCATAAAAATAAATTCCCCTAATGAACTTGTACCACTGCAGTACCGCCCAAAAGATACTAGATTACAAAATATTCTCGTTGATATTCCTGGAAGCATTTCTGGGGAACAAAAAAATTAGTTTTAAACGACATAGTTAAGGTAAAACTGTCAGACGTCGAAGATGCATTAAACATGGAAAATTCACCATGGCGGTTAGAATATGCGTCTACGATACATTCGACTCAAGGACTAACTATTTCGGATACAATTGTTTGGATCATTGATGATTTCATCGAGTGGGCTAATTTAGTATATCTTGCTATTAGTCGAGTTCGTCGAATAAACCAGCTTAAGCGGGTTGAAATATATGATGATAACACATTACTTTAAATTTTTCGGCGGAAGTTGAGTATCGTCTGGATTAACCAGCAATTGTTCATAGGTGAAATTTCTTTGCGGTGCATCAAAATCTAATGTATAATACGTTGGTCTATATATCGAAGAATGAATTCCGTATATTTTATGCGCAGAAGTACTCCATATGGGATCGGTAGATCGTCTAACACCACCTTCTAATTCACCGGGCTCATATAAATACCTTACTGTAGAATCCCATGGAATCCTTTTTTATGGAGAATTTAAAATATTCGCCGGTTTTATTTTTTTTGCCTGATATTCATCATTAATTGTTTTTATCACAGCCGGAAGTCGTTTAACCCATTCTGTCGATCTATCTTTCTGAATAAATTCCTTTGCATATTGATAACCAAATAATTTATCAGCAAGGGTTTTATTAAACCGCTCAACAATAGCCTGATCACGATGGATTGCCGTATGTCCACGCCGAATAATAACATTTTTTTTGTCATCATTGAGGAAACTTCACCACGAAATGCATTACCAGGATCAACTTGAAGTAGAATTGGCCATGTGAGCGGACCGCGTTTGTAGATCTTATCAAATGCTTGCGCAACTTCTGTAGATTTTTTTGTCATGAGTGGTTCCGCGTCCTTATATCGGGTAGCTATATCAACTAATGTTAACGCATATTTATAGCCGCTGTCATGCGGTAGATACAAAATATCGGCCTGATGAACTTCATTTGGTGTATAAACGTCAAATGATCCGTATTTGATAGACTTTGGCCGCGGTAAGTAAATCTGCCATATCGCCTGTTTAGATAACCACTCTTTCGCGGTATCATATGGAACTCTAGCCGCGGCGGTTAATTTATCTATAGCGGATTTTCCTTTCCAATATCCCTGCGGAGAATAATAAATTTTTTTCATCCTTTTTTTCAGCCATTATTATACACGCGCACCAATTAACAATTTACCTTTCATCGCGGATTTAATAATCCATGCGGAAACTTTTTCTCTGAAATTTTTATCGGGTATTAAATTTAATGTATGAATTAAGTTGACGTCAGCGAGATGTCTTTGCCGCAGATCATTAATTTTATACGCGATATCATGTATTCGACAAGCTTCGTCGATGGCATTAACAGGAAATTCACCCGGGTTAGGTTGATCATTTTTGTTGAGGCGGATATCTAACCTGGTACCTGGCCCACAGTAGCTATATCCGGGTAGATGTTTTTCTCCGAGGTATTTAGCCCAAGGGAGTCCGGGGAGTTTTGTAAGATTTCCGGCGATATCTCCACCTGTTTTTTTTATAAATCTAAATTTTTTTGTACCACATGTAGCACATATACCGGATGCAGCATGTCTATTATTTTTAGTTACAATCGTCGTTAGGTCATTTGTTCCTGTACGTGTCTTGCATTTAACACAATATAAATCCATAATATTATTATGATATAATCAAATGGAAGTTCTAGACTTTTCAGCAAAAAAAGGAAAACCGCCTATCAAACATCATATAATGCTTCCAAATTCAATCCGTGGTATTATTATAGGACCATCAGGGTCAGGCAAAACGCAGCTTTTACTTACATTAATAATGAAGTATACCAACTGGGATAAGTTATATCTGATAGCACCTAGCGCAGATGATCAAGATTGTTATACAGTACTGAAAGATTTTAATGAAACTGCATCTGAAAACTTATGATTTGATCCAGTTGAGTTTATATATGATATAAACGAATGTCCTCACGTAGATGATCTAGATGTTTCTTTAAATAATATGATAGTATTTGATGACGTAATGCTAGATAATCAAAAAGGTCCTGCTTTGCTATTCTCTCGCGGCCGGCATAAACACGCTGACATGTTTTATTTAACTCAGCGATACACCCAAATACCTAAAGTTATTCGCGATAATTGTAATTTACTATGTGTGTTTAATGGCGTAGATATACATACATTACGAAATATTTGGCAAACATTGTGTTCCGACATGGATTTTAATAAATTTAAAATTTCTTTAGTCATGCTCAGCAAACCTCCCATGGGTTTATTACAATAAATTTACATGATCCCCGAACAAGGTATCGTATCGGTTTGGATAAAATTTTCGCCTAAAAATCTTCACCTGCATGGTCACCCCCGGCCATGTCCACCGGTCATGGACCAATATGGCAGCTTTTTTTTTACTCTTGGATTACGAAATGCAGGCTTCGATGGAGGGTGGTGGACCGAAAGATAATTTGCTGGGTTTAGCCCCCCTGCTATGACATGTAATATTTTTTTTTAAATCTCGGATGAAGAAAAAGCAGCTTCCTGGCTGACTGTTTTTTGGTGGAGGGGTGGTGAACCGGAAGATAATTTGGTCTGTACAGCCCCCCCCCTGCTGCTTAGATAAATCTTATAAGCCGGAGCCCTGAAAATTATTGACATATTGTTTTAAGAACAAGAATATTTTGTATTTGCCATGTTTTATGGACATTATCTCATTAACTAGTCCTAATATTGATGCACTTACGCCTATGCAATCTGGTATCTTAAACTACGTAAATCAAAGGTCACAGAAAATGCTATAAAAGCACAATGAGTACATGGACTGGCAGAATTACGACAAGGAAAATGAGTGAATGGGCTTGATGTGATAGAGAAAAGAGCCAAAATAGAAGAAGTCGACTACTTGGAAAAAACATAAAATTTCCTTAAGGGCTAAAACAATAACCAGGAACATTTTTTGTACAATTTGGACAACTATCAAACTAATAATGATAGTCGACCGCAACTTCCATTCGTGAATGACGATCGTAACTAAATTACTGCCCAGGAAAACTACCAGGATTTACAACATTAATATGTTTGAGGAACTTTATAAAAATAGCAAAAGGATACAACATCTCATATCATTATTTGGGACGAAATATGTACTGTGTCTAATGAGACGGTAACAGCGTTTCTAGATTAGTTATCGAATAAATAAACGGCGATTATCATGTTTGGCGATGAAGAACAACCTCCTACATTTACAGAAGTTTTACCACGCAAACGGATACAAAGAATATTGTTGTTTATTTATAGGCGATATTGGACACCACAAAGCCTTTTACGAATCATTAAAAGCACTTAAAGTAATGATAAAATTTGTACTTGTCATGATTCAATGTGAGAACATGTGCTGTGTAATTTCAGAATCTCTTTTGTCGTCCAGCGGATAAACTTCAGAATATTCTCCTGGCGATTCCAGGTTTAGAGATCAAAAAATTATGTTATCCATGGTATCATAGTTGTCTCCGCTTAAGCTGTAGATGGGGCCATAACATGATGCTGAAACCTAGGATGTGTAATATCAATTCTCTTATCACAGGGTCTCTCAGTCTCAGATACAAATATATGTATTATCGATGATCATGCCTAATGGCCAAATATAGTTTATTTAGCAGTATAGTGCATTTAAATAATCTCTCACCTAATAAAACTCGGGTAATGGTCCAATGATCCAAAGGATCCCCAACTTGCGCGCAAAACTGAACATTTTAGGTGTTATTATACTACAGATATTATCATTGTTCTCTGATTTGACACCTTCAATTTCACCAGGTTTGTATAAATACCTGACTATATAGCAAACGTCTCAATCGCAAGTCGCCTAGCTTCTCCGGTATGTATTTATTTCCAATTGCATTTATGGGATTCATTAAAATTTGCGCGACTTCGCTGTTTAACTCTGCAATTACGGGCTTAGTCGTGCTTCACGATGCCTGTCCTTGCTCAATAATTTCTAGCCATACTAGTGTTCAAACAAACCTTCAGCAAGTATTCAATTAAATCGTTCAAAGATTGCCTGATCACGATGTATTCCAGCTTGTCCAAGTCTGATTTTAGTCTCATAATGCATAAGCGATGTTACTGAACCCATATATTCTTTGCAATGATCAAAGTGTAACAACTGTTGCCATAGTAAATATCCACGCGAATGAATTTGTTTAAACTAGTCTGCAGCTTCTGTTGATGATTATGTTTATAGTGCTTCCGATTCTTTATATCTACTCTCAAATTAGGCAACCTTCAACGCGTATTTGTACATTTGTGACCGATGTTTCCATTCTGTGCCCGTAATAACAGTGTCATTACTTAAAAGCGAGATATCTCCACGATGAACATGGTTGTGATGCTCGCATCAACCGTCCCTACTATGTCATTTTAGGTGTTGGTAGATAAATTTGCTGTATTGCTTTCTTGGCCAACCACTATGCGGTCACACCACGGGAAACACCTGCTTCGCTAACTTATTATTCATTATTAGCCGATCTTAACAACCATTTCGTAAGTAATTCTCGAATGTTTTTCAATTGTATATATTTTATCACATTAATCAGCAATATGTGGTTCTTGTAGAGTTTCTTTTCTTAATACGTGACGTCATAAGCATGGTTCGCCTGATCAATTGTTTCATTAGATATTCACCAGCTTTTGGCTGATTGTTTTCGTTAAGATTAATATCCGGTTCCAGGACCACAATACTATTATCCCGGAGGATGGTTATTCACCTGGGTACTTAGCCCAATGTGTTCCAGGTAATCTCCAAATGCCCGCATCAATATCGCCACAAAGGCTTTGCACACTATAAATGATTGCAAATGTATACATTTTTGCCGCATATTACACACTTTAATGTAAAAGCCCTATCCGTATCATCATCATACGTTGGTCTGGGTCTGACAAACTCATTTCCTACTCAACCTGCTATTGTCTTGGCTCAACTGGGACAAACTCTGTACCGCTAAACGCGTATGATCATCCATAATAAATTCAATGAAGCCCTGAGAGATTCTGTCGCTGGCGGCGATATTGTTTATTTTATCACCGACGTCAATGATGCGCCGTAGGTTCAAGAAATTGATGGATGAGTCAGAACCCAAGTGGTCTATGCGCCAAAAAATCAAAACGAATATTTCCACGAGGCCGATACAAACGTATGGATGTTATTTGAATTGCGCAGATACCCAAAGTGATTAGATGTATCTGTATTTTTGGGGTTATCTTTAATGGCGCTGACACCTAAACGATACTAAGTATCCATAGACATCATCGATGATTTCACAGCGGTGTATACAAGCATCTGATCGGTGTTTTTAATACAAGATCTCAACATTATTTTACGGCCTTAATTTCGAATACGGGCCTTCAAAAACTCCCATAAATGATCGCGTAACTAGCTGATTAATTTGATTATTTTACTTAAAATTGCATCATCGGTTGCAAACTTTTACTTTTGGGATTTTTTACTCTCAGTGTTGCTCTTCTTTATGTAGCTGATGGCATCACATATTTGGTTTGTGCCAAGGAATGCCTCAAAGTAGGACCAGAGGCCGAGAGAGGAAAATAATACAATCGCCGAAACATAATTGATAGCAATCGACACTTGATCGTTACCGATGTTTAAAGAAACATAAATGTGACATTTTCTATTACTGTCTATTACTTCAAATGGCAGACAAATGTGTTTCTGTTAGCGTTGAGCACAATGGAAGGCATATATATATATATATATATATATATATATATATATATATATATATATATATATATATATATATATATATATATATATATATATACATATGTGTGAGATGGTTGCAGAAAGTATATCCTTTCAAAAATATCAAACGATGTATCATATAGGGTGTTAATCTTTGAGAAATTGAAAGAGGCGGACAAACAACAAAATTATACCGTGTATATATGATGCATTTAGTATTTGATGGATATATCATGACTATAGCAAATGCTCATAACAATATTATAGTTAAATTATGAAGCCAAAATCAGATGTTATTGCACTTTATCTTTGCGGTGAATATCAGAGCCTGGTTTCAATATATGGCTTTGTTCGTAAACCTACTCTGTGATTAATTATAACTAACTGATTTGCCTTCTTCTTCGGGGACAATGTGGTCAGTATAACAAATGCTAAAGATCAGACATCTTAAGGAAAGGGATGCAATGTTAAGCAGGGTTACATATATATCTAAACTAATTCTGATCGAATCATGTCGCATATCTCAAATTGTCACTGCAGGACACGTTTTGACTGTTCAAATATTATCATGCTTATACTTAAGGTTGGAAATGGCATCAGATGATATGGTTCATATATACATATATTCGAACACATCAATATTACGATCGTCAGAAACGATTTGGGTCTATCCATCAGTCTGTTAGCTGTGTGCGTAGAAGGATCTTTGTCCCAATTTATGCATTTTTATTAGTCCTGATGTTAAATTACATTTGAAGTAAGGAAGAAAGGATTTAATTTTGCGATTCAAAATTTAAATGGAGAGGCTATTATGAATCGAACTACACAACAAATGTTAATTGTTCCAATTATGAATTGCAGATATTTTTGCCACTTTGTACACTTTTTCACCAAGGGTTTACGATCATGGAAAGGAATCTTTTTTTTCTGAAAACCATTGCATTACTGTAAACCTTAAATCTGACATTTAGTTTTAGGGACCACGTCTGGTATTTTGGAAAAAAAAAAGCAAAAATTAACCAAGCGGACTTTTTTTTCGAAACGCTATTATTGTATATATCAGAACTAAACAAGGAACGTTACAATTGTATTAGTCAAAGTAAGTTCTGTCAGGTAAGGCATTGTATGGTTTGTTAAGAGTTTGTTTGACCATAAAACATGTTGCTTGCGTACTAAGGAAATTCTCATTTTACTTCCAGAACAGATACGTCTGTAGCAACCAGCGCCAGGCATTCTCTACCGGCTGTTTGATTTATGTAACGGCAAGCATTTTAATTAAACATAAATGGTATACTGGGCAATTCGTGAAGCATTTATCTCACTTTATCTGTATATGTTCTGGAAGGCAACTGTTTACAAGTCTGTCTACTCCTTGATATATATATATATATATATATATATATATATATATATATATATATATATATATATATATATATATATATATATATATATATAACATGCAAATAATTGTATATTGACCTTGCATATCTCATATGTTTTACAAATTTCATATGTATTATAAAATATCGGTTGCGTATAAAACACAACATCCCTCTATTCCATATGACGCTTTTATTGAGGAAACATTGACTGATGATAGCGATGAAAAAGAGTTTTTATTATGCTATGAAGAATATCAGTTCTTTTAAGGCCGGAAAGGTGTTACGGGAAATAAACCTGAGAAATAAAACATCTACAAATTATAATGGTTGTAGTTTCAACGTGAATGCAAGATGGATAAAACATACGGTAAAAGACCTATTCAGCGAAGTTTTCAGATAAAATGTAGAGACAACAGCCCACGCAGCCTAATTAAATATACGAAATTAGAAAGCATGTTTCATTCCTTGCCTCGCAACAACTCGGCACGGAGAAAACCATCTAAGCGCTCTAAGGGTTTGCATAAACTGAACAAAATTTAAAACTGAATCCAAAAGCTAAACCGGAACGATATAAGTTCAATCAAACTACATGGGTTTGAAGAAATCAACTATGTCAGTGTTGTATTTAAAAACAATATCTTTAGCAAATAATATATATGGCATACCGGGAAATTTTGACTCAAGAAAGTGGACTTGTACAAACTTGGAAATTATATGTTAATTATATAGTAGTGATTTGTAAGTTTGGCAAAGTACAACTATAGATTTTTCTAGTGATTAAATATTTGTCCAGATTTCGTAGTAGTGTCATCTAAGTACTATTCATGGTTGTAGTATTGCCATTCATGTAATTTCTTATGTTCTACGTGTATTACATAATGTATTCAAAGATATTGCGTTATTACTAGGAATGGACTACTATCTGGCCCACCCATTCTTGGTTTTCTAGAATTGACACTAAGTGGAAGTACATGGCTCACAGCATTTATGCAATACAAATTTGCTCTTGCCATGCTAAGTTCCTCTTGCCTCGGAAGAAATAGAATATAAGAAAACAAAACGATATTTTATGCTTGGCAACAATGAGTCTGAGATAAAGGAATGGGCGAAACCGACAAAGTACGAGTGTAGAAAACTGATCGTTTCAAGTAGTTCCATGCCAGGTGTTCTGACCTTGTACCCGGCAAAACTTAACTATCCACCATTCTACAAGTTACCAAAGGTGAACTCACAATACTGAGAAATTGTCAACCGGAAATAGGGGGACGGCTAGTGCGCGATTATGGGTATGTTATTGGTCAAACTTACGAAATAAAAAATGCAAAGGTATGAATTTTATTTTATTTGTTATTGTTCAATATCAAATGATCATATTATTCACTAAAATATTACGCATTTGTCTTGTTCTTAAAGAGGTCCTACCTTTTTCACATATGTTCCCTGAAGGACTTCATTATGGCATCAAGGTCACTAATAGATATGTAACTCGTGTAGTTCCACTATTATTATATTATATTATTCCTATTACAAAAAGGTTTGAATAACAAATAAAAGCTTTAAATACTATTCACTTTTTGCCCTTTCCAAATCTGGACAAAGTGGTTAATTGTCAATAGGAATGTTTCAGCAAGTTAGGAATGAATTAGTAATCCAAAGAATTACAATTTCCGTCTATTACTCTGAAAGTCAGGCGTGTTCGAAGAGATTTTACTAAAAGTAGTAGAGTATATATGGGATTTACCTCTTTGATGTTGTTGCTTGCAGTTAGGAGTCAGACAAGAGTAATTAGGTTTTAGTCTTTTCAAAATGTTGTTTCGACCATTAAAGGAGAAAAATTATACGGACGATTCAAACATTGGTCTTGATTATGTATGTGATTTCAAATAAAGTTGTCACAAATGTTTGATATAGCTAGAAAAGATCTTCACAATACTCAATCAAGAAAAAAGATTTCATCGAATCTAGTCTTGAACGATATCATCTGCAGACAAAGGAAAGGACGGAGCTAAAATAGCTATTTTTAAACAAAAGTACTTGTTCTCAAATGCTCCAACAAGATGAATTATCTCAAGCAGGAATGTTTGAAAAGAGAAAGACCAATCTTCCTGGAAAATTATTTCACTGTACCAAGTACAAGGCATTTGAGTTCAGTCTGTATTCTTGTCCAAAAACAAGACAAAACTTACCGTATCCACTGACACAAATGAAACTGAAAACGATGTAGCAAAGATTTGTCTCTCAAATGATTCTGTTAATCGTTACTCACGGAATGGGTCGAATAACTCAGAATTTTTAACACCAGATGGTATGAATCAATGTCATGTGATACCATTAGACATTAAAACATATCCTTTAACTTTATAGTGTTTAATGAATATAACAGTCTCGTCCAGAATATTGTGGCGCTTCCATTGGTGAAGTAATTATGTACAACCTGCAAAAATTGTTTGAAAACCAATTTAAAAATTCTTTAATTGACTCATTGATACAAATTTGCATTTACTATATGCAAACATAAACTTGACATTGTTTGTGTCATATTTATGACACAAGGTGGGCACCGTCAAGTTAAATCTATAAAAGTCAAGGACAATCTATGAATTAATTCCCCGTGTCTATAAGAAAATCAGAAGATGTGATTCTGGGGTATTGCTGAATATTGTTGGAGCGTTTGTCAATTGTGTAGCCAAAATTCCTTGATCACTGACAAATTTGTTGATTAAAATTCCCAATTCGATTAATCCAAATTGATTAGTCGACAACTATCAGGAGATGGTAGGCTTATGACCTAAAACTTCATGCTTAACAGTGAGTCAGTTTTTCTCTGCTCCAGATCTAAGTAAATCGTTTTAAATATCTATTCATGCAAGTAATGCAAACGTTGATGTTTACATATGAATTATTTATGCCAATCTAAAAAAATTTTTGGATTCGTTCTTTTGATTGGATTCAATTAATATTTGAGAAATCTCGTTTACTTAAATTGTTCATTAAAATTAAGTGTTCTTTAAACATTTCGATTATATCATTATCATACATAAAGGCTGTTGGCACATCAACCTTTGGACACTGTTGAAACATCAGCACATTCAAGATTAGATTTCATTTTGAACAATTTGTGATAGAACATTTAGCAGTGTTTGCAATTTAATTCACAATACACTCTTTTCACATTGTCAATTTTTCTACAGAGAAATATATGAAGTGTAGAATTTTCCACAATTTATTGGCCCTCGCATCTTTTTGTTACTTAGTGTAATAGTATAAAGTAGATACATTATTAGTTTGGCTCATTCTCGGATTATTATATTTGGTATCACCCCGTTTTACCTTTTTTTATAAAATGGCGAATAATGAATAAAGGATAATTTGAGCTGCCTTCTTATTCCAGAAATACAACAATAACAATAAACTAATCAAGGGAAAATATAACGTTATTGCAGATGCATTACATACAAAGAAGTAGTGTTTTGATTAATGTTTACAAGTCAAGATTTCCTGCAAAAATCAGTTGAATGAATCTCTTCCCAGAAGACAGCAAAGACGAATAAAATAAATTATTGCAGTGGAAAAATAAAATTTCAACAGACAGGAGAAACTTTAAATACGTTTGTATTACCATTAATGTTATAAATACTACCGACATATACAATTCTTAGAGGATTCGGAATTCCGTAGTGAAGGGTTTTGTGAGAAGATGTAAAAAATAAACGCAATAAAGGATTAAAATGCTACAATGGTGACAAATTAAATTACTAGCAAATCAATTTGTATTATTAGTAGTTGCAATGAAATAGTACTAGTATCTGCAAAAATAGTAGTATTCCAAACACAAAGGTCTATTAATATTACAAACGATGCAGACAAATACATTTCCTCTATCGTTGTGATTTTATAAACAAAGCTGGAGCTA
This sequence comes from Potamilus streckersoni, assembly GCA_016746295.1. NCBI lineage: Eukaryota > Metazoa > Mollusca > Bivalvia > Unionida > Unionidae > Potamilus > Potamilus streckersoni. The sequence goes on along the minus strand of JAEAOA010000982.1, from coordinate 82,957 downwards.
AGATTACGACTGTCAGGTAGCAAATAATACTATATCTGTTCTCGAACACCTAACAGCGTACCAATATTAATGCATTGGTTAAACCACGTTTACTCATATTATCTGCGACGTTCTAATGACAATGTTTGTATACAGAATGACTTACATACCTACAAATTTTTAATCCTTACTGGATAATATAGTTATAGCACATTTATTCGATTAGTACGTTTATTAACGAATCATATAGAAGAACCATTAAGATACCGCTGGAAGGAAATTCAAGCAAAAACTAGCATGTACTGTAATTTAATGCTTTTAAAACCCAGGATTCCCAGAAATCAAAGTTTTAAAAAAATAGAGAATACCTATAGAATAATCAAATCAAAACAATGGCGAAATTACCATTACCCTACAACATTCCGTGACTGCTGAAAGGACTCAATGTCATAAAAGATATAAAATGTCATAAAAGTTATTGTATTACATTCAAACATAATATCCCTGCTGCAAAACATACAGATGAAATAAATCATCTTTAATTAGCATGGAGATGAAAGATAAAGAAAAAATTATTGATGCTTTAAAATAACTAAATCTCTTGGACCCTTAAAATGCATGATGGACATTACTGGAATATTACGTAAAACCTAATACCACAAAAAAAATCATAGAAAAAGAACGACGGCAAGCGATCTCTTTAATATTCGTGTTTTGTTATGGATGATAAAAGAAGATAAAATAAAACCATATGATCTCAAACATTAAAAGACTAAATCTCTTGAACGCTTAAAACTCGTTATGGAAATTAGTGAAATATTCAGCAAGGAAAAATTACTACAATAGAGTATGACTAACAAAATAAAGAACGGAAACACTCATTTATATTCTGTTTAAACTTGGGGTTAACGATGAAATATTAAGTTTATATCGCTATCCGTGAAGAGCACGTTCTCTGTTTTCTAGGTAATCCAGCTTTAGCATCAGAATTAGATTACTTTTTATTTTTAGAATTGCAATCATACTAAACATATCCTCTGTCTGTGTGAGTTGGCCGACAGCGAACTGATACCATATCAAGGTTGACGATTCTCAGTTAGTTAATATTTATTGTTTATTTGTTTTGGAGCACCTACCAGCGTACATAATTCATGACACATATGAAAATTTTTGTATATACAATTACTTACCTACAAACCTTGGCCTTTACGAAATAATTTAGCTGGTCCACAATTATTCTGTAGATAAAATCACTCTTATAAGCATATAGAAAAGGCATTACGATACTTGCATGAGAGAAAGTCAGAAAAAACTCCAAACGAATAAAAGCGATTAGATACAAATCAATTTGTTTATAACATTGTCATAACATTCCATTGTTCCTTTGCAATTGGAATTCCAAAGGTTGCTGAGAAATTGACCAAATAACCCCAATAGAATGACAAAACAAATGCCCCCAAATCCCAAGAACAATACAAAAGCAAACCTAATTTCCAAACGAAATAATGTCACGACCTAATAATTATTATCAATAGTAGCTTTTGTAATACTAAAACTTTAACAGCAATATCTCTTTCTTGAACAAATCGCACTACCGTATTATGTGCTTTATGAGAAGATACCAGACACCCAACAACATATTCAGAAAAGAAACATAAAAAGCGACTCAGCGAAACATCAAAATTTTATTTTTTATAATTATTAAAAATACTACTGCTACTACTATTACTAATACGACTACTACAAAAACTACTTCATATTAGGATTTATTTTAAAACCTTTATTCCCGTAATCAGAAAATATTGATCGAAAAATATTTAATGTGAGCATTGCTATTCCAAATACTACTACTACTGTTGCTGTTTATATCGTTATCCCTGAAGAGCAAGTTTTCTGTTTTCTATGTAATCCAGCTTTAACACAACGATTAGATTACTCAATTTATTCTTAGAACACGATATCAGAAGGCACTGCAGCATGTATTTAAATTAAAAACAAAACAATTCTTTTGTAACTGCTATTATTGTTACTATTGAGACCGAAATCAATACTTCGCACGGGAATCAAAATCTCTTAACAAGCGTTTTATGAGAAGATAGAATAAAAGCACATGATCTCACGCTGCGGAAGTGGGTGGGGGCACTGAGCAAATGACAGGCTAGTAGCAGTAGTAGTAATATAACAGTCATAAAGGTCTATGATTCTTACGAAAATTTCAATAGTACTAAACACAACCTCTGTCTGTGTGAGTAAGCCGGCAAAGAACTAATGCCATATCAAGGTTGACGATTGTCAGTTAAAATTTCTTGTTTATTTGTTTTGGATCACATGCCAGCGTACATACTTAATGGCAAATATAACAATGTTTGTATATACAATTACTTACCTACAAAACTTGGTCTTTACGAAATAATATAGCTGGTCCACAATTATTGCGTAGGTAAAATCACTCTTGAGGCATATTGAAAAACCATTACGATACTTGCATGAGAGAAAGTCAGAAAAGCTCCAAACGAATAAAAGCGATTAAATACAAACCAATTTGTTTGTTATTGATATTGTCACAACTGCCATACAATTCCGTTGTTCATTAGCAATTGCAATTCCAAAGGCAAAAGATTGTTAAGAAATTGAGCAAATAACCCCGATAGAATAACAAATCAATTGCCCTCGAATCCCTAGAACAAAAAAACAGCATAAAATCTAAAGGAAACAATGTCACGACCTAATAAATATTATCAATTTTAGCTTTTGTAATACTAAAACTCTAACAGCGATATCTCTTGAACAAATCGCAGTACTGTTTCATGTGCTTTATGAGAAGATACCAGACACCCAACAAAATAGTCGGAAAAGAAACATAAAAAGCGACTCAGCGAAACCTTAAAATTATAAATATTTTATAATTATTATAAATATTACTGCTACTACTATTACTAATAAGACTACAGCTAAAACTACTAAATGTTAGGATTAAATTTAAAACCTTCATTCCTGTAAATATAAGATACTATTTATTGAAAAATAAATATATACTGTGAGCAAAGCCACTACAAATATTACTACTGCTGCTGCAGTTACCACTACTAATACTACTACTACTACTACTACTACTACAACCAGTCACAGTAAGAACATAATTTATAATAATAATGTATATATACGTAAATAAACTCCAATAATGTTCTTAATTTCTTTAATTTTATCGATAAAGAATACTTCCTAAACAAATATCAAAAAAATTTCTTTCACGACAAAACGTCTTTCGGCGGTCTATGTGGATTGATTGATTCACTGGGGAACATTACTGAAAAGTAATATAGTTCTGCACCCACGTCTTAGATTAACTTGAATTTTGATAGATAGATAGATAGATAGATAGATAGATAGATAGATAGATAGATAGATAGATAGATAGATAGATAGATAGATAGATAGATAGATAGATAGATAGATAGATAGATAGATAGATAGATAGATAGATAGATAGATAGATAGATAGATAGATAGATAGATAGATAGATAGATAGATAGATAGATAGATAGATAGATAGATAGATAGATAGATAGATAGATAGATAGATAGATAGATAGATAGATAGATAGATAGATAGATAGATAGATAGATAGATAGATAGATAGATAGATAGATAGATAGATAGATAGATAGATAGATAGATAGATAGATAGATAGATAGATAGATAGATAGATAGATAGATAGATAGATAGATAGATAGATAGATAGATAGATAGATAGATAGATAGATAGATAGATAGATAGATAGATAGATAGATAGATAGATAGATAGATAGATAGATAGATAGATAGATAGATAGATAGATAGATAGATAGATTGATTTATCATACATATATAGACATATTTATCATCATTTTAAAATGTATTGTCATGTACTATGGTCCTAAATATATATATATATATATATATATATATATATATATATATATATATATATATATATATATATATAAATAAAAATATATATATATATATATATATATATATACATATACATATATATATATATATATATATATATATATATATATATATATATATATATATATATATATATATATATATATATATATATATATATATATATATAAAACCACCTAAAGTCATAGTAGCAGATTTACTGAATAAATGAATTTATGGATAAACTGCTAACAAACAAAACAAATCAATCAGTATGTTTAGTGCGAAACTTTTGCGCAGCAATTAAGATTTCCTTCCTAAATGACTGACATACAAAATGAAGGGTATTATATACATTGTTACCAAACACATGTTCTACAATATGCACAAACTGTTAATTGACGAAAGTAGCCGTAAAAAATTGTTTTGAATAATTCTGCTTTAATCACAATTCAGTAATGCTATATATTGGAATGTATGTATGTATGTATGTATGTATGTATGTATGTATGTATGTATGTATGTATGTATGTATGTATGTATGTATGTATGTATGCATGCATGCATGCATGCATGCATGCATGCATGCATGTATGTATGTATGTATGTATGCATGCATGCATGCATGCATGTATGTAGTATGTAGTATGTATGTATGTATGTATGTATGTATGTATGTATGTATGTATGTATGTATGTATGTATGTATGTATGTATGTATGTATGTATGTATTTCCTGATTGTGTGCGGTACGTGTGCACAACATTAAAATGTAGACACTTCACCTTGTTCAGCAGTATGCTTCCATGAACTCTTACATAAGCGTTCTGGTTGACCGTCGCATGCGACCTAAGGCGGTGCTAACTGAGACTGACCTCAATGGAAGAATACATATATAAAAAGAAAACTGCCCATGTCAGTCAAATTTCTCTCTTCAACTTCTTCATGATAGTCAATTGAATATTATCATGAAGTTACTGATTCTTATCTACGTCCTTCTGCCAATCATCTATGATGTCGTCCGCAGTGAACCTGACTATACGTTTCATAAAGTATTGGATTTCGTTGAAAATCATAATACGTTCATTTTTGAAGAAAGCAAGATGAAAGGTTAGTTGAACACTGTATTGTTTGTTTACTGATTCGATCATTATCATATATATGTAGTATTTTTAGTCATAAATTAATTACGTGAATAGTATTATATTGTTGTTTTGGAGAATTAACTATTCCAACGTATGTGAGAATACAATTATAATTCGTTCTGTTCTTTAGTGTTTGTTCTTCCTGCCGGTTTGGAATAATTGACACGTTTTTCGAAATAATATTTAAACGCAAGTTTGGTTTTAGATATATTTAATATTACATGTTTCACCATGCAAAATTATATTGGCAGAAAATATCTTAACTTAGACATACGAAAAAGAAACTAAAGTCTTAAATAATATATTCGTACCTGAAATATATATAGTTCATCCAACATATGTTTATGCCTAATCTAAATTTATGCAAAATCATTTCCATACACTGCCTACATTGTCTGAATTCTGCGACAGGCATGAATAAAATACCTTATATAAAGATCATTTCATCCTAGATACTGCTTTCAAAAATAGCATAATATGGTGAACGATTAGGGTTAGGATTTAAAGCGGCAAGTTAAATTTCTTTTGCTTGCTCACGAACTGTAGGTCTCTAATGTGCAAAAAATGGATCACTTGTTAAGATAAGAATTCTAATCTCGTTTTTCTACCTAATGTTTCATGAAGTGGTAGTTAACATCTATGCAAATAGGGTCCAATAACATTCAATATGTTGAAAACCTGCCACGAATACAATATCCTGCCCATTCAGATATATTGAATACTCAACAGGAACACATGATAACTGTAATGTTTTGGTCTCCTTGTATAATGCATTCATGTGCATTACAAGCAAAGATTTCATCGCATCAGCGAAAGCATTGAATTTTCTTCTATTATGGATGAGGTTCAGGTTACCGCATCTTAATCTGCACAATAAGGCGTTACTAGCAATAATGCTACCTTACTGGAGGAGCAATTAATATATTCGTCTAAGTCTTTCATTCTCTCAGTGCTATGGTCACCTTATTATGATATAACAAAGAAGCCATATATTTTGTATTAGCATAATGAACACGTGCAAACATGTAAATCCTACAGGATTCCTTCTACATCAAAATTAGTTTCGTCTTATATTAAACGGAACCAAAAGATGTATGCTTTCTACGTCGATGTTTTCTTATACATACCTTTAATATATTTATTGCAGACATTAACAGACCTAGATTCAAGGTTTATACGGATATACCTAACAACAATGATCATGTAGATATTAAAGAAAAGGATATTATAGAATTCGGTGTCGTGAGTGAAAATGTCAACGGCTGCTATAACACCAGTACAAGCGTATTCACGGCACCTGTCTCTGGAACGTATATATTTTACCTTGAACAAACCGAAATAAGATTTCAGTATTATCTTGTTGATATTGTAAGAGAAAAAAACCACGAAACACTAGGTTTCATTGCTACTTATAACTCAAAAGTTAAATATGATCTCTTTGCAATGGCCAATTTAGATGCTAACGAAGACGTTTGGGTAGAATGCGTAACTAAGAATTATTGTAGTCATAGCGGTGGTTTTTATTTAACGTTTGCAGGGATACTGATGCAAGAACTATAGATGCGGCTCTGTATCTCTTTCATAAATAATTTTTCCCACAATATTGTCAGAACAAAGCTGCTGAAAACGGCTAATTTCTCTAATTTTTCTTCATCCCATTAGTACAAGTGTACACACCAGTTTAGCACAACACTGTCCATTTGAAATAATTCCCATTTTGTAACGTTAATAAACTACTCTATGATATCAACACAGACTTTTTTTTAAGTATGTTTCTTATTCTGAAGTTCGAAATGCTGAAAACGGAATAAAAAGTCTGCTAAAACATATCAGCCTTTGTTCTAAGATATTTTAATGAAGCATTTAATGAAGCATTCATAAAAAATGTGAAGTGGCATCACCTGGGCTCGATCGTCCACTTTTTGGTGATTAATTAAAGAACTATATGTATTGTATAATTAACCAAGAAAATTATTTTGAATTGATAGAGCGACGACAGGAAGAGGGCACACCAGCAGCAAAATATCGCGCTATCACATTACTCCATCACGCCATGCAAAACGTCCCGGGCCGATCTAACAGCCGCACTGTTCAAGTAGCGATAACACTATTGATGAATATCTTCCGCTGGCAAGTGCCATATAGAAAATAATACTCAGCGCTGTCTCACGAATATGATACGCGAAAAGTTGTAAGTGCAATACAGAGATGTAAACGTGTGATAGAATTTAAGCATTTCAATGTAAGCAATCTTATACTTTGAATTTACATTGCAAGCAATTTAACTGTAAAGCATTCAAATCCTTAGATCTGGATTGCAAGCAATGGGAATCCTGATAACAACCATTTACAGCGTTAAAGACAAGATTTATAGAAATCGTTGAAGTAATGTTAACCGCCACCATCTTGACCCTTTTTTCATGTTATGAAATAAATTTTCCTTTCATTATACCCATTTTTAACCGTTGTGACAAATGACTATCAAACATTTTATTTGTGTGAATCTCAAATGCAGTAAATTAATTTCTGGAGCTGGAAGTGTCACTTTGATGTCAATGAAAGCCTAAGCTGGCACGAAATATATACTTCTATCCTAAACTTTTAGCTCATTTCTTCCTCGTGCTCCACCCTGTGGGTCCTGCGTTGTTTAATTGGCTCGACGTGTCTCGCAACGTGTCGTAATAGTCGACTAAGTAGAGTCAACCTATTTGACTTGGGTTACTACCAGTTTCAGGTGGTGAAAAGGATCCTATCAATTGACCAGAGGCTTTCCAATGCAGTTTGATACTTTGGCATCTACGTCTTCTAGACTGGCGGTCGGGATGGGTCCTGTCACGTCGATCAGAGTTTAATCAACCGTGTTCATTGTTAGAGCTTATGTAATCTTTCAATAAGACACTGAGCTTGACGATATACATTATCCGTTTTTGAAAAACCTTTCAGAACCAACATTACCAACTATAGACCCATATCACTGACTGGACGCGTATGCAAAACAATGAAACGAATAATCTATTCTCATAAATTTAAAATATCCTTTCCAAAGTGGCTTTCGTTATGGTTTTACGGAATCGATTATTTCTTAAGGTGCCTATTGAATGCACCTTGTCTTTATCAGAGCATTGGATTTTATTCGTACATAATCACGTTGAGCTAAATAAAAATTGCCACTTTATTCAGTGAATCATTAAATGGTCATTAAAAGTACGGGTTACCATAACTTTAAAGTTACTTTATTAATTTAATACATAATATTAACCAACAAAATAATTCATAGTAAATTATAAAGTAGTTGAAGGATACACTTTTTATTGATACTCTTAAATGCCAAAATCTCTTGAGCGCTTAAAGCACGTTATGTTAATTGGTGGAATAATGAGCACAACAGACATAGTACAAAGCCATGCGATGAGTCATAAAAGGAACAGAAACACGCTCATAAATTCATGTTTAATGTGGATGGAATAACTGTAAAACATTCGATTTGTATTGTTATCCATGAACGTCCAGTTTTCAGTTTTCTAGGTAATACAGCTGTTTTGCACAACGACCAGATTAATCAATTTATTCCCAGAAGACGATATAAAAAACAAAATAGAAGCAAACTAAAACGAAACTCACTCATGTGAAACGTAAATAAAACAATAAGAAATCTTTTTATTGCAATTAATATTACACTGCCATCAAAATCGATAGTTGTATAGAAATCGTAATCTCGCAGGCAAGTGTTTTCTGAGAAAATATGACAAAAGATATGATATAAAAAGAATCAAACGAAACGGCGGAAGAGTGGGGTGGAATAAATTACAGGCAAATGAGTATGATATTATCATTAGTATCAGGAGCGATCATAGTAGTGGTAGATGCATAGGTAGTAGTAATATAACTCACAACGGTCTATGATTCTTACTAATATTGCAGTCATACAGTCTGTGTGAGTCGGGCGACAGAGCAATGATCTCATATTAGGATTACCAATTCTCGATTAATTAATAGGTTTTGTATATTTGGAACACAGGAAAGCGTACAAATATTGTTTTATAGTTTTAACTTCACATCGTGTAACAATATGGTTGTATGTACAATTACTTACATACAAACTCTTGACCTTTACGAGATTACCTAGTTTGCCCACAATTATTGTAACAGTAAATGTACTCAAATAAGCACATTCTGGAATCACAAATGAGTAATAGAATTCACAACGGTCTATGATTCTTACTGATATTGCATTCATACAAAAACATATCCTCCGTCTGTGTGAGTAGGGCAACAGAGCACTGATGTCATATTAAGGTTAACAATTGTCAATTAGTTAATAGGTTTTGTATATTTTTGGAACACCTGAAAGCGAACAAATAGTGCTCTATATTTTAACTTCACCGCTCATATCATAATGGTTGTATGTACAATTTCTTACCTACAAACTCTTGACCTTTGCGAGATTATCTAGCTTGTCCGCAATTATTGTAACAGTAAATGTACTCAAATAAGCATATTATGGAATCACAAAAGCAAAAGGTTGGTAAGATATAGTTCAAACGCCCAAAAGGATAGCTAAATACAAATCCCTAAATCCCCAAGGACGAACACAATGGCAAACCTAAATTTTAAATGAAACAATATCACGACCTTATAATTATTATTAGTAGCTGTAGGAGTGGTAAAACTTTAACAGCGATCTCTCTGTCTTAAAAATAATCGCCACATCATATCAAAAGATTGTTTAAAAGACAGCAGATATGCAACAAAATTCTTAGAAAAGAAAAGTAAATAAATGACAGTGAAACATATACACCTAACGATGATAAATGTATATGTTTATGCAATATCATTAGTAGTAGTAGTAGTTATAGTAGTAGTAATTCGACTACTATTAAACCAGTTGCATCCATTGATTGGTTTTAAAACAACCGTTCCCTTATATAAAAGATACTAGAAAGATAGAAAATACATATGCATTAACTAAACGAATACAGCGGTGAAACCAACGAAAAACGAAAAGACAAATTCCTTGAATCACAACTTTATGTGATTGTTAAAAAGACGCAATACCACAACAAATACTTTACCTTATTACTTTCATATTTAATTTAGCTCCTATAAAACTAAAATCAAAATTATAGTCACTTGGTGCGGAGATTAAAAAAAAGAAATGTTTGATACTTCAAAATGATTATATCCCTTGAACGTTTAAATACCTTATGGAAATTGATGGAGTATTTAGCAATGAAAGACTAGTATCATAAAGTACAATTAGTACGAAAATGAATTCAAACGTTTTCATTGGTTATCAGGTGTAATTAAGGATAACAGAGAAACATTAAACTTGTGTCGTTATCCTCGAACGGAAATTATGCTATTATCTATGTTGTCCAGCTTTACCAAAACGACCAGATTAAAGAATGTATTCTCACAATCTGTTGAAGTTTATTTTTATTTTCAAAATTTCAATGAGATTCAAACGTACTGTTAGAAAACTGAATTGTTTTATGATATTAATTGGTGTTGATTCTCATTGAGACGGTAAAATGGATTTGAGTAAAGATAATGTAGTTGACTGTTTGATTGTAAAATATGTGTCATTACTCAGCAAAATTATAACAATGGATATCGTAGATATGATTTAAAATGTAGACTCTTTGTAATAGAATCTAACTTCAATTAGAAAGCCTAAAGTAAAGCGAATAAGCTGTACTCTCCAATATGTGCTATAGTTGTACATAGTCCAATAATTGTTCAGACAGTGTTGTTCGTCTGTTGAAAGATTTTGAATGGTTGGCTTGTCAATAAGTCAAGAAACAGTGCATTATAAGAATCGTAAGAGAACAAAGATTTACTACTGAATAAATTAAAGGCAAATTCATGTAGTTTTCAAAGAACCCATATAATTGCCGCCCACACGGTAAGGCATTCGCATGGTGCAGAAAGAACCTATATACAGTTTTCGGATACACCACTCTACGTTTTGAACCCTTAAAAACACTAAAAGGTAAGGCATTGGCAGGATACGTGAAAGCATAATAATGTATAATATTCCCATTTTATCTCTACACACAAGCAGGCGTCATAATAAACAGACACAACAGGATTTCTACATTGCTCAAAAATTAAATCTTAACGTGTACAAGTAAGTGTTTGCACAAACATTTAATTGTTCTTTAGACCATAATTTTTAAGCACTGTTCAATATTTTATTTTCATTTATGAGCACCTCGCTTTACCTTCATGATCGGTATTACGAAGGGTAATGTCATGTTTGTCGCATCTTGCATTTTAACTATTAAATTCTCCACACAATTTGGCTTACTGTATGTGTTCCACTAGTTCGTAAATATATAAACTGTGTTTACTTCATATTGCATTGTGAAAATAATGATTTCTACAGAAGTTTAATTATTTTGCGTATCATATTATTCCTGCACATCAGATTCATGTGAATCATCCACTACGACATCCCAGTTTCAGTAGACAAAAAACAAATATAACTTTGCACCATAGGTCAATTGTTGCTTTATTAATCCTTGTAATTCATTTATTTACGGATAATAACGATGAGTCCAGTGAGAACGTAATTAGGGTCTAATAAGCCACTAAATGCTGATCTTACTGGCTACGCTAATATGTGGACATTAATAGAAATTTTCATATTCTCATAAACCAGTAGAAACTGGAGTTAATGTCTCCTGCAACATAGAAATGGTAGTCTCCAGTAGTAGAGTATTGGGCACTTTGAATTACCTTTTAAATTGCAGACCTCTTGACAATGTTATAGATACGAAACGCTTTTAAAAATGTATTTATAACATGCTGCTAGGACTAACGCGGACGATGAACTGTAATACGACTTATGAACACTTTACATTTTGTAAACGATGTTCTTCTCAGAAGATGCTAATGATTTGTAGATACGGAACGTACTACATTTCAACACATTGCAATTTAAACATTTGGTGATGTTTAATTAATTTACTTGCTAATTAATAATGCAATCATAACATTATATTCATATTTTCAAGCAGTTTTACCTTATCATACATTCGATGTTTTCTATGATTAATGTTTACGTCATCAACATATAAAGAGCCAAATAAATTAATTGTACCAGTTGATTTTGTGGCAGTGCTGTTGTTTGGAAACTTTAACTGTATTTGCCTCTTTATTTCTTTGCTAGATATAACAATGTCGATATTTAAAAGATTTACAAATATCAGGCATTTACTGTATGGAACGGGACCACCTCATAAGTCCGATGCTTCGACCATTCAAGAATACTTTTTCCCCGAGAGATTAGAAGGGAGATACATTAGGCTTATACAAAAATGTAAAGTGTTCATAAGTCTTAATACAGTTCATCTATCGTGTTAGTCCTGCCATGCCTGTTATAAATACGTTTTTAAGAGCGTATCATATCTATAAGATTACAAAGAGGTCTGCAATTTAAGAGATTATTCAAAGTGCCAAATGCTCTACTCCTCCATCTAATTCTGATCTATAGATGCTGCTGCTGCTGAAAAATCACACACAAAAGTACGAAAGTTATAAAGTTTACTGGATACATCTTGAAAGGTCTGGGAAGATCTATGTTTTTGTGGGAATCAGTAGTAGTTAAGGTTTAGTCGAAATGACATTCCAAAAACAATTGGATAGGAATGCTGGTATTATTATCAATAACGTAATAAAATGGCCTAATTTGAAATAATTTAGAAAGTTAAAAATATAATAAAATGTACAGGAGACTATCTGATCCTATATTTGAAATGCACGCTACAGTCCTCAAAGATGAGTCTGTTCGCAATAATCACTATTATTTTTATCATGCATGTGGAGGAGATATGCAACAAGTTCAGGATCCAAATAGATATTTCATGCTCGCTTATGCTTTCACTGCAATCGAAGGGATAGTTACAGTTCAGAAATTAATATAGTTAGAAATGAGATCGTATAAATAACATGTTTTATACCTATTGTCATAACTGGTTCAGAAACAGAAATTAAAAGAAGGTTAAACAGTTTTTTTTTAAACATAAGAAAGATCAAGATGATGGTGGTCTTCATAAACCTCATTGGACAGTTAATATTATTTCAACGATTTCTGTAAATCTTGTCTTTTACGCTCTAATAATGATTGTTATCAGGTGGGATATCCTGGTAAATCCTCGTCAGGGTCCACGCACAATACGCTTATATTGTTTATAAATTTTATTCAGAGGTCAACCCCAGCTATGGCCATTTGATTTTGTCTGTACCCGCTAATGTTGTTTATTTATGATATCATAATCCGTTTATCTCACGAATAAGGATTCGTAGGACTAATCAGATTGAGAATTTACATAGACTCAGAGGATTAGCTCTAATTGGGTATGTTTGTTGAGGTCGTGAGAGGGCAATTAAAGGTCGTAAGCAAAGCTTCGTCTTCGGAAGTTTGTTCAGTCGCCATCGTCAATCCAACAAGATAAAAGAAGAAAAGAAAAAAAAACAGACACAAACACGCCCCAATCAATATAAACAAAAATATCATTATAGTTCTTCCGGTGTAAGAATACTAGGATTTCCATAAGCTTATTACTTTCCTACGAACTCTTGTCCTTTACGAGATTACCTAGTTTGTCCACAATTATTTAAACAGTAAATGTACTCAAATAAGCACATTCTAAAGCAAACGGTTGGTAAGAAATAGTTCAAACGCTCAAATGGATAGCTAAATACAAGTACCTAAATCTCCAAGAATAACACAACAACAAACATAAATTTCAAATGAAACAATATCACGACCTTATAAATATTAGTAGTAGCTGTAGGAGTAGTAAAATTTCAACAGCGATCTATCTTTGCTAAAAATTATCGCACAACCATAACAAAACCTTCTTTATAGGATAGCAGATATCCAATAAATATTTTTATAAACTAAAAGTAAATAACAGTGAAACATGAATATATTACGATAAAAAAAATTTATATTGCTTCGTATTATTATTATAATTATTATTAGTAGTAGTAGTAGTAATAGTAATAATATAATTAATAGTAGAAGTAGAAGTATTATCATTAATATGAGTACTATTTCACCATCTACATCCATCGATTGGTTATAGAACATCCGTTCCCTTACATAAATGATACTAGAAAGATAGAAATATAGATACAATATCTAAGCGAACGCAGCGGTGAAACCAACAAAAAAAATAAAGACAAATTCCTTACCTCGCAACTTTTTGTGATTGTTACAAGGACGCAATACCAGAACAAATACTTTACCTTGTTACTGTCATACTTATTTCACTGCTGCAAAACTAAAACCAAAATTATAGTCACTTGGCGCGGTAATGAAAAAGAACGAAATATTTGATACTTCAAAATAACTATATCTCTTGAAAGTTTAAATGCCTTATGTAAATAGATGAAGTATTTACCAAAGAAAGACTAGTACAATAAAGTACAATTAGTATGAAATTTAATTCAAACTCTTTCATTAGTTGTCAGGTCTAATTAAGGATGACAGAGAAATATTAAACTTATGTCGTTATCATCGATCGGACTTTATATCATTATCTAGGGAGTCCAGCTTTACCACAACAACCAGATTAATGAATGTATTAGCTCTAATTGTGTATGTTTGTAGAGGTCCCCAAATTTAACAGAAATTGATGACAATGATTCCGTTCTTTGTTTTGATAATCGTATTTTTTATTTTAATTTATTTGCACAATATTTTATCGATTTCCAAACTGTGTTTGAAGCGCTTAAGAAATTAAGCCATTATAAACTATCAACAATTTATCTTTCCATTACGAGCTAATGGACGATGACTCTTTGTTGCTTTGATAGTTGAATCAGCGATATTATATATTAAAGTAAGAATGTAACGTTCATTTCATGGTATTGCGTCCATTAAACAATCACAGCAAACTAAAGAATTTGCCTCATTATTGGTGTGTAATTTAATAGACATATTAGCAAATAATCTTAGTGGAAAGCAATCCAAACCAGAAGCTAAACACTTGGTAATGCTATTAATTTTGATGTTCTAAAACGTTGCCGATAAAATTCTACCATGGGGATCATGAATGTCCTTTTCGTATACCTCTGTTAAAAAGTTTAGTCTGAAAGACGTCCTTGTAGACCCAGTTTGCTTACCTCCATGTTATAGGTGAGGCCTTTTCTAAATCGAGCAAAAAGTCTACATATGTGTAATGGTTAAGGCGAGAGACCAATATTCGTTGTCTCACAAGGAATCGTTGAACGTGTACGAGTTCGCCCTCCACCTGGACGGAATGACGTTGAACCCAACGCTGACAGTCAAACTGATGATTGTAATTATCTATATTATTAATTACCTAATACAAATAATTCCTGGGATGGTCAAATTATTCTGATCAATCTTCCTAACCTTGTATAGCGTAAAATAGTATATATAACATCATCAGAAGCCAGTAGCATTGTTTATGTATATAGAATATCCTATATATATTTTAGGGCATACTGCTAAACGGCATCACCTGGGCACGCACGTACATTTTTGGTGACTAATTCTAAAAATAAATGCATTTATAATGAAACAAGAACACGATTTTTAAATGATAAGCTGACAACTGGAAGAGGGCATATATATACCAGCAATATCGTGATATCAAATTACACCAAAAAGCCATTGAAAAATTCATGGCCTATTTACAGCCGCACAGGTCCGGTAGCGATTTCGATACTGTTGAATGAGTTCCTCTGGCAAGTGTCATAAAGAAAATTATATCTGCATTATCTCGAGAAAATGAAATGCAATAAGATGTAAGTGCAAACACATCAAAGCAAACATTTTTTAGAATTCGATAATTCCAATGTAAGCAATCTCAACACTTGCCTTGGCATTACAGGCAATTGAAATACAAAGCATTCAAATTCTTCATTCAGATTGCAAGCAATGGAAATTCCTTTTTCCTAGTATTTTTTGTTTATTTAGATTTTTATGTCTTTGGGGTTTGTTTTGGTCTGTTTCATTCATTTTTCTTTATTTTTTCGGTTATTTTGTTGTATTAACGCTCTCAACTGAACGGACTTCCGAAGACGAAGCTTTGCCTACGACCTTTAGTTGCCCGCTCACGACCTGTACAAACATACACCCTCAGAGCTAATTCTTCACCTCTGAGGTTATGTAAATTCTCTATACGATTATTCCGATGAAACTGTATTCGGGAGAGAGACGGATTATAGTATCATAAATAAACAACATTTGTAGGCACAGATCCAATCAATTGGCCAGACCGATGGTTGACCTCTGAAGAAAATTTATAAACAACATACCCGTATTGTGCTTTGACTCGGACGAGGATTTACCATGATATCCTGCCTGATAACAACCATTTACAGCGTAAAAGAAAAGATTTATAGAAATAGTTGAAATAATATTAACTGTCCCAGGAGGTATATGACAACTACTTACATCTTGATCTTTATTATGTTTAAAAAGAACTGCTTTTTCCGTCTTTTGTTTCCCATTTTTGAACCAATTATGACAATGAGTATCAAACCATTTATTTATACGAATCTCAATTCCGTACGAATCTCAATTCCATCTACATTAATTTCTGAACTGTAATTTTCCCTTCGATCTCAGTGAAAGCATAAGCAAACAAGAAATATATTTTTTTATCCTTAACTTGTAGCATATTTCCTCCACATTCCTCATAAGAATAATACTGATAATTGCGAACAGACTAATCTTTGAGGACTGTAGCGTGCATATAAAATATGGGATTAGATACGCTCTTGAACATTTTATTTTATTATTTTAATTATAACGTAACCACTTCGTTTCTTTATGACCACGTTGTATAAGCACATTACGGGTTTGTCACTCTAAAACTTTTCTTCTGATGGTGTTTCATTATTCAACTCTGTTAGTTCATCTATAGAGAACTGCCAGAGTGAGAACTGCCAGAGTGCATTTGACAGCTTTTCCTTTTTTCTTTTTGTTTCAAATCTATCTTTCGACTGATTTTGTCATTTCTTATTTCGCTCTTTCAAGATAACGCCTATTTCTTCACGTTTCATTTCCCTTTCCTATTCGACCCTTGCAATATATTCCTCTACTGCTTGGTTCAAGAGTTGAAAATTATTTGACATCATTATTGGATTTTACTTGTTTATTATCACTTGAAGCACAGTACTCATCTTTTTAATCCACTAATTAATAAATGGACTGTCCGTTTAAAGTAATTCAAATTGAAAATTATTGATATCTTCATTGGATTTGACTTGTTGAGCATTACTTGCAACGTGTCATTAATCTTGTTTTGCGATGTTTAATTAATAGACAGACTGTCCATCTAAAGTCGGTTATCAATTATATTTATCCTCTAGTATCCGCTCCTTTAGAAGACTAGAATATCAGCAACTCCATGTGATGCATGTTAGTGTTTGCCCATGCGTACTTCAGTGTTAATGCATTTCCTCTTCTAAATGGATTTCCAGTCAAAGCATATTTTAGATTTTTCGAAATTGTCTTTGTTTTATTTTTAAATCATTAAAATGAAATGCTGGAATAATTATATATGCAACAACCTATCTACCTATCAATTTGTATTTTTTCTTCATTATGGATGCCCAAATGATGTAAATTAAGAACTGATGTGTGTAATTTTATCTTCATCACAATGAATATGTCACAATTTATAATTAATCCATATCTGTCACCTATCATACATTTCTATAAAAGTATCTATGTGATGACTGATAGCAGCAGGGAGGGTGAATCCTACAAATTTTTGCGACAAAATCGATTAAAGTCTCAAAATGCCAAATAGAGCCTTCCTACGAAATCTCATATTTTAACCAAAAAAAAATTAAAGACCCCATTTTACAAATGGAGCCTTAGCGATTTTGTCGCAAATACATTGTCATAACCACCCTCAAATTGCTGCCATCTACGTCGCAAATATGTTGTCATCTCACCCTCCCTGCTGCTGATTAATACAAATTATTTAACCAAATATTTGTTAGCTTTTCACAAACAGACTAATCGATAATACTTCACCACGTAGATCAATTAAATTATTTGACTGATCGGTGAGTGTAAAATTAATTCTAGTTAGTAAATCATTTTGACATTGCATATAGACTGGATTAGTCGGATTTTCAACAATTAAAAATCCGGGGGGTGCTGTTGGTGCAAATGAATAAAGAATGTAACCTTGTCGGGCTTGATTTGATTGTTCCATATTAATTTGATAACTTCCTTCGATTACATCACACGTTAAATTAAGTGCGATCACTGATGAAATATTCACATTGTTCGGTGCAATATGTCTACCGTCGCCGTCGGGAGAATTATTATGAGTGAGGATAATAGGCTTCGGCTGGCTATCTTTCCATGATTGATAAATTTTATTAAATCCTTCGTCGATGGCAGTTCTGAGTTTTTTCTTTAACTCGGGAACGTTATATCCTGGTAATTTATAATTTGGATTTTCATTTATATTTTTTTTTAAATTCTTGGGCTGAGCTAGTTTTTGAAATCGGGCTATTTTCATCAGTGAAGAGATTAGTAATCCTCGAATTAAATATTTCCATGTCATCGATGATTTTATTACCCGCGGCGACTACACTAGTAAACTCAGCTTGTGTAAGAAAGCCAGATCTTAACGAGGGTAATAACAACAAAAAAGCATTATTCATTCTATCAAGGATGTGATCTTTAATATCTACAAATGTTGGACTTTTATCATGCATTTCCAAAATTTCGTCCTCTCGTATAATATAATCATTAAAAAGTGGAATTATCCATGCATCCTCACCATATTGATCCTTATATCGATATCTTTTTGTGAAGTTTATATCCTCGAATTTTTTATATCCTTTTGATGGATTTTCAGGTCCTATTTCATCAGTGACGTAATCAGATTTTACAGGCTCGGGCGTGGAATTACCAGCACTTCTAGGTGGACCTAACACTGTTCTTATTGAACTGTTATAAATATCTACAACATACCCAGGAGAGCCTATTTCAATTGTAGATGACAGTGTTGGTTCATGAACTGTTATCGCAATTTTTGATTCTTTTCTAGTAATGGATTTATTCTACGTTGTAATTCATTATTAATTTGCTCAATTTGATAGGATCCAGTTGGTATTGAAACAACGTTCCAATCTGGAGTGTCATCTTTTTTATTCCTATATGCAAATACCAGAGAATTATTAGGTCTCTGACCGCCAAATGGAACCGATCTAATATTAGGCCAACTATGATACACTCGTAATTTTGCCAACGCGATTTCCTTTACTGAAACAGGTGAAGGAAAATTCACACTGAATTTAGGGTTTGTTGACGATATTGATATCATGCTTGTTTTCCGCGGAGTGGTATTTTCTGCTATCCGCTGAAGTAGTTGACTCTCTTGCGACATTATTATTATTATTATTTACAATGTCTAATTTTGCAATAGATGAAAAAACGCTAGCGTTTTTTTTTCGTAGTATCATAAATACGTTTCATCGCGGAGAACTCGTCTTCGGTAATTATCGTATCATCAATCGATGATGACATCAACGAGGATAATTGTGAGTAACCGTTAGATACTGCTTGATGTTTTACTATATAGTCGTTAAGTTTTTCTTGAGAACACGATGATATTTTTTTAGCAATAACATTTGCAATTCCAGCAAATGTTGTCACCGCGGAAATAGCAATTGGGATAGCAATCGGAGCTACCATTGTTACTGAAGATAGTATAATACCAGCACCGGCCATTATACCAGATACCGAGTATACTGTAACATCAACTGCGGTAATTCTCCTGCGATACTTTTTAATTTTTATTTCATACTCATCAATGAGTGTTTTGAGTTTTGTTAAGAACTCTTTGACGGTATCATAGCAATATTGCGATGATGGAATCATATTATTTTAAAATCTCAAGTGGTTTTTAATTGTTAAAAATTCTAATTTAGATCAGCTACAAACTCCATGTACCATACAAATGATGTCTTATTTAAATTAGGATCAGTGCTTGTTATTGTAAATCGTTTGTATTCATCCAGGTCAATATTCGTTGAAATCACGTTGTTGTATCCATATGAAGTCGATGATGATATATTAAACTGATTCAGTGACACTATTGTTAATCGATAAATACCCGGCTTTGACACAGTGAGAGTTATTGTATTCTTTTTAGGTTCCCAATCTAATGATCCAGAGAGAACTGTGTATACCATATTTATGATATTCCTCTCATGAGGAATCTTTATTCTTTCAAGTAGCGGAAGATTGTCTGTTTTAAATTTTGTAATATCCTCGATAGATTTTTTAATATTACTAATGTTATCTTTAATAATATTAAATCCAACATCATTAATATTTTTAATATTGGATTTAATTTCATCAAAATTGGATTTAATTTCAGCGAGAGATGTAGAGGTCACCGCTGGTGTTCCAAAAAATTTATTGATAATATTTCTACGAAGGGAAGTATATGTTGTTATATGTTTTTCAAGTTCTTCATTTAAATTTTTTAATGCATCTGTGATTGTAGAAACAAGTACACCTGGTTTGAGTTTTCCATCATTTGAATATAACGCTATTGTATCTTCAACGACGTCACGTCTTCGTATTAAGACATCATCCAATGAAACATTACTAGATTTCAATTTGCCCTGGCGATCTTGAAATACAACTATTTCCCCAGGATCTACACTTGACAAATTTAATGTCTCGGCGATTTCATCTTCGATTATTTTTTTACACTTTCGACAGCTAATTTACTATCGGTTTCTGTTTTTTTTTATTCTGATAAAGGTCGTCCCCAAATATCAATCATTATACGAAAACGCTACGTTTTTCTAAATCATAACGCTATCGTTTTTGCCATTGCCTGCTAGTATATTCATTAACAACAACTTGTGGTGGTTTCCTTGGAAATTTAGATATCTCTGCAAGGACATTTAATACTTCACGACCGCATATCGGTGGATCATTTAACTGTTGTGTTGGTAGCGTGGAATAAAAAAATGGAGATGACTTTGTTATTGTGGATACATATCGCATGAATTCTTTTGGTGGAGCTAATCCATATGAATCAAAATAGACAATTCCACGTGGATCAATTGCATATGCGACCCAATGAGTTCCTTTTCCGCTGCTGTTATCAAGATTGATAATACCCGTTTCATTTTTCATTGGTTTTGACGGTAATTGATCTCTCATGAAAACTCCTCTAAAGTTTTTTATTGATAATGATTTTACAGCATCAATTAAATCAAAATTGGACATTGGTGAAAATCCTAGGGATTTTTCCACTAATAAGCCGTTCCTGGTATTCTTAGGCCCGTGCCCTTGTACCAATTGTATGGGGTTCCTGGTAGTCTTAGACCCTTTCCTTTTTTTATAGCCTTTCCCAGTAGCTTTTTTCAGGGCCATTCCTGCAGCAGTACCAACGGCTCCTAACGCTGCCGCCTTCGCAACCGCTGGGGCAGCCGCTGCAATCAATGCTTGAATAGCAGCTAACAGCGGGAATATACCACCTGATTTTATCATACTGGCGATTGCTGATTTCGAAAAATCAATTTGAACTCCTCGTTTGTTCTTTAGCGCATCATTGAAATGTTTTATTTGACGATCTGTCAATGATAATTTATGTGCGCCACCGGACATTTGAGTGGGTTTCAGCGTTATTGTAGTTCCACATTCTTTAGCCGACTTTGATTTCAATTTCTTGACCTGACCATCAGTCAACTGGACATTAACAATACTATATGTCATTCTATTCTAAATGTAATTTACACTTTCAATTGATCTTATTGTGAAAATCCTAACTACATGTTTGGAAAATCAAATGATTTTTGAAAACATTACATGTTTTCCACTGGTGCATCAATAAGTCTCATTCGTCCGCCAACTCCTTCTAACAACATTGATTTATCACTGAGAATGACAGCAACTGCTCTATAATCGGCTATACCAGCAGGGCGTTGTACCCGAGCTTGGAAGTATATATCAACAACAGATTGTCTCATCATGTCAAGATGTTCCAATGAAAAGTAATAAATCGGATAGTGTTTTTCAAAATCAATTTGCGACATTTGCAAACCAGTATCAACATTTTGATCACGACCCATATACGACAATATTCTATGATATACACGTGCTATGTTGTTGTTTTCATAATTAAGATGTACAATCTCTGCTGGCTCTTGTTGTCCGTTTATTCTCAACGAAACTTCACTTACTCCTAATTGATCAAATATCATATGACTAGATAATTGACGACCCACTCGATTTGCATCCTGTAACGCTATAAAGATATGACGTGGAGCTGAAACACCTTGTTTTGATGCTAAGTGCCATGTAAATGTGCCATTTACATTATCCTGCTTCGTATCAGTCGTTGTTGTTAGCCAACTTAGCAATGATTTTCCACCTGTGTCCATAAACGATAGTAATTGTTGCTCTATTGTAACTGCTGGTGTCAAGACGGGTATCCATAGAACCAATTTTTTTAAAATGACTTTACCATCATCAACACCATTAGCACGCCAAATTGCATCATTGTCATTTTCCTTTCGCACTAACACGACTGTATGCTTTGCTCCATAGATGACTTTTCTGACATTTCTACAGAATCCGAATATGTGATGTAACGGAATTGCACATGAAAACTGTCGATTCTGTCCTTTCAATGTTCCATTTCGTGTAGCAAATCCTAGATTGAAATTACCATTGACCCTTTTTAAAATGTCGAATTCAGCGGCTGGTCTATCTTCACGGTCTAGATTAGCTGCGAGTTGTTGATCAGCTTCTGCAGTAGCTTGCGCAGTTCGTACTTTAATAAACTGAATATGGTTAGCATGATCAGAAGTATCCTTAGCAAACATCATAGACGGACCAGCCGATCTTGTATAATCATCAGAATATCTCGCAAGTCCGATTATTGTTGTTGCAATATCAACATTTTGTTCTATTGATTCAATTTCTTTTCCATCAATGATATATCTTGCACTGTTAAATAGCGCCAGAATGCCATTATTTACGAAACCAACTCGGATATTTGGGTCATCCTCATATGGCGTATCAGCTGCAACATTTGTTACAAGCTCTCCTTCTACTTCAATAAATGCCTCACACGGCAAAAAGTATCTACTTGTATCTTGAACTTGAAGTTCAACTCTCCCCCGTTGATTAGGCTCTCTTGCAGGATAGGCATAATACTGATAGTTAATTTTAGAATCATCTTTATTCACCGGTGCTGCCATATCAAACGCTGGATCAGCAATTTTTTTAAATGCCATTTATACTAAAACGTTATCGTTTTTCTAAATGTAGTAATGCTATCATTTTCTTTTTCGTCTGACATTTTTACTATTTCCTCCAAGACCACTTCCCGCTATCATACTTGCAATATTACTACTATCTGGTGAAGTCATTGCTAATGATGCTAGTTTTTGTTCCACTGCGTTATTTATCACTTTACTGACATTTGCAGGCATCATTGTTGTTGAAGGTAGCGGTGTTGAAAGTATTTGTGGTTGTTTTCGTCCGAATCTAGATTTCACCAATGACGTTATTCTATTCTTTGCGGTAGAAAAGGCCGTTCCTGCAAGATCTCCAACAGCGTTAATTCCCTTATTACGAATAACATCAATGGCTTTCATCGCTAATTGTTTAGCAATTGGTGCTACTTTTGGGGCTGTTCTTGTGAATAAACCCGCTATGGTATTTCCAAGGCCGTCTCCATAGTATGCCTTATAAACGGGCAATCTTGAGTTTACCACATACACGTTTGTTGGTTTATTGTGATTATAGTGTACTATCATCTTATTTGAAATGACTTTGTAATTTCTAAATGCAAGCAATTAGAAATTTCAATCGCTATAATAACCACTAAATTCCCCTGGAATTCCGTCCATTAACTCATCCAAGAGTTCTCGATTCGTATGAATATCAATTATCCCACCTTGGAATAATCGTCTGCAAATATCAAATGCTTCATTAGTTATTTCGACTGAGTTATTCCCAGCTCGCTTACCTCCCATAAGAACCTCAAGTCGTGATATATCATTAATGATATTACTAGGACACATATGAGAATCATGATGAGAACTTCCATAACCCTCTCCTGAAGTACTTGCTAGTTCGGAAACGTTTTGAATTTCTAGAGCTGGTTCGGAAACGTTTTGAATTTCTAGAGCTGGTTCGGAAACGTTTTGAATTTCTGGAGATTGTCGACTTCGACCTCGACCTCGACCTCGACCTCGACCTTTTTGTTGTTCTTTTCGTTGTTCTTTTAGTTGTTGTTGTTCTAAACCATACCTATTAACTCCCATTTGAAAAGCTAGGTAATTCAAGTCACTCTTATTTAAATTTCCGGGTTCATTTTTATTAATTTTAAATAACCAATCCACCCATTGATCTTGTTTTATTGTGTTTTTTTTTATACTCGTCTTTTAAAAATTCCCCCCTGTTATAATAACGTCCGGCAGCGAATTCACCAAATAACACATAGTCTTCAGGTTTCAGCAATTGAATTCGTCTGATTTCTTCTATAGCTTCATCAGTGAATTTCTCGCTAAAAGGAACAATTTTTTTAACGGGATCATCATCAGTATCAATATTATCCATTTGTTGTATTTCTCGCTGAGATTGTAACTCACCTGAAAGCTGTTTTATTTCCTCCTTGGTTTTTTCAGTTTCTGTAGCAATCTTTCCTAATACATCAATAATAGGTACTGCTCCCTCTTTAGGGATGTCGCCGTATATAGCACGTTCTGTTGCAAGTTTCATATCTTTAGTGGCTTTAGTTACAGGGGCAAAAAGTTGTTCGCTTCCAATAGAAAAGTCAGTCTGCGCTTGCTGTCTAAGTTGTAGTTTATCTCGCACGTCATCTCGAATTGGTATAAACTTTTTCAGTAATGCTAACCTCTCACGGGCTAGTCTGGTAGTTAATGCTTCTGATGTCATTATTGGAAATGCTAACGTTTTTTCAATTGTCGGTTTCAATGCTTGCATCAATCAAACGTCTTATAGATTTCACTTTCAAAGCAATCTCTGACCGAACTTGGTACTGTTCCCCGAGTTTCTTTCTAATTGCTTCAACTATACTAAATAGCCGAATGAATAAATTAATATCATTGTTATACAAAGAAGCATTAACCGCTTTTTGGATTCTTTTTATCAGTGAATACATTTTAGGTAGAACATATCTTCCATTTTTTAATTGTATATCAATTTGTTCAAATTCATTCAAAAGTCTGTCTTCATTCAAAAATTCAGAAAGTACGATTCCTTGATTTCTTAAATTTGATATTTCTGTGATGATAGATGTAATATCTTGAAATTCCATTTATTGAATATTATTACTAATGTATTTGTATCTTTAAAATATTTGTATCAAAGATATTCATATACAAAAAAAAAAACAAACAAAACATATACAATGCCTGTCTCTTCCTCATTCGAGTTCCGAGGCAAGAAAGGCATACATTAAAGACTTATACAATACCCTAACTCCCCAATCGAGTTCAAGGGCGGGTTATATGGGCATTAGACGTGAAATCCAAGTGATTTCTTTACAAACATTGAACATATAACATAAAGCCTCATTTGGAAACCACTTTCACGCCAAACGACGTCAAAGAGGCCCAGAGGGGGGACAGTACATTCTTGGAACTCATTTAGTGCCTTCGCATTAAATAAGTCCAAGGGCCACAAACATAGATCTCCCAATTGGAAGCTCTAACGTAACAAATGCTATATTAGGTCTTCCGGAAGATATGTTGTGCGGGGGGACAGTACATTACATATATACAATGCGATTATATAGGATATACAATGCGATTATATAGGATATACAATGAATGAATATTTACAATGAATGAATATTTACAATGCGATTATATAGGATTTACAATGAATGAATATTTACAATGAATGAATATTTACAATGCGATTATATAGGATGATATTATATATACTAGGGACAGTACATTACATATAGGATGATATATATACAATGCGATTATATAGGATGGTTATATATACAATGAAATGATAGGATGGTTATATATACAATGAAATGATAGGATGGTTATATATACAATGCGATTATATAGGATGGTTATATATACAATGAAATGATAGGATGGTTATATATACAATGAAATGATAGGATGGTTATATATACAATGAAATGATAGGATGGTTATATATACAATGAAATGATAGGATGGTTATATATACAATGAAATGATAGGATGGTATGATAGGGACAGTAGAGGACGATACAAACATGAAACGACGGGGCGGACCTACACCCAATCTACCAATCAAAAGCAACCCAAGAAATTAACCCTGGTTGCAGTTGAAAAAATTCAACCACACCATGTCAATGGCGTGGGAGGTTTGATTGGCAAATTGGGCTTCGTTTTAAAGCCCCAAACTTATTACGGCTCATATTATATATAAGGTGACTAATACTGCAGTGTCAATGTGTAGGTGTGTATTTATTTTTCTAGCATTTCATAATGAATATTGTGTAGTAATTTCAATGGAAGCTAAATATTTAAATAAAACATTAAAACAAGAAATACAACTGTTAAATAATAGTAATTTTTTTATTAATTTCTATAATATTACGATTAAATAATCGTAGTAATAATGGATTTACATGACGAGATAACTCTGTCATGGGGATCCCTGTCAATTCAGGACCTGCTATTTCTTGAATCGAGAATGATATTTTTCTGAATTTTATTACCACACTAAAAAACTAAATTACATGTAGCGCGTTTTACTACCTTGACCTCACATACAATCTATTTTATTTATAATTACAAAGTAATTTCATTTTCATACAAAATCTAAACAGCGCTGTTAACGCTGTCTTTGTAATTGGGATTTTTAAAAAATCTATTAATAGAACCTTGACCCAGTGTCTTGTGTTACACGCGCGCGTTTCGGTACAATAACTATATTTACTATGTGGCTGTTCCGGCTGTTCCAGTTATTGTCATTTACTCTTTTAATGCATATATACGTGGATATTGCGAATAAATATTGAAAAAAAATATGTACACAATGATATTAACGCGCGAAACGTTTTTAGTGTTTTCTATGGTAATTGATCTGAATGGTAAAATCATGCAAAAATGACTAAAATAGCATAACTCACTATTGAGAGTTATCTTGTAAATAGGAAAACTTTATTCTATGTTCATTTTTCTTTGAGATAGCTGTTTGATAAATCCCTTCAGCAACTTTTCGTACTGAAGGCATACATATTCCAAAATATTTTCCCGCAGCATTCATTGAATGAAAAACTCTTTCTTCATTCGTCGTTGTATCAAATGATTTAACTCCCCTGCGTCATTTTGAGTATTACCCTGTCTTTCCTCTTTTTGTATTCTCTCTTTGAGAAATACATTGTAAATTTTCAAGAGAATTATTTTGAATATTAGAATCAATGTGATCAATAACACAGCCATCTTTAATCGGTCCCATATAACACTCAAAGACTGCCCTATGACAGAGATATCCCTTTCTTCCAGCAGTAAATTGCAAGTATCCCTGATTATTAACAAAACCAATTGGCTTTTTCAGTCTACAGTGTCTAACAACACCATTACGAGATATTTCATAATTAACAAGTATTGGATGTGGTCTGAATTCTTGCTCCATTTATATATAATAATACTATTTGTCTAATTCATCATTTGCTTTAATTATAAATCTATTAATGTAGTCTTGAGGGGTTTTTATGATTTTGTCTTTGACAGAGTCATGGTTAGGGTCAATGATAGCGTTTTTTATTCGTTTATCATAATAACGTTTCAATTCTCTAAACCGCTTACCCCCACAATTGATACATAATTGTGATTTTCCTCTCACACCCACCCCACAATTTATGCATGGGGACGGGCCTGTCGAATTATTTCTGACACTCTGTAAGTGATATCCACAGAATTCACCTCTACACGATTTATTGCATGGGGTTACTGATCCAATCATAAGCCATTTGCAGCGATTCATTATATATAAACAAAATTTTCTATTTAAATACTTGTCTTATTTATATGAATGAAGAATTCGAGAGATTATCGACAATCAAGCCTTGGAAAAATATTAAATTCAATCTTGATAGAATTCTCGAAGACGTACCAAAAGAGAGAATAAATAATAGAAGTCTGATTAGAAAAATACGAGATTGTGTTAAGGAGTTTAAACAGGACGGCGCATCACACACCTGGTCAACATTTAAAATCGATGGTGTTGTTGATGCTAGAATGAATGATGAAACAGCAGCTATGATACTATCACAACTTGGCAATAAATGGTATTTTCTCAGAGTGAAATTCATTATCAATTTAGAATCGGGCGAATGGGTTATAAGAGACAAATTTG
The DNA here is from genome assembly GCA_016746295.1 of Potamilus streckersoni. NCBI lineage: Eukaryota > Metazoa > Mollusca > Bivalvia > Unionida > Unionidae > Potamilus > Potamilus streckersoni. Next base: position 54,511 of record JAEAOA010000982.1, on the reverse strand, counting down.
ATCCAATCCTCAAAGATGGGACAACAGTCATTGTTAGCCGTGATTCCAGACCAGGGCTGTTAACTGGAATTGATAAACCATACTATGAAAAAGCGTATCCAGAAACAGCAATCGTTTATGGGATGTATCCGTTAAATAACCCTGACATTGGAAAACTAGCACCAATGGAACAGTCAACGTCAGTGGAAAAGCCACTCAACTGTGTGGCACAAAGAGTCTTAGAACACTTTACAAATGCACTCCGTGGGAATAAATTAACCGATCTAAGACATAAAAAAATAGATGAATGGGAGCCAACAGTGAAAGAGAACGGAGCAACTATTTCCGATATAGCTAGATTGGAAAAGTCGTTGAGATTTCCGATAACCGTTTTAACGATAACTGGCGAAGTATTATACGAATCGAAATACAATAAAAACGGAGCTCCAATCAAAATTATTGATCATAACAAGCACGCAAGGACATCCGCGGTTACAATATTCCCGCGAGACAGAACAGTGAAGTATATCCCAGAAGAATTCACCAAGGATGGCATTCTGACTGAAGAAAGATTATTCGATGCTATTGCTAGTTTGTGTAAAAACGACCCTGTATCAGTATGGCTACTTCATAGTTTTGAAGATGAAGAATGTCAATTCAATCAATTTGTGAAACCTAACGGTGAATTATATCGCAGTGAAAGTCTACATAATAGGATGAAAAATCTAGCAATAAGTCTCAGTGAAAACGCTAGCGTTTTTAATGGAAAATCCGAAGATTACGAACAATTACTTACAAATTGTTTTACAATTCCATCAGTTGCAGCTCATTTTGCAAGAAAGAAAAATAATTGGAAACCAACACGAAAAGATTTTTTACAAGATGTTCAATCCAGCTGTTTGGAATATTATCATGGCGGTCTATGGAACGTTAAATACAATCGTGAAAGTATGATATCAGTTGATATCGTTGCCTGTTATCCAGGAAGTTTTCTAGGATATGGATTCGCTGGTGAGAATATTTTAAACGGTTTGGACATCCCACACATGAAATGACTCGCGTTGCTATTAATGGACCACTACCTGATTTTGATTTGACCGGTTTTGCTTGCGTAGTATCATTTGAATTCGCTGAAGGACTTCATCCGTGTTGTTATGTTTGGATTGGTAGACACATGGCTGAAAGGATGTGGTTACCAATAGTGTTATTGCGATATATGATTGATTGTAAAATGTTAGTTTCGTTGATTGTCAGCGAAGCGATTATCTCATATCAAAAACAAACCAATGTCTGGTTACCAGAACCAGAATGTCTTGATAGTATAATCGATAAGTCTAGAAAACATATTGATGCTGACGAGGAGTATATCATTGAATGGTCAAAAAAGATATTTAATCAACGAAATAGTGAAGCAAAGGATCTTGGCCGAAGAATAATCGGTAAATTTACACAAGGTGGAAAAAAATTCAACTTTAAAAGACAATCCTCACGATTGATTATAGATGATGCCGAATACGACTTCGTTATTAAAGATGCAGTATAGAAAAATAGATACGCAAATTGTAAAACAGCCTTCTTGTCCAATAAAACAAAGTTAGGTAGAATTGTTACTTACAGTGATGGAGAAAGCTCTGCATATCTACATTTGAGAGCTTCTATGCTGGGTTATGCATCTATCAATTTATTTGCAATGATAAATAGATTTTCTAGTATAGCAGTCAGAGTTGCAATTGATTCAATGTATGTCGATAAAAAATATATCAAAGAGATAACTAAATTTACTAATAGCGAAGAGACTTGGGGAACATGGCGAATTAAACATGAATTACAATGCAATTATTCTGAATCAGCAGACCTTGAGATTAAAAGCAGTTACCTGAAGAACGATAATTCTATCAGTGAAAAATCCGAAGGATTTTCTATGTCTAAAGCACCACCGATATCAGATCCAATTTGTAGATATAAAACAGTTTATTTAAACGGTTGTGGTGGATCTGGAAAGACAACACGTGCGATAGAATTATATCGAGAGAGAACGTCCATGATTGTACTCACACCAACCCATAGACTAGCGAGAGAGATCAAACAACGAAATGTTGAAGCTTGCACGTATCATAGTTTTTTTTCGATACAAGGGCGATGCTTGGACTCCTGAGCGAATGGGTGAGAAATTTATTCCAGCGGTTATTATTTGGGATGAAGCATGTACTGTTTCAGAAGATGCATTAAAAATGTTTCTTGATTGGCTATTGCAAAATAATACAAAAGTTATATTGTGCGGCGATCATGGTCAACCACCACCATTTGTTGGTAGAAGTCCACATAATTGGTTAAAAGGATTTGTTGATTATTACGAAGAAATTGATACTGACTATAGAGCACTCGATGAGCAGTTACGTGAGTTTAAAAAACTAATTAGATTACAACCCGATAGAATTCAATGTGAAGTAGCGCGTGAAATAATTTCTGAAACGCCTATGAATGATTTTTGGGAAACATGGAGACCAAATGATTTTGTAGTAGCAAGTAGAAAGATAGTCAGAGACGCACTTCAGAAAAAGTTGTTTGAGCTACACAAGAAAAAATTTCCAACGTTTCCAGTACCGTTGTGTTATAGACCATTGGATACACGAAAGCAGAATATTGAAGTTGAAATTCCAGGCCAGACGGAGAAACAGATTCTAGTGTTAAATGATATTGTGCTAGTTGATATCAATACTGTAGAAGATGCATTATGCGCTGATAAATCACCATGGACGCTTGGTTATGTAACAACAATACACTCGTCACAAGGATTGACCATCACGGATACAATTGTCTGGATAGTTGATAATCGCATTGAATGGTCAAATTTAGTCTATCTCGCAGTGTCCAGAGTACGACGAATAAATCAACTACGAAGGATTGTTTTCGATGATGATTTTAATGCAAACGATGATAACACTGATATTAGCATCATTAATAAAAAACTCTCTGGTTACAAACAGCAGGACAAAAAAAAACAACGAGAATTTGATATTGATGCTGAAGTAATAATCGCATTAAAAGAACGACAGAATAATCACTGCGCCAGTTGCAATTGTATAATGCACTGGCAGTATTCGGATAAAGACCCTCGACAATTCACCGTAGACAGAAAAAATAACAGTCTTGGTCATGTCAGAAACAATGTGATGTTGACCTGTCTTGAGTGTAATAGACGTAACGGAGCTAGTTAAGACCATGTGGCGGTAATTGAGTATCGTCCGGAATGACTTGTAGTTGTTCGCGTGTAAAACCACGCTGAGGTGCAGTTGAATCCAATCTGTAGATTGGAGGTCTACCAGTTGATCGCGTTATGGTTGAAATTTTATGCGTAGTAACACTCCATATAGGATCAGTAGCTCTTCTTTTACCGCCTTCAAGCTCTCCTGGTTCGTATAAATATCTCACAGTAACATCACCGAGAAGTGACTGAGTGCTAACCCGCTGCGGTTGTTCGGGAATATATTCTTTTTTTATTGCAATATTTGGTTTCATATTAATAGTTCGAGTAATCTCGTTATTTAACGCTGCAACTACACTCGGTAATCTTTGGACCCATTCACGAGATCGTTTTTCTTGGATGAATTCTTTTGCATATTGATATCCAAATAACCGTTCTGCAAGAGTTCTATTAAATCGTTCTACAATTGCCTGATCACGATGTAACGCAGTATGTCCCCGTCGTATTGCAACATTATGAGTTTTCATTGTTGATAGAACAGCACCTTGAAACTCTTTGCCAGGATCAACTTGTAATAGATTTGGCCATCTTAGAGGACCTCGTCGATAAATCCTTTCAAATGCAGAAGCGACTTCAGAAGCTGACTTTGTTTTCAATGGTTCTGCTTGTTTAAATCGACTCGCAATATCAACTACAGTTAGCGCGTATTTGTAACCATGGTCATGTGGTAATAACAATAAATCAGCCTGATGAACTTCATTGGGTACGGTAACATCAAAATGAGAATAATTAATTTGTTTAGGCGGTGGTAGATAAATTTGCCATATAGCTTCTTTGGATAACCAATCTTTTGCAGTGGATTTTTTCACTTTTGCAGCGTTAGCGAGTTTACTAATTGCTGCTTTACCCTTCCAGTATCCTTTCGGAGAATAATAAATAGATTCCATACTATAAAAACACTGGTGTTTTCAATTACCAGCACCTAACACTAATTTGCCTTTCATAGCTGATTTGACCAACCATGAAGCCAATTTTTCTTTGAAGGATTTATCGGGAATAGCATTTAACGCATGAATTAATTTTACATCCGCGATATGTCTTTGTTGCAAATTATTGCTTTTATATGCAACATCATGAGCATGACATGCCTTATTAATAGCATTTATCGGATACTCACCAGGCCGGGGCTGATTTTGATCATCAAGTCTGATATATAATCTCGTTCCGGGACCACAGTAGCTATATCCTGGAAGGTGTTTTTCTCCGGGGTATTTTGCCCATGGGGTTCCGGGGAGTTTTCCAAGTTTTGCGGCAATATCACCTCCGAGTTGCTTTTTTTTAAAAATCTAAATTTTTTTGTACCACATGTTACACACTTACCAGTAAGCGCTAGTCTATTGTTTTTAGTTGTAATGGTTGTCTGATCGGTTGTAGCAGTACGCTGTTTACACTTAACACAATATAGATCCATAATTTATATATAGCGTTATGAATATAATTGATTTTTCAGCGACTAAAAGAAGAGAACCGGTAAAACACCATGCAGCGCTTCCGAATTCTGTCCGTGCCATTATAATCGGACCATCTGGATCAGGCAAAACACAATTACTGCTTAATTTGATAATGCGATTTATGAAGTGGGATAAATTATATTTAGTTGCCCCATCCGTAGATGATCAACGGTGCTATGAAGTGCTAAAAGATTATAATGAAAATGCATCAGAAATTAAAGGTGAAAGTGTAATCGACTTTATTACTGATATTAATGATGCACCATCAGTAGAAGATCTCGATGGAGACATAAACAATCTTGTAGTGTACGATGATGTAATATTAGATAATCAAAAGAACCCTGCTAGAATATTTTCCCGAGGTAGGCATAAAAACACTGACGTGATATATGTCACTCAACGATATACTCAAATTCCAAAAGTGATTCGCGATAACTGCAATATTCTTGCTGTATTCAATGGCGTTGATACACATACGCTACGAAATATTTGGCAAACATGGTGTTCCGATATGGACTTCAATGGATTTAAAAATTACTTTGGTCATGCTCAGTCAGTCCCATATGGATTTATAACAATAAATTTACACGACCCTCGGTCACGATATCGTATTGGACTTGATCAAATATTTGGTTAAATAATTTGTATTAATCAGCAGCAGGGGGGTGAGATGACAACATATTTGCGACGTAGATGGCAGCAATTTGAGGGTGGTTATGACAATGTATTTGCGACAAAATCGCTAAGGCTCCATTTGTAAAATGGGGTCTTTAATTTTTTTTTGGTTAAAATATGAGATTTCGTAGGAAGGCTCTATTTGGCATTCTAAGGCTTTAATCGATTTTGTCGCCAAAATTTGTAGGATTCACCCTCCCTGCTGCTCTGATCAAAATAAAAATGAAATGTATTGAATACTAAAACAAAATAAATCATACTGGTGTACTGCTATCTCCATGTCAGTTTGATATCAAACGTATCGTCATCCGAGGAAGGAATATCAAGGGATTCATAATTAGATTTGATTATTTACACCATTATTTATATGGAAGAGGAGGATATATTTCACGAAATGAAGGGTATGAAAATGGTGCACATTTTCACATATAACCGGGGAATAACCTACGCACCGCCCCAGATATGATTTTTTACTTGGCTACATTGTCTGCAGTGCATCAGTTTAAAGAAATGTCTAACACTGAGGCATGATGTCCCACCCAGTCACATTAGTCAGACACCAGGCCGACCAGTCCTAACACTAACCTCTTAATGTTGAACGCGAGGAAGCTGTTAGTACCATTTTTGTAAGTTTTTGGTATGAACCCACGACCTCCCGCATCTGAGGTGGACACTCTAATCACTAAGCCACTGGAGCGATAGTACCGTCCCAGAAAATCATTACGTGTTTACATGAATTAATTTGAGTCTAAAATTTCACTAAGAGCTCCTGATGCAATTAGTTTGTGGTCTATATTATGCTATGGTGTTCTGGGCTTTCTCCGCCATTAACAGCGTCATCATAGGCAACACGCAGTACTCCAGTCCAAAGCTCATCATTGTCAGTGAACAGTTGTTCATATTGTGTGTCATGGTCTGAAGAGCTTCAATTCATATGTATCAATGCATAATAGAAGATTTATTACAGAAATATTCCCAACTGGGCGGTTTTGATCTCAGTAACCAGTAGTATTGGAGGATAAATTAGGAAGGAACGGTATGTAGTGCTACTAGAAATCTTTGTATTAGACCACCATTTTGAATTATTATCGTATATGTATAAATTAAAGTTAAGATCAGTCCATAAATTAAATATGGTTTACCTGTACAATAGAAAACCGGTTTGTACAATGTCCATTAATATAATAGTATGAGACGGTATGAGTCAAATAGGAAAGCTAACGTGACAATCACTAGCATCTCCTGACTGTCCTATACACGAATATATTGTCCAGCATTAATCACCATCCACAGATATTGACTATCAATAACTCCTCTAAGGGCACGATACAAAGTGTTGGTGTTGTTGGTTGTGGAAGTTAGCGTGATGGTATGGAAAAAATTAATTCGTTTGATATCAACAAAACTATACACGCACAACCCTACCACCCAACAATCCAAATAAATAAAATTCAAAACCTCCATAAAGTACACAAAACTTTATATAGTTAATATCAAGAGTAAGTGGCAGAGAAACGGTAATAATGCTAACAAAAACACGTAATCCTGGAAGTGACAGTTTATAGGCCAAACTCGTCTTAATGGCCCCTATCTTGGCTTGGATTTGGCTCCATAGGAAGCACTTTTGTCCAAATGTCCTCCATGAGAGCGGTTTATAAAGAGGGATAGGGGGAAAATTAACATCTGATATGGTTTTTGGTGCTGTTGTTATTCTTTCTTTTCTCATCTTTAATCAGGCATTTCATTCGCTACGCTCTTAAACGTTTCAGAAAGGCTTAATTGATTTTTTTTATTCTTCCCTTGCTTCCTATCGCATTTCTTTCTGCTCTTAGTCTTCCTAATATACTCCTTCATTACTTATCGAATCAATTCATGTGCTGTAAGGAAACAGAATGCCACCTAGTCATTAGTATTGCCCATGTTCATGATATAAGCATGAACTTCTTTAGGCTTTCGTTGAAGGGTATCGACCATTTCTTAAGGTGCTTTTTGGATGAATCTTGTCTTTATCAGACCATTGGATTTCGTGCGTACATAATAACGTTTAGCTAAAATACGATTCTCACTTTGTTCATTTCTGGAAGGTTTGTTTAGACGCCAACTTTGTGTCATCTGCGTTATTACTAAGTCATTTATATTTATAAAACCAGACTCTATTAGTTTAATGTAAAGAAGTCATGGGGTGTTAGATATGGGCACATACATGTTAGCTGTAGCGGAAGCTAATGTTTTCTCACTAAGCGTGAATCTGAATTAATGTCAGTTACATGTAATGGACGTCTCTATTTGCAAACAGAACCAGTGAGACAGCGAGTCATTAAGACAGAATTAAGCAGTGTACCTCTGAGCGGTGATTCTTATTTATTTAATGAAACAGATTTCCACAGCCGAATTCCAGCTCTAGATACTATCGTCAAATACATGTAGTTTCAAGTGTCGACTGGCAATGGTCGAAGTCAAGGACAATTGAATAAAGGTTGGAAGTGCAGGAATGAACGGAAAATTGGATGTCCGAATAAAGATAGGTGACAATGTCATTCTGCGTTGAACTCAAGGTCACGACATGTAGGCTATGATGTAACCAATGATTCTGTCACTGACAATTAATAGTAAAGCGAAATTTGTATTTGGTTTTATTGGGTACATGTTCGTACATTTTCTTTCTTTGTAGTAAAATAAATTGATTTCTTTCAATTTTAAATTATATTGGTAGATTGATTAAATTTTATATTTTTTCATTGAAATGGGGCTCATTGTGTTATTTCTTCAATATACTTGCCCAGAAATCTGTATTATTCTTTCTATCCATCCACACTGGGTAAATTACATGGCGGGAGGTCATTCCCTAGCAACGAACCGTAGAGAAGGGGTTGGTGTACCGTTTTGAACCCACCACCTTGTCACACTCTCTTTATGTTTCTTTTTCAGTATTTGTATTGCGTTTCTGTCATCGTATCGTAAAGCATTGTGTCGGGATGGCGATTACATAGGAAACAGATCGCTATCACAACTATAGTATTATTACAACTAGTATTAAGAATAATTATATTGATATAGAATGTCTTTTTTACGGTTTAGTTTCAATAAAGTGTTGATGTTGTGGACTGTAGGGAATTTGGTTATTGGTTATTGTTTTAGGGTTATGTATCCAATTTATCAGCAAAAAAGCGCTAATGGGATACCAATGTTTCAGAAATCGTGAACCTTTAGGGAGGTTCTCACAATAACAACAGCCATCTCACATCTATCTGCGCGAGTTCGAGTCCAGACTCGGTTAACGTGGGTAAGTGAGAAAGCCTGCCGGTAGCTTCTCGTTGGTCGGTAGTTCTTCCCGGGGTTTTCTAGGGTTCTTCCTCCACCATTAATACTGGCCGCCATGTATAGCTTATCTTGTGATGAAAAATGGCGTTAAACCCTACAACAACAACAACAACAACAACATAAATTCAATTGTTTAAATCACAAATCATAAGTTAAAACACTCAAAGTAACAATTGCCATGTGTACACAAGGAACGGCAACTCTAAATTAGTAGCTTCCATTGACCGTAGATCTATACAGCAATGTACTGAATCGGATACGGTTGAGAGTTTATGACATCTCAACTTTTGCACATTTATCTAAAATTTATTCATTCCAAATTGTAATTGAAGTCTGTCATTCTTTTTCATTAGAGCCTCTGTCTGTTACAATGTTTATCGAACAACTTTGTTTTATAAAATATTAATTGTCATTTCAAGCAATTACAAAGTGAAACCACCAACCCGTTAAATGTCAGCATAAAATGTGAAGCCATAAATTTCATATATTTTTACAGTAGTCATGTAATGTTTTTGATGCATGATGAATTATATAGTGCTTATAAAAATTACAATCGCATTACAGCATGCCTATTCCTTCACAAACGATATCGCGGCTAATATACATAAGACAATGCGGGATAACACTTTGAAATAATTAAGACGTCATATGAACTAGTTGACACTTAATTGTTACTCGCTAGAGTAGTAATGAAGCAAGCTTACAGAGTATCGTATTATGATATTAAGACGTCGAATGAACAAGTTGATAATAAATTTATTGTTACTCACGAGAATAGTAATGACGAACCAAGCGGTCTTTCTTCATTTTCAAATGTGGTCGCTCTCAACCAATGCTATTTTTTTCTGTACTTGGATGGATTATATCGTTAGATTGAGAAATGTCGAAGACATGTTTTAGTTTAACTGCATCATATCGTCCATTATTTTCAAGTTGTGTATCATAAGAGAGAATCTCGGCTTGATACAGCACATTCAAAGCAAACAGACCGGTCTTTAGACTGATATACATTTTTGAAGAATAAATACATAATACAAACAGTAAGGTTGATGTTGATTATTACACGTTATTTATGACAAACATTTGGTAAAAAAATCATCATCATCAACAATCTTTCAAGCCTGAAATATACTAATTTAGTTATTTGTTGTACTTTTAAAACAAAATGGAATACATGTTTGACTCTCATATCTTTAATGACGTTCCGATCGGAACAGTTATCCATCTATACCTTACTCGTGTAATCGGAGCACCGTGCGTAGCAAATCAAATTACAGCTCCGGGCTAGTTTTGCTAGACGTGTGGGCAGTAAGCTAATCGCATGCAATGGAATATAATGTCCTTTTTAAATAGAATCATTCCATGAAGTGTTATTTTCTTAGCTCTGAACATATATGCTCCATATTTAACATTTATGAGCGTAATGACGAAAATTACAATTTTATACAATTTCAGATTTACAATATTTGCAATTTAAAAAAAATTGGTTGATCTTGTAGCTATTTCCATTTTCAATGTGTAATCATAGATAAATCTATAACTAGAGAAAAAATGTTCGTAGATTGTTTACTGATCAAGTGTTATGACATTAGGACGTTAAGTGAGAGCTAATGTAAAATTGAAAATATTATCAGTGAAGACGGACCTTGATCGTAAGGAAGACAAAATGAAGAATATAAAACATATTGTTAAAGAACAAATCCACCAGCGCAGTTAAATGTTTTATTACAACGTTGGGAAAGTAATAAAGATTTCATGGAAAATATAGAAATTGCATTTAAAGATATATTTGTAGCAATTTAGGGAATAAAATAACTGAAAATATATAATATGCCATTCCCTGTAATCAAAGACACAATTATAATTGCAGTTGCATCAGTAATGAAGAAAAATATTTCCATTGCTCAAAACATAATCATGTGATCAGACTCAATTGCGTTTATTTCTGAATAAACTGTACGGAGAACTACTTTACGCTAACTTCTATAAATAGAGTCACGTGCAAAGTTACTAACGTAAAAACTGAACAGGAAGGCATACACATACACATTACACATCTTTCAATCAAAATAAAAATGGTGGATTTATATTTTAATTAAAAAAACTGAATAAGTTAATTTCACAAAATCATATTACACATCTTGGCTGTTTTTCTATATATAAATAATTTTTTATTTGACTAGATTTGAAAACGAAAAGCAAGCTCTGCCAAGTTGTTGTTGTTGTTGTGTATAGCGCCATTTTTCAGCACAAAATATGCTATATATGGCGGCCAGTATAATTGGTGGAGGAAGAACCATTGACCCACAAGAATCTGCCAAGAAAATTGGGGTTACATCAATTTCACTGCAGCTCGTTGCAAACGAATTTAAAACTATAGGTAAATGGATATAAGAATTGGGGGGAGGTAGGTTCAGAGACTAACATTTTAACAATTGGAGATTATCAAATCCAAGAGTAATTTATTTGTTAAATCCAAGTAGTTTCATACACATCGTTAATATGGACGAATTTCATTAATTATCAGTCTTACCCAAGAACTTGATTACATAAGCCAATATTTCAAGTTTGGTCAACTATAGATTGAAAATAATCTCAGCAAATCCGTTCATTAATATGCATACATCTCATTCCTTGTCAGATTCTGATGACATAGACAAATATTCCAAGTCTGATCATAATCGGATCAGAAATGTGGATTCCAGATGAGGAACAAATCAGATAATCAAAGCGGGACTATATGAATCTTGTTCATTATTGATAGTGTAATAAATCGTAACGATAAACGTACCATCAAAATTAGATTTGAAATATTTTCTCCATAGTGGTAGCAACGTTAGCCAATCAAGTGCAAAGTCACTCCATGATTTGACGGATTTCACTCGTTATCTAACCCTTCCTAGATCTTGGTGATATAAACATATAATGCATCTTGGATTAAAATCTAATCAGAAATATGGTACCCAGAGGGGTAACATAAAGGTCGACTCTGCGATGTAGAACGACCATACACCATTTAAGGACACGCTCAGCGAACACGATATTATCATGCCCGAATGCCGACAGTGTGGTTATTGCTTGCTGAACGGCAAGCTTATTGTTCGAATGGATCTTCCAGTGGCCTACCTGTTTGTACCCGAGCACTTTTACGTAACGTGCCATAGTGCTACTCTTGCCATAGTTACCGTTTTAATCTGACGGATACTTGGTACGATACGGGTAGCACTGAATGGACCTGCTGTGCAAGACAGATATCGGCCGGATGCTCTGACTCCGCCTTCCAAGGAAATCGGGAGGTAGGAGAATAGGAGGCCCCCAAATAACCAAAGCATCTGACTGAAATGATAGTAGTGGCTGGGAATGTGTAATGAATATTTACGACGCGTCCGGCTAGCAATGACGAAGCATCGATGGATAAAAATAAGGTGGTGAAGACATGTGCGATTCGTTCGTTGGGGAGACCATGGTCAGCCTGTACTCTGATTGTTTTGGGCACTACCTTTATATAGACAACGAATAAGAAAGTTAAAGACCTGAATAATGACCCCTCAATCAAGCGTCTTTGTCGCTAGTTGCTAGTCACTTGTACTTTAAGTGTGGTGCAGCACTGACAACACCACACAAGGAACCCATGGTACAAAAAAAACATAAGTAACCCGCGCAAAAAAACCCCAAAAGAAACCGAATACGCCGCCCACTTCAGAGCGACCAACGAGAGATACACCTCTTGCAGGGTCAAATCGGGAAAGACGCTTATAGAGAAGATGCGCATGCATTAAGAGGACGCAAGAATAGCAAACCTGCAAGCCCCATAAGGAGTTCTGTCCTTTAAGGGCCTCCAGCTTACTGTATATCGTGCTGGCGGAAGTCGAAATGAGCTCTATGTTTCCGTGTCAAAGCATAGATCAAATATTGAACGTGGCGAGCGTGGGAACGACTGCAGAAAACTCCTATTAAAACTTGCCTTTGATCCTTTTCATATGGAATAATTTTATTTTAAGTTGCACAGAGCCGGATTGCCCATATTAGTCTCACTCGTAGTGAGGTATAAATGGTCACCAATTATAGGAAACATTCTTTACCATTGGGACGTGCCCTCCGACATTGAAGTCGGGTATTATGATCTGAGTAGGATTCTGAAAACACTTAAATTGATTACCAGAACCCCATGGATGTTTTCCTGCATGGCTTTTCGTGTTAGAACGCTATACTTCACGCCGCCATATTAGCTAATGTCCCTGTCATCGGTTCTCCAAACTCCAGGGATATAATATCAACAAAAAGCGGGTATGACTGCTTCAAACATCGCGCCAAAAATGCGCCACTTTACTAGTGCAAATTCAGTTGAGTTAGGGGGGAGGGGGGCAGGTTTAGGTACCTTTGGCGTGCAGTTAGTGGCCTGAAATCATCTAGAAGTCATTTTCTTTTTTGGGGAGCAGCTTGGGTGGGATTCCTCCCCGGGATTCTACTTCATTGACTTGACTTCTTTAATCTGTTTTCATTATGACAAGCAATGATGCCGCCGCTGCATATCATCTGTTTGAGACTATCAGTAGAGATGGACATGCTCTTGTCTATGGGCGTATCAAGGGAATTAAATTTCTCTAATAGTTGTAACTAGTCAGATGGTGGTATAGCGACGGGCTGATAATAATCATAAACTCTCTCAGTATCAGAAGTCATCTTTTCATATATTTATTGGATGAAATGGTTACCGTCTATAGTCGCGTTTAAGTTTTCTAACTGAAAATAACATAGACCCTGATCATGCTATGGCAAATCAAGTGAATGTTTTGCTTGTTAAATTGATCCCCCTAACATGTTGCATAGTTCCAGATCCTCCAGCGCATCAGATGGAAGATCGGAGTGTGCAGTTTGCAGTTGATTTCACCCTGTAAGCGAGCAGAGTGGTTATTATTATTAATGGACATGGATATGTCCACAGCGCAATAATAAATCACTTCCATTAGGTCTACAAAACTGTTTTTCACTGGGTTTCTTTCAAAGATCACAGTACATATCTTCTTTGTCTATTTTTTCATCTTTTTGAGGAAAACATTAATACAAATGGCGACATATTCCTTTAATTATTAATGAACAAAATTCAACTAAATGCGGGTGGGAGGATGGCATGATTAAGTGAACTATGCATGTCATGTGTGTTATGCCGAAATGACAGACTAGAAGGCAACTATTCTGGGCTGCATTTTTGAATTCTGTTTTGGACAATGGTCATTCATAAACTTTCATGGGTTTTACTCCTTGCTGAGCTAGACTATATCAAAAAGAATGTCTTTTACTGCCTTTTCATTTAGAATTTATCAAACATCGTGACGTTTACTAGATGGTCATTTAGAATGTCTCAAACAGCAGTGTATTTACTAATTTTTCATCTAGAATTTATCAAACAACATGGGGTAAACTCCATGCTCATTTAGAATTTATTGTACTATCATACTTGTTCAGTATGATTGAATATTACGGTTTGTCAATTTATTTCAAGAAAAATAAAGTGGCAGTGTCTCCAACTAAATTTGTACAGTATCATACAAACCTTAACAAGATCTATATGGGCAAATTCAAGTTATATTCTTCTACATAAACACAATGATATAAGGATATTCGTTTATAATCTTATCTATCAAAATATTCAACTTCATGATGAAATTCCTACAGCACTGAACACACAGCACATGCAGGTTATATACACATCGCAATATCAATGACTTTGAACAACAAAACCAATCATTTCAGATGTAATGGCAGATATGGTACAAACGCGTAATTGAGATCAATCTCAGCGTTATGTATTACCTGGATTTGGTTTGCCAGCTTTGCTCGTTGTGTGTCTGGTTACAAACTTTCCAAGGCTTCTTTTGGGAGCATCAGCGGACCACTTTTGATTACTGAATTAACGTTAGCTTGAAGATGTGGCCACGAATATCCATTCTCTGGACCGTTAAGCAGCATGATTGATCTGATGTCATTGATATAAAAAGAGGCCTGCAATTAATGTACAACACAATGGCTATAATGACATTAAACAACACCATTCCCACAACTGGACCATCAATTATTCATATGCTTCATTGGACGTTTGTACTTATGCAGCCGTTCTCTGTCGAACAGTTTTGTTGGTCTTCTTTGTTTGCAATGTTATACACTTTTCTTCTTTGTCATAAACCTGGCCTTTTATTATTAATTCCAAGCAGATTTTATATGATGCAAAACTCTTGAGATTTCTGAAGAGGAAAGAGGACCCATCTCTTGGAATTGTCTCATAATGTTTATCTGTAGCGTTCTTGAGTGGAACTATGGACAACAGGAAGCCTGTTATCTCCGTCATGTCAGACACTTTCCATCTGACTTCTATGTATGTATCACTGATGGTTTTCTTAAACAGTTCGAATGCTGGAACAGACTTGGTGGATTGAGTGACACATGAAATTAGATTCTGATTTAAAATATTATTCAGCTCCACCTGCAAGCATATGTTGTATGTTCGTTGTGGTTGTAGGCCTTTAAATTTGAAACGTGTATTATCTCTATGTAAATTTGTCAGGCTTTTCCTACTAGTATTCTGTAAGTCATAAATATTTAAAACGTACCCGGTGACATCACTCTTGTCATCGATCGTCCAGAATACATTTATTGAGAAGATCATTACCTCAGTGATGAATATCTTGAAGATAGGAGTTGATTTAGGAGTTGTAGTTGAGGTAGTTGTAGTGATAGTTGTGATGTAATAATCAGGACATGTATATGGAATATAGACAGGTATGCATGAAAGATCAGACCGGTTTACAGCTTGAATGTACTTTTCACTTAGTTTAGGTGGACTGTGACACACACACTCCATTATATATTCTGTACCAGGCTCAGCTGACATTTTGTTTGTAATCCAGTCATAGAGCCAGAGTAGATGGCAGTTACAAGTCCACATATTCCCAGTCAAGTATAAATAGTTCAGTTTGGAAAAATTCTTAAAAACACACTCATCAATAGTGGTCAAGTTATTATTTGCCAGTGAGAGAGAGGTAAGGTTGTCTTTCAAACCATGAAAACTTTTTTGATCAAAAGATGTGATTTGATTTTCACTGAGGTCTAAAACTTGGAGCTGAGTGTGGTAACGAAACACAAAATCTGGAACAGTGACTAAATTGGTGCTGCGTAGTTTCAGTTCCTCAAGGTTGGTAAGGAGTTCTATTATTTCCCAGATTTCAGAGACATTTACTAGGTTTTGCTCTATATTCAGATGAGTTAAAGATGTGCGAACAATTTTTACGGCTGCTGGAGGAAAATTAATGGCAAGGTCTTTGCTGAATTTATGATTCTGTTCATAAAGACGAAGGTCTTTAAGCTGAGGAGTGTGAACAAAAGCATTAACAGATATATCAGAGATCCTGTTTTGAGACAGATCCAATGTATGTAAATTTTGTAATCCCTGAAGTAACCTACTTGATATTGAAGATAACTGACAAGATTCCAAAGTCAGATATCTCAAGTTTGACATGGTTCTAAATGGTCCCTCTAGGAAGGTATCAAGCTTGTTGTAGTCCAAACTTAACTGCTCAAGGTTTGTCCAATTTTGTGATGTCAAGAAGTTTAAACTTTCTCTTATATTAATATTATATCCTATTCTGTTGACTGCCAAGTTAAGAAATAGCAAGGTGTCAGTAATACCTGTAAATGTATCGTTTTCAATAGAATCAATCTTATTATGGGATAGATCAAGCACCTTTAGACTGTGCAGGTCTTTGAATGACATAGAATACAGTTTGTAAACTGGAGTATTGATAAAGTGCAGTGTTTGCAGGGAAGGTATGTTTAATACTGCTCCTGCAGGATAGGTTACAAGAGGTAAATCCTCCAGCCAAAGTGTTTTCAACTTTGGCACTTTATTCTGAAATGCTGCACTATCTATGAAGGACAATTTTTTAAATGTTTTCAGTTTCAGATATTCTAGATTTTGTAGGTATCCAAAAATATTGTTTGAATATAATGTAGTTTGTTGAAAGTTTTCAAGATGCAGTGTAGTAAGTCCCGTTAGATTTTTCAGGGCAGCATAGTTGGGTTCTTTGGCTTCATTCCCTTCAAGGAGTAGTTCTTTAAGGTATGGTTCCACACCAGCAAAAGAATCATTGCTGATATAAGTCAGTGCATTCCTGGTCAAGTCTATTCGTTTAACGTTAAGGTTTACAAATGCTCTAGGAGGAATGAAGGTGATCCTGTTACAAACTGAGCACTTTGATGTGTTTGGGTATGAGCTGCTGAATGTCAGCTCCTCGTATTGTATGCTTGTATTATTAAATACAGGGATTTTGGTCAGCTTTTTGTCACGGCAGTTTATAATGAATTTATTGTTTCTTTGCTCACATCCACATTTTATTGCTGGACTAGTACAATCTGATTGTGCCTCAGCATAGATAATTGCACAAATGATGAAGGTAACATTAGCACAAAGGTGATTTCTTCTGATAGTTTTCATCTTGCTGTACTCTTCAAGTTTTTTTGTGTTTCCTGTGAATAAAACAGAAGTAATGATTATGATCTTATTTATTATTTCTTGTTTATCTCTGATGTCAAACGTAATTTACACAAACTAGCAATCCCTATGGTGGACTAACCTCACTGTGTTAACTATCCAGGCTGAATTTTATGTCAGTGTCAAGACTGACAAAATATATCATATTGTCCACAATAAAGATTTAAGGACAGCCCTCCCACTCAGTCTCAATATTAATATAATCTAGTCACAATAACAAATAACCTTATTATCCTGAACAGATGTCATTTGACGTTAGGAGTTCTTTTGAAATCTGTATTTAGAACTATCTTATGACATTCTTGATCCGAGTTTAATATCAAGAGATAGCCACACATTAGCACAGATGATAAAGCTTAAGACTCGTAATCCAAATGTTACTGGTTAAAGTCCATCCCGATCTAAGCCTTAGATGGATGCATACGAGATTCCTATTGAAAAGGAAGTAGCTCAAATTTCGTCTGTACAATATAAAAATATAGTGTTATACTTGCCATTAAAACCAATACATCAGTAACTATTGTGTCATATACTCGTATTGACAAAGCTTTTGTTATATTTAACAAATCTCGTGCCTCCCAGGAGGCGAAGCAGGATTAATACGGCAAGACGGTCAAATGAGATAACTTACAACAGGCTGAGACGATGCCACCTCCTCCATTAAGGTACCCTGTAGCCCCACCTCGTGACTCCGACGGAGGAAGAGAAAGATGTCTAGTAGTTTGATAAGGCAGTAAACAATGTTGTTTTCCGCTCCTGAAGTTGTCACAAGCCCTCAACTCAGAGACTTATGTTTTCTAAAGCTTGGGGAGAAACTTTAAGGGGCTACATCTAGTCCATATATTTTGCTCCCTCATTCGGTTATGTTATGGCATCTTTCTAAATGGTTTCAAAAGGGTAAATAATTTCTAGGCAGAGTAAAGGGCAATTTAATACCCATCCTCTCTACAAATGCATACACTCTACCTTGACGTCTCTTATTTTCCTGTATAGATACAAGGTACACTCCAATGACTGGTCACATTATCCTTGGGCCCACTGTACAGTCAAAGAAGTTGAGGCGTGAATTTTTCTACAGCGCTTGCAAAAATTGTTCAAAACCTGTTGGCATGGGTTGTCCATATCCATGGCACAGTCAGCAGAGCTTCTTCACATTCGCAGGGATTTTTCTTTACACGACTAAGATCCTAATGAAACAGAATGAGAACCTTCATCGGGCACTTGTTCTGGAACTGGAGATCGCATCGTTGGACTCATTCTCTCCGTTGCACATCAAGACGTTAGGGATAAAAAAAAAAACACTGTCCATCAAATGCGCTCCTGGACCACGGTAGTCGGCCAGGAAGTGCGGTAATCCTTATCAGCAGGGCGAACTTCTTATAAAAGAAGAATGCCCAGTCCGAGAAGTAATCCCAATTTCAACCTCATTTCTTCCATCGGTCGCTTTTCAGGGTCAATGGAAAGGCAGACGAATGATGCTAGTGGGTTATTCTCAATTTCCTAAGGAAGAATTTAATAGATAGCCCTAGGGACTCGCTCACTCTTTTACAACCCTTTTTCAATAATTTTAGTATCTGCTTCACTGGCCCTTTGTGAATATCTGGTCGAGTGTAGCGAATCATTTTTTAGTCTTTTATATTATAAGCAAAGAATAAATGCCTTATTTTCAAGAACATCCTCCTCTTGCAAGGATCCCCATTCTGTTCCACCTATCTAATCATGTGTGGTTAAAAGAAGCTGTGCATTACCTTGAACATAAGAGCGCAGTAGACAGGCGATAAACGAATAGTCTCCAGGCTTCTGATATTCAAAATAAAAAATAGTTTCGCTAATTTCGACTTTTCAACCTTAAACAAGTCTCTTTAGCAGGAAACGTTCAAGACGGAGACAACATCATCAGTTAAGAATGTTATATGGCCCGGAGAATGGGTACATTTACATCTCCAATTTTTCTCATCACAGGAAGAACCTCCGTTTTTGTCTGCACTGAGTGCCTTTCCAGTTTCACTACCTGTCGTTTTTCCTAGTCTTCATACCAGAGCATTTACCAGATAAGTGGGAGTAACCGCCATAAGGTACTGAAGATCCCTATATTGCAATATCTTGACCACTGGCTGATTTACCATAGCCTCTTTAAATTTTTGTATCGCTGGTGTTCGATTGTAATCAGGTTGGGCTCATTACCACACCTAGAGAATTTAAACCAGTTCCATCTCATGAGCTTGAATACATGGGTTTGGCATTCCTTATCAACAAAGGATTAGCTTGTGTTTCGTGGGTCACAACAGACATAACCATGGCCTTTAGTAGACGCTAAGAGCTTAAACTTAGTATTAGTTTATACAGATCTATCCCATGGCAATCAGTTCTGGGGACCTTAAACTTATTCCCGAATTAAACCTTTCATTAGCAATTTTTTTCTCTACCAATGTTATTGATGTTGTTGTTGTAGGGTTTAATGCCATTTTTCAGCACAAGAATGGCTATATATATATATATATATATATATATATATATATATATATATATATATATATATATATATATATATATATATATATATATATATATATATATATATTGCGGCCAGTAATAATGGTGGATGAAGCACCCGGGAAAACCCCAAAATGAACCACCAGCCCACGAGAAGCTACAGGCAAGCCCTTTCACACACTTACACTGCCCAAACCCGAGACTCGAACCAACGCAGACAGAGCTGAGATGGCATTGATCCATAACGGTGAGCGCATTAAACCACTTTGCCACTTGGTACCCACTACTGTTTCTGTTATACTCACAGTTTAATTTTGTATCGAAAACTAATGACATTCAGTTGTGTGTATATATCGGTCTCACCGCTGCTCACGATTTACTCAGGAAGAAAAATTAAACTGTTGGATGCCTAAATTCGTGCACGAGTTGTTCGAAAAAATCTAACGTAATATTGTTAGACAGATTTGATTAGGCAAACAAGTGTTAAAAACCATTCCTAAACTTTTAGAACAGTTTTTTTCTTTAATATTCTTAAAAGGAAAAATGGAAATCTTGAGGATGCACACATAATGGTCAACAAGTATTGGTTTCTTTGACTTGGTATTGGTTAAAGAACCGACAGTCTACCATTTTTCTGCTAAATAGCTTGTCTATGGTCATATATTGGAATAGGTTGCAAATGTGTCTTAGATATCTTCTAATTGGAATTTCCTACCATTTGACAAGAGTGACAAGATCTACTATAATTATAAACATCACTTTTAATTTTCGAAAATAAAAAGTATTCAGGATCTTTTTCTGATAAGTATTGCTGTCATGACCAGCTTAAGTAGTTTTAAGGGCAAGACTATGAATTTCCTGTCTATAAAACTTAGAAACAACAATGTGATTGCTCACTGACATGCTACCAAAGGAGTTTGACATTTTCGCAACGAAGTGCTACAAATATCGCAACATTAATCGATGAATACGATTTTAAGTGATGAATAATGTAGTTTCCAGTTTGATATCTGTGGAAATAAAGCATCTCATAGTTATATGGAAATAATCATTATGTTTAGATATAGAAAATATATTTCATAATGTTAGAATTTATTTTCTTATGTAATAGCTAAATACTTTTTGTAGCACATGATACAGCATATGCTTTGGACATGATGTCATTGTTTCAAGTCTCTTGCCTCTTGCTGTTGAATTTTATTCGAGATTTAAAATGAAAATGAAGATATGAGATACTTGTCACACACATCAAGTGACAATACTTGCCGGCTATTGGATAAACATCCATACCATACAGATATAAGAATTCTGTATAATTTGAATATTTACCTTACTTCTTATATATATATATATATATATATATATATATATATATATATATATATATATATATATATATATATATATATATATATATATAAACAACCCTCATTAAACACAACAGAAGCTTTCTGTTATCTCTGATCACTTTAGGTATTTGAGTATATTATATCGCTGAGTAACATATAATATCGGTACTTTTGTGTCTGCCTCGAGAACATATTGGAGCTGGATTTGCTTGTTTGTATTGCCTAATATTACATCATCGTATATTACGTGATTGTTGATATCCCCGTTAAGATCATCGATCGTAGGAGCCTCATGGATATCAGTAATAAAATCTATAATATCATTGCCATCCTCGTCTAAAGATTTTTTATCAACATCAACATCCTTCAAAACATCATAGCATCGATGATCATCTGCAGATGGCGCCACTAAATAAAATTCATCCAACTTAAACATCCAGATGGGCCTATAATAATTGCTCGTATAGAGGCTGGCAATGCAGATGGTGCCTGACTGGTTCTATTTCTCGTGCCGCTGGGGCATCGATGACATCTATATTAATAACAAATATAACGAATGATTTGAATTTATATTGTGTTCGGTGCAGATATCACGGTACCAAGTTTTTTTTCCATAGACCGCAATGCTAATGTTTAACGAAATAAATATACTTTCTATCCTACCTCAGCATGCATGTCACACACTGTCCAGAGAACAATGTTAGCTTGTTAATTTGATAACATCGAAAATAGGTACTCCATTGCATTTAAGAGATCACTCTACTGTAACTAGACAGGGGTAAGAGTTATCTAGTTACACCGGACACATTTTCAGTCATGTGTACCACATTTTTAAAAAAATTTTAAAACTACAAAATGTCATCTAGATATAAATTAACATAATCTCACATGTTGCCAAGAGGCTCAACTTTTTTGAAGCCTAACAGAAAGTACAACTCTTACATAATGCACCAATCACAGATAGCTTTTTTGTTCATTTCTGAATGCAATGTTCTCTACACCTTAAGCTCCGCCCACCTGGAGTTGTACAATTGGTACTTGCACCAGTAAATTAGCAACAATAATGACAAGGAATAAAATGCGTGCACTTACATAGAAGTGTGTGAAATGTAGCACCAAAAATATAAGTTTATTTCGTCTCTGAGAAGAAATTAGGTGGTGATATCACTGCTTCACTTGGAAAATTATCAAGGACTCCATTTTCTAAAGATTTTGGCGAAAAAAAATCTTCCTGGGCATAATTATAGTGGTCCTGGAACCAGACCTGTTATCCGACTCGAATAGCGAAATCAACCCAAGCTTGAAAAATCACCAGTGAATGCGATGGATTAGGCGTGTCATGTTCATGATGTTGCGTATAAAAGTTTAGATTTACAACAACGAGATATCGCAGACGTGAAGTTGATACATACGTAGAAGTTTAAAAAAATCCACGAGAATCACTAGCTAATTGGCGCCTAAGATCTGCGATGAAAGTTAAATTATTGTTAGTGGCCGGGTAATTAAAAGGTCGATAATTATTTTTATAATGATGGAGTCCATTTATTATAGCCAAAAGGGATACTGGAGAGGTAGGGCTCCAATTAATAAAATTGCTGACGCAGCCATGGGTAAACGTGCAGCATCTGCAGACTGGTTAGGACAACAGGCAATATGACAAATTTATATACCACCCCGTAAAGAAATTAAATATGGGCATTTTGATGTCAGTACCCCGTGAAGTTCTTCAGGTCGATATTTTGTTTTTTACACAAGGATGCTATTAAAACACTTTAACATCAATCGCGTACATATAAATATGCATTAACTGTTGTTGATGTTGCAAATATATACAAAGAAAAAGGACCGGTATCCGCTAAAACAGACACTGAAGTTGCATCTGTGTTTGAACGCATTTATCGACAAAAGATTTTGCAATGGTCACAGTTATTACAGGTTGATCTTGGCAAAGAATTTCTTGGTTCGGTAATATCGATGATGAAACACCAAAACGTCAAAATCAGACGAGGGCATACCACAATTCACGATGATCAGGCAATCATTGAACGATTTAATCGAACACTTGCTGAGCGATTATTGGATATCAATAAGTTCAAGAAATTTCCAAAAACACAAGATCTCGCAAATGGGTTACAAGACTGCCAAGTGTGACAGCCGCATTAAATCATGAAATTACGCGTGCAAACTCTATGAATCCCATCAATGCATTCACGATAAAATCATACCAGTACAACGACATGACTCATTTAAAACAACCAGTACTATGTAATGTGACTCAAGATATTTATATGAGCCTGTGGAGCTTGAAGGAGGAGGTAAATAATGATCGACTTAACCAGACTGGAGTGTAACCGCCCATACAATTTTCAGCTTGGTAAGATCCACGGGTAGACCTGTAATCTACAGATCAGATTCAACTGCTTCTCAACGTGGACTTGTTGTTTAACAATTACAAGTAATTGCTGAAGATACTTAATTACCACCGCCTCCCGGAAGTGAAGGTTTACTCTCCCCATGGAGCTAGTGCCTCGACACTGATTACACTCCAGACATGTCAGCATCACATTTCCTCGTGTATGACCACGACTACTATTAATTCTATCTACGATAAACTGTCTTGGAGTTTTATTTGAATATGGCCGCCATAACATTACTGCGTTACAGATCGCACAATGATTATTTTGTTCTTGTTTCAGTGCCATAATCGTCGACACATGAAGATAAAATTCGCGTTTGTTTTGAGTTTTTGCCACTTTCTTTATACCCATATAATTTTCTCATTATTATATCATCACCATTGCCCCGAGTTTGATCTTTGTTAGATTTATCCTGAATACATTCAGGAATGACCTTCAGTAGTTGAGACATTTTCGTAACTCTTGATACTACTAGATAAACTATATTTGACCATTCTATACGGTGATAGATATTCCAAATCGTAGTATTAGAAATAGTTAATCCCTATAACATATCCTAGTGTCCAGCATGATGCTGCAACCGCAAGTGCTTTTTCAACCCTTCCACATCGAATTATACAATATTATTCAATACAAGTTTTTGTTTCTCATTTGTTCCAAGAATAAATACATCATTATTTTGTCTACGTTATGCGATAAAACAATGGGACAAGCAGACCTAAATATTACTCTCTATGAAGCAGAAATAACCGCTGCTGAAGTGAATCACAAAACATTTTCGTGATGCAGCTATTAGGTCACTGGGATGCCATAACTTCCAAAAATCCTCGTTTGTTGTTGCTGAAATTACTTTGCGCATGAATCCTGGACTCTATCGGGCTGCAGTTGTATTAATATATTTTTTTCTTTCAATGATTCATCAAATGCTCTGTGGTTGGTCCTCGAGCATTACCTCATAATAATCCACATATTTTTAACCAGAAGTTTAGTGATTCGCCGACAAAGAGTGAGGGTAGGCCGTGATCACCGCACATAATCACGGCTGTCTTTTTTGCCAATAACATTAAAGAAACATTTTTAACATGTCTACCGATAGAGTGCATATTAGATCACAGATAATAATTCAGGATATATTTATGTGGCGACTCTGACTGTTATACCAGAAAATTTGTTTATCTCTGATATTAGATTTATACTCAAATACGATAACATCGAAGATCTTAAATGATTATGATAACACACAATAGTAGCCTTTTCTGTTGTATCTTTGATTATAAAATCAAGTTCAGCCTCCTCGATAATTAGTCGGGTACAGCTTCTTCTATGATGTGATGAGGTTCCTTGTGTAAATTTACAAGTGATTTTTCTGCTCAACTCATTTGCAAGTGATATCCCAATGCCGCTGTCGTCACTTCCAGGTGAAGGTACATGAAGCATCCACGTCTGTTTTTGTGGTCGATACGAAATTATTACCTCTCTCACTGTCAGCGATAGCAATATCGCGGCATCAAGCAGTTAATGTAATAATACTATTGGAAACCAGCCACGTTCATTTTTTGCACAGTAATCGTTGGGATTTATCGCCTGATTAGGTTTATAAAACTTATCAGTCAAACCAAGCCATAATGATAGGATGAATCCCCTTAGCAAATTCAATGGTCTCAACGAATGCAAATCCCATCAAGTCGAAGTCAGGTAGGGGTCCATTTATCGATACCTAGTAATTTAAAATACAAGGTACACTCGCCCATCCCAAAACACGCCCAGGATAACATGCAACCATGTCCGTGGAGATTAACTTCGTTGAAATTGTATATGGTATACCACAGCCCTCCGTACCCATACTCGACACACGATCGTTGAATATCCTCCAGAAATTCTTTCGATGTTGGACCATGAATTTTTCTATTGGACAAAAAGAGCAACCCAAGACGGAACAGTAAAACAATTACTCAGTAATCTTTCTATGCCTTCGTTGTCGTCTGTATATTTTTTTGCGACTTTAGTCATCGTTGTATGAAACGATTCCGAGACAGAGCTCACCACACGGTCGCACAAATTGATCAAACTGTCGTTTCTCATCATCACTTTGAAACAACTACATAAACACTGCATCAGTTTAACTGATTTCACGAATATATTCAAATATATCCCCATTGTTGCTGTTAACAGTGGGAACGTATCTAACTCTTTTATCTCATGGAAATATTGTTATACTTGAGGTCCACACTGATGGCTTCGTGGTGAATCATATTGATGCTTCGAATCCAGGGAATAATTGTTTTTGTAACCTTGAATTTGTTACACAAAATTAGAATTGTAAGCAAGGTTGCGCGGGTTGGAGGGGACGATGTATCCATGGAGTGTAGTACCTGTAAATCTACAACCACAAACAAATCGTATTTCTATCGATGTATCCCGTTGATAAATATTTTAATATTGTAACAGCTTCAGGGCGACGTGGAGCAGAACGAATAATAAAATCAACTTTGCCAAAAAAGTATAATCAGCAAATAAAATGTCATTGTTTCATTGTACTAAACGACAATAATCGTCACAGTACGGACCTTGTGAAAGGTAAGTAACTCGCGTAATCTCTTACCGTGTAATATGTGATACAAAGTGACTAATGGAGGCACGGAAGCAATAAATTCCAGATACCACCAGTAAGTGGTTGCGGTTAATTTTTATCAGTTTGTTCAAATATAAATGTTTCTTCATTATTTTGATTTAATACAACTGCCAGTCTGAAGAATGTCATTAGTTGAATAGCGCCTTGGATATGTGGTAAACACGGACAGCCTGTACAAGCCATTAACCTCTGCGGTATGCTTGAGGGCATTATTTTGTTGCGCAGCAGAGAGGCTGAACCCTTTTTAGAGACCTTATGTTTGAAAACTGAGGGTTCCTACGAAGGCTGGAAAAAGCTTTGGCCATAAGAGTAAAAACTTCTCTAATTGACAAGATTTTTCCCCGATTTTTTTCACAATCTGGTCACTACGCGCATGTCATTTAGCCCCTCTGATGCTATAAATTAAACAGCCAGTATAAATATTATCAATAATGAGTATTAGAAAAATTCAGCTACATTAGCTTGAGAGCGACTAAAGGCAATTAAAAATATATACCTGTTCATGATTCTCTTAAGTAACATCTAAACTCGCGTCAGGAATCTCGATTTGATTTTGAGGAGGATACAAAACAATTATTTAAACCTATCACTGAGACCACTAACGGTATTCTACCTGTGTTAGAGAAAACAGCTGAAGCAACTGAAAATATTGCAAAACTAAGAAAACAAAAAAGATTCTTGAAAAAATTTCAGCCGAAATAGCTGCTGCAATGCCAGTCCCAGAAATACCTGAGGATGAAGATCAGCCTGGAGGTGCTGAAATAGGTGATATAAAGGAACGTCTACCAGAACAAGAAGAAAGAGCTAACATAAATGACAAATTTATCGAAGATGCTATTGCTGATATTAAAAGCGTTAAAAGTGCAGAAGATTTAGCTGTTATTGCTGTGAAAAGTTTCAATGATAGAAAACAGTTTTTAAAATCTGAATATGCTGATAAAATATAAGTCGTGACAATTGGTACAAATGGAAATTTGACATACACCATGTCGTTGGTCAGGCTAGAAATAGTGATCCTAAATATATACAATATATTCATGTGATAGATAGTCATATAACCTTAATGCAATTACCACCAGAACAACAAAAACAAGTGCTAAAATAACAATCGCTAAAACAACGAGAACAACAACAAGAAACAATGAAACGATTGCAGTCACGAAATGATCATCCAGGAACACCAAAATCACGAACACCATTTCTATCTCCTACACCAAGTAAAACAACACCACCAAAACCAAGTGAAGAGGAAGAATATTTCAAGACCCTCCAGGCGCAACTGAAAGTGGTCAAGAAAGTGGTCTTATTACTTGTCCCAATAACGTTCTTGCAGATGCTGATCGACTAGAAATCCTCATTGGAGGAAAACGATCTGGCAATAATTCATCAGAAATCATTAATGAAGCATTTGATATTTGCAAACGATTATCTACAGGGGGTATCATGGATATTAATGTGTATCAGTCCCTCATTAATGAAATCGCCGATGACTACCACAGTGATTAGATACAATTATTGATAAAGTCACTTGATAATAAAAATGATCGTGTATGGTACTCAACGTGGACCTACCATGGTCAGGGTAATAAACTCTCGATTACCGGTATAAATAAGAACCTACGGAGATGGACTAGGTGATGTTGTTCAGGGTCTGTTTAGAAGAATAGACCCAAAAGAAATACCGATTGCAAGGCAACTAGTAATGAAAGCTATTGATATTATTAGTGAAAAAAGTATAGGCACTGTTAGTAATATTGCTAGCAAAGCATTCTCAGCAATCAAAGATAGACTATCACGATTAATACATAAACCACAACCCGTCCGACTTCAATCTGTGAAATTGGCCAGCACTGAAGTGATACCCGCAAGTGTAAGTAAAAGAATAAGTCAAGCCGCTAATAAAAAACTAACGGAAAAGGAAAAAAATATAACCGCTAGTCTGATAGCAGGAAGTGGTCTCACTTACCGACGTGATCTTCGCGTTAGACGAAGATGATAATGATGAAGATGTTTAAGCGCATATCTGACCCCGTGTTTGACATGGATGCACCAGTTCTAAAAGATGAGTCTGTGCGCGATTATCAGTATTATTCTTATGACGCACGAATGCCAGATCAGCGAGGACGAATCGAACTATAGATTCAAGGAGATTTTCCTACAGCTGAAGCATTTATTGAAGTCAAAGGTGAAATTTTGAAAACGGATAATACTGTATATGCCGCTGATATAATAATGGTATTATGGCATTGTTTGATAACGCTACGTACATGATAGACGGAAAAATAATAAATCTATTCAGAAAGACGTAGACGTCGCTTCTACGATACTTGGTCTTGCAAGATACATCGATGATTATTCAAGATCGGCTGGACCATCAATGATGTTTGCAAAGAATACAACTGATTTTCCAGAAAGTAGAAATGTAACTATTGGTGATGTGAAAGCTGCAGATAGAGCTGCTGATGCCCCTGCAGTATTATCGATGAATGCAAATTTTAACTTAGAATTGTAGTGCGTAAATCAATGTTAAAAAGTGATAGGAGAGCATTTTCATGTGCAATTCCATTGTCACACATCTTTGGATTTTGTAGAAATGTTAGGAAAGTGATATTTGGAGCTAAACATACAGTTTCACTTGTGCGAAAAGGTACTGATAATGATGTAATCTGACGACCTTGAGCAGTTCATCTTGGTATGGTAGTAACAAAACTTTCCTTTTGGATGTCAATAATGTCCCCCTCGATATCTGAAGAACAACGGTTACTTTCTTTTATGGATCAAGGTGGGAAATCAACGTTGTCATGGTTGAATATGACCACATGTACTGTGCAGAACGCTGTTAATGGTTTATTTAAGTGGCAAAAAACTTCTCATCAAGGGGTTTCTGCACAAAGACACATATTTATTGCATTACAAAATACTGAACGAGTAGACGATCAAGATGAAAGTATTATGTTATTTGATAAGCTCGGTCTTTCTGGGGTTTTATTAGGAATAAATGGACATCAAGAACAATCCAAGGATATTTTGTTCAATTTCGATCAAAATCATGTAGCATGTGTGTATCATCGATTAATGTTATTCATGAAGAGTGATCAAAAAACTGATACTGGTTTACAAATATTTCAGCTAGATTTTACAGCGCTGTATCCGATTTATTACTTTTCACTAGAACATTTAGATTTAAGCAGACAATCAGTAGTTGATATACACTTCAGAGCTCGTGTTAATAGAGATGCTAGAGCTATTCCTAATTATAGAGCAATCGCAGATATTCACAGCGTTAAATCAATGTTACTCGAAGGTGAAGGTGGACGAATGAGAGTCTTTGATGCCTCAATAGAAAATATGTAATTAGATCGCTCATAATATTATAAATTTCATATCATCACGTTAGTGTGAGTCTGACTCCTGGTCAGATTAAAAAGCAACAATCATCATCAAAAATAATTGTGCGGTAAAAATATCACTGGGCGAGAACAACTCGCAGGTGGTCCGAATTTGCTATCGTTGACCGATCGTCAGTATAATCACTTTAACGAAGCCAAGCGATCAAAGACTGGGGTACGACTTAATCGTTCTGCAAGTGCTATCAGCGACGTTGCTAAATCAGGTGGTATGTTTCCACTTCTCGCAGCTATACCAGCAATAATAGCCGCTGCAGCCCCAGCTGTTGCAAAAGCAGCTGCGTTAAGCGCTGTTAGAACCGTTGCTGGAATGGCGTTAAAGAAAGCAACCAGACAGGGAATAAAAACCACCAGAAAAGGGGAAGAGGTTTAATACTTCCGGGAACCCCGCCTTCGTGGCACGGAAATGGTCTAGGACTAGAAATAGTTCGATGATAGTTCCACTATCAAATTTTGATTTACTTGATGCAGCTAAGCAACTAAATATAAAAAACTTCAGAAGAGTTTTTATGCGTGATCAATTACCAAAACAACTCAACAACGCTGAAACTGGTATTATTAATCTTGATAAAAACTCGGGACCTGGCACGAATTGGGTGGCATATGCAATTGGTCCACGTCGAATTGTTTATTTCAATTCGTATGGGTTGGCGCCACCAAAAGGAATTTCTTCATTATGTCAGCAATAAAATTGCTCCGATCTGGTATTCAACGATGTCAACACAAACATTAACTGATCCCCCAATATGTGGTCGAGAAGAACTTAATGTACTTGATGCTTTATCAAAATCAACAGCGTCACCCCATAAAGTCGTGCACGCCTTCACTACTGAACGGACGATATCGCATTTAAACAGACAATAGTAAATATAGTGGTTGATATTTATGGAAGATCTTCTCAGAAAAAAGATAAGAGTGTTGATTTATCTATACGCAACTCTTGATCAACTTATAAATGAACTCGATGATTTATTAAATATCACGAGTGTGGATCAAAACGAAGTAGTCGTTTACAGGATAAACAAAGACCATTAAAAGCGAGCAACATACATCTACCAGATGTAGTTCCACGAATACCCACTGCGGTTAGTAATAATGTCGTTACTATTGCTGATCAAAGTAAAATACAGGATTCCGTTAAGTCGGTGAACGACTATGTTGTATTTACTGGTGACGCAATAATGTCAGAATTTTTTTCACCTATCTCGGAAACCCAACCGCAGATACTGATGCAACAACAAAAAATACGTTGACGATAGCAATATCGATCAAGTAACAACAATAGCAACGATGGAATTAACGAATTCAGAACTGATTATAATAATCACATACAAACGTTTCTAAATTTTCGTATAAACATAAACAGATCCATTAATGAATTTTTTGGGAACTCCACCAACCATTGACATAAAACTCGTTGACATTAACACGAAACTAAACAATATTATTAGTTGAATTCATGATATTATTGATAAAACGAATCTTACTAAAATTCATCACAGACTTTGTTTCATCAGGCTCAGCTACATGGACACAGCGAAATAAAACCATAAAACACACCGCAGAGGTCGCTGGTGTATATAGGTTGTCTGTGTTTAGCTGTGTAGAATTTAGGATAATTACCACATCTTCATTAGCTAATAATTTGTCTAAAACTGTATCTGTGATGTTAGAAAAAGATGTTGAAGAAACGTTCACTTTGAAATCATCGGATAGAAGTTTGGCCTCAGCTAATTACTGGTGGTGTCTGGAATTTGTAACTAAAGCTCCTTAATTAATTACCTAGATCAAAGTATAATGAATCAAATGACAGAGTCACTCGTTGACGTTAAACGTCACAGATATAATCAAACTTGTGTCAGACTGAACTAAAAATATCATTGACGATTACACGTGGAAAGTAAAAAAAATATCGCAGACTCATGGTTGTTATTGATATATTGTTTACTCGGTTTCTGCTGTTGTTGCTGGAAACGGATTATTATTATCAATGTTAACAATGACAACTCCTGCGGTTTTAACGATTGTCGTTTCTACGACAACAACATGTGCCGGTATTCTCCGTATTATCGCTAAGAAAATATCTACATGCGCGAGCGATAAATTACGCGAGTACATGATGAAATTACACACAGCAACAGCCGCCTTTATTAAATTATGCTCGTATCTTTCCTTTTATATCATTGATGGTAAAATATCTGATGAGGAAATCGTAACGATAATAAAAACCTACGATGAAGCATTCATAACCGCTAGTGATAATAACCAGAGCGGAAAAATGGAGAATTAAATAATAACGATCACAATAATGACAGAGTCAAGAGAACTATTGCAAAAGATCGTCACTAATACGACACCATCAAAAACTACTATGATATCAGTAAGTTCGACCAATCCTGAATTTAGCGTTATATTTTGAAATTTCAGCAAGAGAGGTAGATTTGGCTCAACTGCGCGTATATAATAGCTGGCCAAATATCAAGTCGAAACCATTCGGTGGATTACCAAAAAAAATCACTGGTATTGGCGAATAAGAATAAACCGAATCTGATTGGCAAATTGTTGGAATTCCAACAGGCAGTTATCAGATAGAAACGATTAATGACGAGTTCCAACGCATAATTAAATCTATCACAGGGAAAGAATCTAAAATAGCGATCACTGTTTACGAACCAACACTATGCTGGGTAATTGAAATAAATTCCCCTTATTACCACGTAGATATTTATCAAAGTTCAATCAGATCAGTGTTAAGATGGCCTGAAGTTGAATTTGTTTATAATGGAGTTTCAGAACCAACTAAAAATGAATTTAAAACGACTGAAGAAAAATTCATTAATGATCCAGAATTTCAAAAAAGTATCCATTGATTTATACATTTTTTAATCTGATCCAAACTACAATTATTATTACGATTTTGACGGTAAAAGAATCTCCAAGAGAAATAGATCACCATTTAATGATATCGTAGACATCAGTACACAGTGTTGTACAGATAGTGTTGATGAAATTTTTTAAGAGTTTTAGATGTTCTTAAAGCTGAATATGATTAAACGTTAATTGATTTAAGAACTTTACTTATTTTGTTATAAACAGCACTATGATTATATTGTAAAACAGCAAATAATTGAGTCAATA
This sequence comes from Potamilus streckersoni, assembly GCA_016746295.1. Classification (NCBI taxonomy): domain Eukaryota; kingdom Metazoa; phylum Mollusca; class Bivalvia; order Unionida; family Unionidae; genus Potamilus; species Potamilus streckersoni. The sequence goes on along the minus strand of JAEAOA010000982.1, from coordinate 21,839 downwards.
TAACACTTAAATGGGATCATACTTGATTTATACATTGCAAAACGAAGTATTATAAACGTTGCAACTAATCTTAATAGAAATTCTTACACATCTCTGAAATCTAAGTAATTATTTCTTGATCATTATAAAAAAAAAACAGAAGAACAATTAGAGACATATATTATACCAGATTTAAATAACGCTTAAATGACAAAATCATTAACTGATCTTATTGAAGAATATTATCCGGGAGTGATTGAATCATGAAGAAATATAGCCTAACCACCGTCTATTTTAGAACATAATAACAACCCTTTTGGTGCCGGTCGTCATATATCGCCAGGCATTGTAAATATAACAACAATAGCAGTCATCCTCGCTTGCGACGCAGTTAATGGTAGTTTTCAGATAGATCTTTCAAAGTCTAGCCATGCCAAGCAAGGGTACATATTATACAGTTTCAGTCCTTTAGTTCCCCAAGGGTGGTTGATTGTATCAGAGCTAATAAATCTCGTGTACTTGCGTGTACATAATCCGTTATTATCAAGAATGCACTTCAAACTTACAGACCAAAGCAATCGCATCTTGGCCACAAGAAATGAATCTATAAATATAAATCTGAATGTGAAATCATAATGCGAAACAAAAAAATCCGGATGCATGTTGTTTGTCTATGATATCTGATACATAAAGGTTGGTCACTGTTCTTTGCTTACATAAATCTACGCATAGATTTCTCATACTGCAGACAGGCAATGCTGTGGTTGTATAATTAAGTCTGTTATAGATTATTCCATAACGGCTATATCTTCGTGCTTACAGAGAGAATTCTGATGTATTTTACACAGAAGCTGGTCTTTTTTAAGAAAAATGGCTATATATTGTATAATAAAATACACGTAATGTATGCAGAATTTTATTTATTTCTATATTTTTGGAAACTGGAGAAAAAAATACCAGAAATTGTGGTTTCTGTTAAGAAAATTAAACATTGTAGTCTTTTGCACTATTGTGCTTTTGTTAAGTATATAAATTAACTAATTCAATATATTTATGTAACGTATCCGTATAGCTCAATTGGTAGTGTGTTGAAACATTTGTCCTAGCGCCCATGACTCGAATCTCGAGAAAGGTTTTTTTCACCCCTAAGGATTTAATATTTGGTGGTGGGTGTGCTAGTTTCTATTCACAAATAGGAAAGGCCTTTCAATATCATCACATATAAATATTATATCATCATATATTAAGTTTATATGCGACCTGTGAACTTAATCGGATGTCAAAAGGCAACATGGGAGTTCACAAGGGTCAAAATGTGCCTTATTAATTAAGTTTATATGTGACCTCTGAACTTTTGCGGATGTCAAAAAGCAACCTCGGAGTTAACAAAGGTCAAAATGTGCCGTCCGCAAAACGCAATATTATATGTGACCTCTAGTCCTACTAAGATGTTGTTTGACACCTTAAGGGATCATATGGGGTTTGTGTTTCGTCTTTCGTCATGGGGCTTAATTCTGATTCTCCTGATCTTGATAGATGGTTATATGACAAGCTGGGAGCTCATTAGAGTTGTATATACGTATATAGCTTTTTAAAAATATAGTACCATCCCAAAATATTATTTTTATATTAGATATACATTTATTATTTGTTATATAAATGAATTTTGATAATATCAATGTTATTGTTTCTGTGTTTAAAAGAATTACAACATAACTATATCAATGTATCTGACAATCTTGATGCTAAAAAAATTCTATGTAATTTTTGATTCATTACAACAACGTAAAAACAAACACAGATTTCCGCTATCAGCTGGTTATAAATTCATGAAAATTATCCAACAGTGAATGTTAAAGTCGCTGGCAACAGTCACAGATGATCAGGTAAGTTGTTTGTGCCTCTCTAAAACGCTATTTACAAAATCAAGTTAGAATTATTTCATGAATACAAACAGAAAAAGATTAAAAACTTTCGTATAAGACAGTCAAGGAAACACTGCGAAAATTCAAGTGAACATTCAAGCAATAATGAAAATAATGGACCATTGACTCTGTTAATTACTTAGCAAAACCCCATGGAAAACTAACATATTCTGCCTAGAATATATATATATATATATATATATATATATATATATATATATATATATATATATATATATATATATATATATATTGCAACCTACACACGTGAATATTGTCAAGTATTTCTTATATATTGTATCAAAGAATACGGACCTACATATTTACATTTATGTTTCAGTAGGTATCAAGTATCATAGATTTGGATATGTCTTTGTTTCGTATAGTGGATAACTCATATTGACAAGTATATGCTATACTGTATTGTATCAAAGAAAATACGGACCAGCCATTATGTTTCAGTAGGTATCAAATATCATAGACAAGTACAATATATATATATATATATATATATATATATATATATATATATATATATATATATATATATATATATATATATATATTGCCCGTGCCTGTTGTGCAAAGTTTTTCATTGAGTTTGCTCGTTTTCGTTGGGACAAAACGCCATGAAGGTTAATGGGAATTAACATTAAGTTTTAAATTTGATGATCAAATATTTTGTTGTTGTTCGTATTGTGTAGATGTTTGTGATCATTTTTCTATCGAATGATTTTAAAAAACCGAAACAAAAACCAACAGTATTTGATCAACAAATTTAAAACCAAATGTTAATTTCTCTTTACTTTCCTGGGGTTAAAAGCCAACGAAAACGACCAAACTCAACAAAAAAAACAATGATAAATCGACTAAAATGCCTGTAAAAGATGAACAAAATAGCGTAAAAAACGACAAATTTGATTTAAAAAATCGAAATAAAAACTTTTGAAAACAAATAATTAAATCGGATTAAGTAAAGAATGTTTCGTGATATCCAATACAGTTTATGTATATGTCTGTGGTGTACCAACTTTATCGGATCTTATATTTTCTGAATGATATGCAGATTGCAAACTAAATAACACCATGTACTATTATGTTCCTAACATAAGTGTGGATAACTTCAATACTGAAACGTTTTATTATTGCTTCTGTCTCGCTTGATCTTTTGATACAAGGTACTGAAAAATAATATTCAGTTCAAATTTGAAAGAAAACCCCTTCTGCAACGCATTTTACTGAGGGTGCTGCTATGTTTAAGTATTTACTAGCGAAATAAATTGACTTGAACCTAATATCTTCTCCAGATTCTGCAATCACGGATTTAAAGGTCTCAAAAATCGTGCGCCGCCGGTTTTTTTTTTGCAGATCTGCAGTTTTCACTTTGCGTAATAATACGTAGATTTTCAAGTGAGTTGTCAAGTTTATTGCCACTGATATGATCCACCACATACGCATCTTTGATCAGTCATAAAAAACCACTCGATCACAAATCTGTCATAGACAATTTTTATTTCCTTTGGTATTAAACGCAAATTAACCAAATTTATTAACACTAACGAGTGTGATTTTTTAATCTGAAATTTTTGATGATACCATTACCAGACGCTTCATAATTGGTCATAATTGTATGTGTCACAAACTTAATTTGCACCATTTATATACTATATGCTATTTGTTTAAATCATTATTTTAAAAATCTAGCTAGATAATCTTCTTCGCGCTTTATAATAGTTTCAGCGTTATATTTTACATCATAATATCGTTTTAACTCCCCGTAATTTTTTACCTCCACATTGCGCACATAGGTGAGTTTTCCTAGCACTCCAACACCACACCGTATACACGGCTTAGGTCATAGACTCCCGTTTCTAATGCATTGTGTGTGATAACTGCAGAACTCGTTTACGCAATTTTTGTTACACGGAGACGTGTAATCAATCTTAAGCCAATGGGAGTGATTTGGTTGAATCATATATATATATATATATATATATATATATATATATATATATATATATATATATATATATATATATATATATATATATATATATATATATATATTGATTAATACTCCAATTTAGATACATATTTTCCTTAATTATAATATGCAATAATTATCCGCAATAAGCCTGCCGCTGCTAAATTTGATTTTGACAGACTACATAAATTTAGTTTCTTAAAGCAAGATCTAGCTTTAACGAATGCGGATATGACTAAATGTTTCCGTGAAGCCAAGAAGGAGTTTCGCGACGATGGTTCGGCTCATGTGTGGTTCACATTCAGGATTGGAAATACCACATATGTGATGAGTGACAAACGAGGAAGAGAGATCATTGACTACTTCGATGTTCGGAAATATATTATTTTAGTAAAATTTATTGAAAAGACCTAGGAGACAATCGCGAATCCTTCCAGAAGTCAGGGAATAATATTATCCTTGGTGAAAATTCCAAATCTGGGATACTGACTGGAATAGACTACTTCGATGTATTATGAGCGATCTTATCCAGTAACTGTGGTAGTTAAATGATAAACCTGACGATGGGGATCTCAAGAAAATGAAATTTTCATCCTTGAAAAAACCGTGTAGCTGAGCAAGTTTTAGAACACTTCACAAACGGGATAGGTTTTGACAGATTTAAGACATAAAAAATAAATATGTGGGCTAAAAAAGATAGACACTGAAGCGTCTAACAGCGACGTTGCTGAGATAGAAAAGTTATTAAGATTTTCAGTAGATGTGAATACATGAACCGGAGAGATTTTGTACAAACCAAAATATATAACAAATGGAAACTCTCTAACAATCATTGATCATAACGCACGTGTGTGGACTAATGCTGTTAACTGTATTTCCACGAGAAAGAATGGTTAAATTTTACCATGGTGATGTATTCGACGCCATGGATGATATCAGTAAAAGTGACCTTGTTTCTGTGTGGCTGTTTCAGAGTTCAGAATGTGGTCATTATGTTCAGTTTGTACGGTTTAACGGCGATATTTATCGTACAGAATCTCTTTATGAAGAAGTGGAAAACCTTGCGCTGAAATATACTTCTGACAATATCAAAGACAATTACTAATTGTTTTACCGCACCATCTGTTGCTGTTCATTTCGCTCAGAAGAAAAAGCTCATGGAAACTGACACGATCGGTAGTTCTTGAAGATGTCTTGAGGAGTTGTATCTAATACGGGCACGGTGCATTGTGGAATACTAAATATAATTACAACGACGCTATCTCGGTTGATATGGTAGCGTGTTATCCTGAGAGTTTTCTTGGATATGGAGAGTAATCAAAATACTTTAAGAGATTTGGACAACCTACACATCGCATGAACAGGGTTGCAAAAAAACGGACCCTTATCAGATTTTGACTGAACTGGATTCGCCTACATAGAGTCCTTTGAGTTAAACTCAGATCTCCATTACTAATTGTTTTACCGCACCATCTGTTGCTGCTCATTTCGCTCAGAAGAAAAAGCTCATGGAAACTGACACGATCGGTATTTCTTGAAGATGTCTTGAGGAGTTGTATCGAATACGGGCACGGTGCATTGTGGAATACTAAATATAATTACAACGACGCTATCTCGGTTGATATGGTAGCGTGTTATCCTGAGAGTTTTCTTGGATATGGAGAGTGTTCAAAATACTTTAAGAGATTTGGACAACCTACACATCGCATGATCAGGGTTGCGATAAACAGACCCTTATCAGATTTTGACTGAACTGGATTCGCCTGCATAGAGTCCTTTGAGTTAGACTCAGATCTCCATCCGATCTTTTATGCGTGGTTTGGAAATCATTTTTCAGAGCGACGTTTTGGTCCAATAGTTCTGCCAAAATAGATGCTTGATGCTGACATTTTAGTATTGTGCAAAGTAACTGAAGCAATTATAACATATTGAGTGTAGAAACAAGTTTGGTTGCCAGAACCTGATGTATTTGATCCTAAACACGATGAGAAACTTGCAAAAGATCTCGGCAGAAAAATAATCGGCTAGTTTACACAAGGAGGACAAAAGATCATAAACGAACGTGTACAAGATTGATTATGGACGATGCTGAACTCGATTTTATAATCGCTGATACGATGAAAAAACACATTTATAAGTCGATGTAATGCTTATTTATCAGACGAAACAAAACTAGGTACCCTTGTGAGCTAACAATGATGGTGAATCACCGCTGTTTACTCGTTTAAGATCTTCGATGTTAGCTTATGTTTCGATAAATCTATTATCGATGATAAACAGATTTCCTCATTACACTATTAGAATCGCGACAGATTCATTTTATGTACACAAAAATATAAAGATTTATTAAAACTCGGTAATGGTGAATGGGGAACGTGGATGATAAAACAGGAAAATATACTTAGTTATTGTGAATCTGCCGATGTTGAAATTGCGGAAACATATTACAGAAATCATAATCAAGTATCAAAGTCATCTGCGCCATTAGTGCATGATCCTGTATCTAGACATAAGACCTTTTATCTTAATGGGTGTGGAGGTTCAGGTAAAACAACACTTGCGATTAACTTATTCATGAGTTTTAATAAAATTGTTTTGACACCAACGCACAAACTCGCCAGGGTAATAAAACATCGAGATGTTAAATCGTGTACATATCATAATTTCTTTAGATGGTGCGGAGATACGTGGACCCCATCACGAATGGGTGAAAAATATATACCTAAAATTATTATATGGGACGAGATATGTACGGTGTCTCTGGAGATATTACAAATATTTCTTGATTAGCTGTTGCTAAAGAATACTGCAATGATTATGTGTGGCGATCATGGTCAACCACCACCCTTTGTTGAACAGTCTCCACATGAGTGGCTGAAAACATTTGTAGATTATTACGAAGAAATATCTGATGACCATATAGCTATTGATGAGTCGCTGAAAGAATTTTAAAAAATTAATACGACTACAACCAGATAAAATACAATGTGAAGTAACCTGTACTATTGTGTTATCGCCCATCAGATACTAGACAACAAAATGTTGATGTTAAGATTCCTAGTGGAGACACTGAAAGTGTCCGGATACAAAATCTTGTGTTAAATGATATTGTCCTTGTCGCTGTTCATGTTGTCGAGAGCGCGTTAAACATGGATAAATCGCCATGGACGTTAGGATACGCTATAACGATTCACTCGTCGCAGGGATTAACTATCACTGATACTAGTGTTTGGATCGTCGATGATCGTATTGAGTGGTCAAATTTAGTTTATCTCGCAGTATCTCAAGTTAGAAGAATATCTCATCTGAAACGGGTTATCATGGGTTGCGTAATAACCGAAGAAATCACTAACAGTGTCGATATCAATAAAAAAAATAGTCAGCTATGAGCAGTGTGAGACAAAAATCGCGAGTTTGATATAAATGTGGAATTTATTATGATGTTAAAACAACGACAAAATAATCATTGCGCAAATTGCAACGCAATAATGTTGTGGCAGTATTCGAACAATAAACCAAGACAATTTACAGTTGATAGAATTAATATATCACTAGCGTAAATTACTAAATGATATTGTTTTAGTAGCTGTTGATCTTGAGAGCCCGTTAAAATCGCTTTCTCTAAAATAATTACTATCTTGGTTACACACACGAAAATGTGATGCTGACATGTTAACAGACGTCGAGGGTCTGCAAGTTTATAAAAGTGTGCTTGGTGGTAATTGCGTATCCGCATAAATTGATTGTAATTATTTGCGTACAAATCCGGGTGAGGAGCTTAGAATCTAGTCTGTAGATTGCATGTCTACCTGTGGACCTTACCAGGATGGATTTATTGTGTGTTGTCACACTCCAAAAAAAATCAGTTGCTCTTTGTCTGCCTTCTTCGAGTTCGCTGAGTTCATATAGGTATCTAACTGTAACTTTTCAAAGTACTGGTTGAGAAATAGATTCACGTTGTATCTGTATATATTTTTGTGATCGCATCAGACAGTTTCATAGAAGTTGCACGAGTAATTTCCTTAATTCAACGAAGCTATCACACTCGGTAACCTCGCAACCCATTCACAAGATATATCCTTGGTCTTAAAGTCAGCAGATATTTCCTTTGCATATTGATACCCGAATAACCGCTAAGCAAGCGTTCGATTAAATCGTTCAACGATTGCCTGGTCACGATGAATTTCCGTGTCTCCTCGTCTAATTTTAACGTTGTGCTTGTTCATCAACGATGATACTGCACCAAGAAATTCTTTGCCAGGATCAACCTGTAGCAAATGTGGCCAGCGTAGACCACCTCGCTGATAAATTTGTTCAAACGAAGATGCAACTTTAGATGCTGTTTTTGTTGATAGCGGCTCTGCTTCTTTATATCTGCTCGCAATGTCAACGACAGTTAACGCGTATCTGTATGTGTGTTGGCGTCTGCCAATTTTAATGGTATCGTGTGGCAAAAACAAGATATCCGCTTGATGAACGTCATTATGAACCTTGACATTGAAATGTGCGTATTTAATTTTTTAGGTGGATTTAAAAAAGATTTGCCATATTGCCTGTCGTGCTAACCACGCTGCAGCAACATCACGTGAAACTTTTGCTGAAGCGACAAGTTTGCTAATCGCTGCTTTACCTCTCCAATATCCTCTCGGGGAATACTAAACAGATTCCATTACAATAATCAGTTGATTCATTGCCAGCCCCTAGCATTATTTTACCTTTCATAGCAGATTTTACTAGAAAACTAGCGAGAGATTCTCTGAGAGATTTATTAGTTATAGAATTTACGCGTGAATCAACTTTACATCTGCGAGATACCGTTGTTGCAAATTAGGACTTTTATACGCGACATCATGAATGTGACACACGCTTGATCAATCTTATTTACTGGAATCTCTCCAGATTTTGGTTGATATTGGTTATCGAGTCTGATATCGAGACGAGTTCTAGGACCACAATAATTATATCCCGTAAAGTGTTTTTCACCTGGGCATTTAGCCCATGGAGTTCCTGGCAATTTCCCTAACAAAGCGGCTATATCACCACCACGCGCTATTTGCGACGCGGAAATAAATTTATATCTGTTTGTACCACATTTTGTACACTTGCTGTGAGTGCGCGTCTCTTATTTTGTGTTGTTATCGTTGTTAATTCAAATGTTGGGGTTTTTTGATCTACATCGAACACAATATAAACTCATATTATTATTATATGGATATAATTGACTTTTCTGCGACACGAAAACAAGAGATAGTAAAGCACTATCCCGCGTTTCCAAATTCTATCAGAATGATTATAATAGGCCCGTCAGGAAGTGGGAAAACACAATTATTGCTTAATCAGATAATGCGATGGCTCAAGTGGAATAAATTGTTATCCAGTAGCGCCACCTGTAGATGATGAACGATGTTACGAAGTAAAATTTTAATCAAAATGCGAAACAACTGGACAAAAATGATATCATTGATTTTATTACCGATATTGATGAAGCTCCATCCATAGATGACTTAGATGGATTCATTAATAAACTCGTAGTGTACGATGATGTGATGCTGGACAAACAATCCAATCCATTTAGAATATTTTCTCGAGGTAGACATAAAAATACTGACGTGATTTATGGTACTCAGATATACACTCAGATACCTAAGGTGATCAGAGATAACTGTAATATTTTGGTTGTGTTTAATGGCGTAGATAATTATAATTTGCAAAATATTTTATTATACTTGGTGTTCAGGGGACATGGATATGATTAAATTTAAAAATTTCTTTTCTAAAGCACAAGCTGTTCCATTTGGATTTATAACGATAAACTTACATGATCCAAGATCAAGATATCGCGTAAGTTTAGATAAAATCTTTGGTCCTTGATTTTTAATTTATAGCAGCAGAGAGACTGAATGACATACGCGTAGTGACCAGATTGTGAAAAAATCGGAAAAATACTGGTCAATTAGAGAAGTTTTTATTGTTAAGGTAAAAACTTTTGTTCAGCCTTCGTAGTAACCCTTAACTTTCAAAAATAATGTATCTACAAAGTTGTAGGGTTCAGCTTCTCTGCTGCTTGTTGTGACAATGTGGCGAGTTTTGATGCTACTGTGTATGCAACGTAGATAGGTTGGGTAGCATGCTGTACATTATTCGTTTTTATTTTTTCTTCGATTTCTACAAGTTTAAATTTGGCCACCATTGGATCAAAAAAGTCAACGGAGGCTCCATTTATGTTTCTGCGAAAAGTTATAAACGCGGTCGTATGAGTAGTATAATCTGTTATAAAATCAGTTATCCATCGTTAAGTACCATCAACATTTTCCTCCTCGCAATGTCACTGTTGTCGACATATAATTTTGTTGCATTGTCGTCGCTCAAGTTTGGTTCTCTCATATTAAGAATTTTATTTGTAATCATGTTGAGTTCGCAGGTAATCGTATCACCAGGTGATTGTACACAGCAACATTTTTGTAATCCCATTTCTGATACCTGCAATTGATACACAGAGTCACGGACTTTTATATCATCAGTAATACTGCAAGATTATCAGATGTGGCTCCGAGAACTCTTCGGATAATATCAGAGGGTTTCACTTTGGATGTCATTAGCCAGCCGCGCTGGTCCTGAGAAATAGCCACTTCATCTAGACCACACCCAGCAAGGCTTGTAAAATCAGAAAGCTCATTTTTAGTATCATATTTGGACAAATCAGCGTCGCCGAGACTAAGATATTTTAACCCCTACTTCTAGCACTAGAAGACGATATCCCATATATATCTAACATATTATAAAACGTTTAACCAGTTTAAAACGACGCACTGTTTCCGCATTTTCTTGTATACTCGTGTACAGCTTTATGGGGGGCAGAGAGGGAGATCTTGATATAGCATCAAGTACAGAAAGTACTTCTAGACTACATATAGGCGGATCTGTTATTGTTTGTGTTGGCAACATGGAATGCCAGATCGGTGAGACGCTCTGCATTCAACTGATATAGCTTAAAATTTATTGCGGCAGGGAGAACCCGTACGGATGAAAATAAACAATACTTAGTCGATCAGCAGCATAGACAACCCAGTGTGTGCTCGGGCCAGACTGTGATTCAAGATTAATGATACCAGTTTCCATACGATTTGGTTTGTCAGGTAATTGATCACGCATGAAAACACCTCGAAAGTTTTTAGTGTTTAATCGACGACCGGCTCCGAATAAATCAAAATAAGACATTTAAAGCTTTACTTGTTTCACTAGCGTAAGATTCCTTGCGATCTTAGATCCCGACCGTGTCACGAAGTTGGAGTCCCGGGCAACCTTAGATTCCACCCGCCATTGTTTAACACTTGTTTTAATCCGCGTCCTGTAGCTTTCTTTAATGCCATTTAGATAACACCTTTTGCAATAGCAGTGACTGCAAGAAGTGGAAATATACCTTCCAGTTAGTAGACTTCAACCCTTTTTGGAATAAGAATTTTTTATTAACTACCCTGTAGATTTATATAATGTTTATGCAGCAGCAGTTCCAACTGCACCAAGTTTAGCAGCTTTTTCAACAGCAAGGGTTTCAGCGGCTATTGATGCATGTATTGCTGTCTGAAATGGAAATATATCGCCCATCGTTACCGTGTCCTTAATAGCAGCTGCAGAAAGATCGAGTCTTTCACTAGTCACTGATCGTTTGGTGTCATTAAAGTGTTCGAGTTGACGCTCGGTCAGTGAAAGTCTACTCCGGCTCTGTAACGCGAATGATTTCGACGTTATTTTTATTCCAGGATTGTTTTCGCTGCCGATTGTAGCTTTTTAATCTGACCAGGGGTCAAAGTAACATTCAAGGGATGATATGACATTATGATAAATATCATCAACGACAATTTAATGACTGAATGGAAAAAGCACGTTTCCTACTGGGGCATCAACCACTCTCATTCGTCCACCTACCCTCTCAAGCAGACATGTTTTGTCGGACAGTACAAGAGCGATAGCTCTGTAACCAAGGGGCAGGCGAACAGGTACTCGTGCTACACAAGCTCGAATGTATATACCAACGACTGATTGTGTGAATAAATGCAAGGTTTCCAACGAAAAATAATAGATTGGATATAATTTTGTAAAATCATAATAAGATATCTGCAAACCCGAATCCACATTCTGTTCACGCCCCATGAATGTCATTAATTGATGACACGATTGTTATCAAAATTCAATATGTCCTCAGAGGGTTCTTGATGTCCATTTATCCTCAAAAAACTTCACTAACCCTAAGCGTGTCAAATACCATATGCATTTTATTATTTGATAATTATGTCACTGGTTATCTGAAAAGCTATAAATACATGTCGTGGTGATGACACTCCTTACTGTGATGCTATCTGCCAGACAAAGTCACCATCAACATCATTTATAATACTGTATTTGGTCATCAACCATAACAACGTTAATTTACAACCAGTCTATAGACGATAACAGCCGATGTTCTTCAACGAGTGTGGGTGTTATTGTTGGCATCCACAACAAAAGTTTTATTAGTATTACTTTCCATGAAGGGCCACAATTTCAGCTGGACAACTCCTTCAGCGTACCAGATAGTACCGTCGTATGTGCCTTTTCTCACATTTACAACTGTGGTTTTTTTGGCCCCGAAGATACCATTTCCGCAGAAAGCAAAGATGTGTGACTGGCATTGCACAGCTAAATTACCCCCTAAAATTAATTTGATTTTTCCCTGCTGCAAATACCAAAGTAAAATTCGCATCTGTAAATTATACATCTTTAAATTCAACGTCGACAGCTGAAGCGTGATTTTTTTTTGTCTTGGAAAAGAATAAGGTCGACTCTCAGCGTAGTTAGTAAAATCCTTCGCAAACATCATTGATGGACCTTGAATAATCATCTGAGTGGAGTGTTGGGATTGTTGGACCCATTGGGTACAACTGGCTTACTGTGGATAGGCTGCACTGGGTCACGCTGGGTGGTAGAATCATCAGTTGATGGCATGGGCTCCATGTTGTTGAGAAACTTTGTACTGAACTCTAAATAGGTCCTGACTGGAAAATGTGAAGATTTTGTTCCAATGTCTGTAGACGAATTTGTATTGACTGGAAGTAGATTCTCCGAGCTTTTCATCCGCTGTACCTGGATTCGATTACGCCTGTATATCCCTTGGAAAATTTCTACCAATCTATTTGCATGGCTTTAACCAAGGTAAGGTCGGCCTCCATTTGTTGCTTTTCAGAAATCTCTTAATAAAAAATTCCAATTACAAGACAGTCCCTTATTGCTTCGTCCTTTTGTGCGCCAAAGTCACAATTATCGACAATTTCATACAGCTTTCTTAAACATTTCTCCGCAGACTTTTGGTTTTTAATGTAGTAACGAGTATGTCAATCCGTTTGTTTGTACTCCTCTACCGATATCAATAATGGATATCTTTAATGTGATATAAAAAAAATGCAAGGAACGTTGCCAATTCATTCATTGATTTATATTTTCTAACCTGACTCTGAGTAGAATGACCAAAATACCGTCATCGTCTGCACGTTTCATGCTTAACGGAATTTTTCAATATAATAGACGGGCATGCTCGAGAATCATTTCCAGTTCCTGTACAAATCAATCTTCGTCCAAGGGGTGTATGCGCAACTATAGAAATACAAACATGTCGTCTGCTTCCGATATTTACAATGTGAAATCAAACAGAGGAAAAGAATGACAACAAATTTGTCTTTCATGTGGATTAAACAAGTGAATTAATTAATATGTAAGTGTGTTCAAAGGGATATAATTCCAAACTCAATGTTATGACAATTTACGGAATTATCTGGCAGCTACCGAATAGGATGAACTATGTCATTATGTTGTCTGATGAAAATAAACTATCCCGCAGTGTACGGAATATGGCGCCGTGTTAGTATGGGAAAGCATGTGAGGTACAAGGGAATGCCAGTATATCACATTAAACGTTTTTGTTATTGAAATCGGTAGGGGGTACAAACAAACGGGTTGATATATTCACAGGAGTCTGCAGTTTTGTCAATAAAGAACAATGAATCCAATCCGGCGAATTAACCTTTATTTTCACCATTACGGTCACAAAACCATTTGAGGAAGTAACCCATTTGTACTAGCTTCTACTCAGCAGTAAATATGCGTTAGGGTCTAATATTCGTTCCGAACACGGTGCAGAATCTTCCGGGTCCATCATCCGTCTAGGCTTTAATATTTGAATATGATGACGTCATCAGCCATTATTTGTACTATCAGAACTTTAACTACACATTTCTTTTCTGGAAATTGATACAAAATTATAAAATGACGCAATCTGAAATAAAAACAGGTAAAACATTTTATCTTGTAAAATTAGTTTAATGATGTTATTTAGCTCGTGGTAGGAATAGGCTACTTCCTCAAATGGTTCACTTCTCCAGGGTTTGTGACCGTAATGGTGAAAATAAAGGTTAATTCGCCGGATTGGATTCATGCGATGGTCGTCCGAGAGTGATGAGAAGGTACGTTACTGTTTTGTAAATGGATATGTGTAGTTTTTCAGTCTTCGTGCGATTCTGAAGGGATAAAAGACGCGTGAGAAAATTCGAATCAAACGGAGGGTTGTGGTCGACTTGCATTCCTTATTATTATTTTATAATACCGTTAAGGTGATTTCATGTAGTCAGAAATTTCGTCGTGCTTTATTGATAAAACTGCAGACTCCTGTGATATATTTGGACTTTTAAGTTGTTGGAACACGCTCTTTCGTGGATTACATTGCCCTTGGGGACGAAGTAATATTCAATTTTTTGCAAAACTTTTGCGTACTTGTCGGCATCTTAGTTGTTAGCAAACTCAAACGATTTAAATATTTGTCCTTCTTCTTTCCCCATTACATATATTAGCTAACTTACTTGAACGGCCTCATCTTTCTTGTTTAGTTTGATGGCGATTCTAAATGCGTGAGAAACGCTGTTTCCAATCCGGCCACTCAACTGGCTTCCCAAAGTTAAAGCTCTCTGGTACCTGGAATTTCGCCATTTTAACTCACTGCAAACGTTTATGTAACTTTTAGGAATCACATCAGACACCAATTCATAGAAACGAGGAAGTCTCAAGTTGTTACACACACAGGGTTCATTAACACAGGTTCCTAATACAAATCAGATATCTTCCATGACGGATCGCGGCGCCACCTCTCCTTGGGATCAGTCCCCATCTAATATTGCGGACAACTAAGGGGAGCAGTTATTAGCTAGAACTAGCAAGTAAACTACGATAACACACATACACACACAGACACACACACTGGCATTGGTCGGTGGAATAATCAAGATAAATGCAAGGAAACTCAACATCACGTATATGTTACTTTTATATGGCATGTCAGCACAATACTAGCAATACGAGTTGAAGAATCAGATCAGCAGTTTAGAATCCGAGCAAGGATTTTGTGCATCAAAGCCAGGCACTGATACAACAGTTATCTTCTTATGAGAGGATATTGTATCTTGCTAAAAACAGTTCATTTTGACCATTTATTAATGTGTTCCCTCAATGGAGGCTGACTGATTTATGAGGACATCTTTTCAGATAAGCAACATTTCTGGACATTTGTTTGTTAATGGTCAAGATTCCATTATACAAGGAGCCAGTTACAACTGTGTTCAGCAAAATTCAGTTGTGAATTTAAAAAACGTTATGCCCTTTTCGAGGATTTGAAAAGGGTGGAGCGCCTGGGTGACTGAGTGGTCTAAGGCGCTCGCTTTTGCAGATCACGGAATATCACTTCTGTCCACGTGAGTTCGAGGCTCGGTCGGCCAACTTGAGTAGGTGAGAAAACCTAGCTTACCGGTAGTTTTCCGTTATCGGTGGTTTTTATGTACTGGCCGCGTTGTATCGTATCATATACTGGAAAATATTAAGTTCACAGAACTACAGTTCATGCATTATCGAAGTCTGATTAGATCATTAAATATTGGAAATTACAGGACATAGTGGTTGACAGTTAAAACTTAACATTAGATCGACTACCTGTCACTAACTGTGAAATGAAGGTAAAGTCAGGCTAATTAACGTGTTATTTACTATACATGATTAACAAAAATGTGTTTTATTAGTCATACATTGTTTTCAAGATTAGATAAAGTTCCACCTATGCTCTACGAATGACACGAGGTGTTAAGTATCCCCTTCCTATCAACTATCTGACTTTTAAATTAAGCTTATCCGGTTTATACATCCATTTTGGTCCTTTCAAGATCAGTTTGGACCATAGGACTTCAATTCAACAAAAAAGAAACATGTAATTAATTTTAGCAAATAGAAATACCTAGATTGTATTACTGCATTTGCTGATGGGTGAAAATTTTAAATAAATAACCACTAGAAGATCAATTTAAATTTCTCAGTTTATAAAAGTTAGCTAAAACTAACTAGTCCGAAACATTTAAAGACTGCTTTGAAACAACCCCTATAAATGTACATGTGAGCACATCAACAGACGTAGTCGCAACAATAGTGGTCACCGGTGTCACTCTTGAGTATCCTTAACTATATTTAAACGGGTACAATTAAAATATGATAGCAAATGTTTAGGATTTCGTCAATTTTTTTAATCGAAATTTAGAAACTAATGGTAAATAAATTGGTTGTTCAAGTAGCAGATTATGAATAATGTTACTTACTACAAAAACATTTTCAATTGGGCAATCTAGATATTGCTATCAGTTAAAAATTATTTAACACATGTAGCACCTGTAGTGCGCATATGAAGCCATATAACACAAATACATGTTTAATGACCAAAATGGAGAAAAGCAATAGAATACCACCCACAGCATTCAAAGCTTAAAATTGCTCATTTTATTATATTCTCTTCACCATCCCTTAAGTGATACCAATTATTCTCTCACTCACCACCCCATACTAATTACGATCCTATCCATATTTGGAATTATGTATGCTAAAATTCTCTTCATGCATTTACTTTACCTGAGAGATGGGCCGTATCTAGATAGTCAGACTCACAATGGAACAAACTTAATTCACAATACCAGTAAAATGGCTTAACACCTGCTACATAAACGCCAATTGCTTCTAAATTCAGTACACAACGCAAATTGTACACTTCTCGTGCACAGGTAAATTGTTGTTGTCACAGATGAGAGACTACAAACACGCGCAAAACGCAATTTAGGTACCACGGTGAAAACGGACCTTGATTGAAAGGACGAAAAAATCAAGAAAACAAAACGATATTGCTAAAGAAAGAGATCCACTAAAGAAAACGCAGTTAAATATTTTATTACATTTTGAAACTAAAAAGACGTTATTCATAGACAATATAGCAATTGCATTCAAAGATGTATTTGTAGCAATTAAAGGAATACAATAAGTAACTGAAAATATACTTGTGTGATATAGATTTTAACATAGCTTTAACAATTTTTAAATCGCTTAGCGAAATATACAATTATAATCGCTTGTTTATGTGTCTCATGATCTTTATTTTTAGCTAAATTGCAACCTAGTCTATCCTTATGTTTTTATCAATTGTCAATATATTTTATTAAAATAGTTATTATTCGGGCTCCTGTTGGCGTTGCTGTCTTTGACACCATTACTCTTTCACGTACGACTATTTTTACGCCTATATATATATATATATATATATATATATATATATATATATATATATATATATATATATATATATAATACATTTCATTTGCAACAATAATAAGATGCTCAAGTGCTCCTGCTGTTACTCACCTGGCTTACATATCTTAACAGTTAAACATTTCACTAAGCATGTTGAAGTATTAGTGTCACAAGCGTATATAAACTATCTCCCAAATCTTGAAATCAATGTTGTTTTACCATGCTATCATATCCTTATAAACATTCATAAATAATATACATCATCTCTTACTCATTATTGGACCATGATCTTGATTGTAAAATGACTCAAAATATAAAAACAGTGGGTCCTAGTCTGGTAACAAGCTCAGCCAATCGGATGCAAGGTCACCTCATTAATGGAGTCTATCGTGCCGGTTCATGATCTTAATCAAAGTCGGATAACCAATATGACTTCCAGAGTGGTAACAAGCACAGTCTCATACACAAGAGTACATCACTAATATGGACGAATTTCATTCATTATCAGTCTAACTCAAACTCTTGATGATATAAACCAATATTTCAAGTTTGGTCAAATATGGATTGGAAATATCGTTTCTTGAGTGGTCATAATCAATGCAAATCAGATGCAATTCAGCTCGTTAATATGCATACATCTCATTCTTTATCAGCTTATATAAGATTCTGATGACATAGTATATATAATCCAAATTTGATCATACTCGGATAAGAAATATGGCTTCCAGATTTGTAACAAACTCAGCCAGTCAGAGCGGGGTCGCATCATTTGGACTGTATGAATCCTTTTCATTATTAAATTGTCTGCGATCGTAAAGATATACGTATAAAGTATACATTTGATCTGAATCAGATTTGAAATATCTCCAAAGTATACATTTGATCTAAATCAGATTCGAAATATCTCCAAAGTATACATTTGATCTAAATCAGATTCGAAATATCTCCAAAATATACATTTGATCTAAATCAGATTCGAAATATCTCCAAAGTGTACATTTGATCTAAATCAGATTCGAAATATCTCCAAAGTATACATTTGATCTAAATCAGATTCGAAATATCTCCAAAGTATACATTTGATCTTAATCAGATTCGAAATATCTCCAAAGGGGAATCAAAGTTTGCAAATCAGGTGAAAGATCATCCAACTGATATCCATTGATCGCACTCATTACTGAGTCGTTCCAAGATCTTTGTTACATAAACATATAACGCAAGTTGGGTGAAAATCTAATCAGAAATATGTTATCCAGATCGGCAACATACAAGTCGACTTTGAACGACCATATAGGCTTTAAAGGACACACTCAGGGAAATCAATGTGATCTTGCCTGAATGCTGACAGTACGCCAACGAATTTCTCAAATTGGAGCTGTACATCAAGATTATTGTTCGAACGGACCGTACAATGTCCAGCTGAGCAATAAATACATATATTCTAACTAGTTCCGCCTCCCGCATCACGGGGATGGAGCTGGGGAACAGGAGGATAGGAAGCACATCTTGGCAGGGTCGAATTGGGGAAGACGTTTATAGATAAAATGCGTATACATCGTAACGACTCAAAATAGACCATGTCTGCAAGCCGGTTGGAAAATCCCGTCCTCTCAAGGCCTCAAGCGTACTGTTATGTCGTGCTGCCGGTGGTCGTGCTGGACTCTTTTTCCATGCCAAAGCATGGACGAAACGTTGACTCCAACCACCTGTTAAAACTTACTTTTGATCGTTTTCATATGGAATAATTGCATTTTAAGCCTAACAACGCCGGGTTGCCCCTCTTAAACTCCTTCGTAGTAAGGTGAAAATGGTCACCAAAAATTAGAAACGTTTTTTTAATATGGGGAAGTGCCCACCGGCTTTGAAATTGGGTGTTATGAGATGGGTAGAATTCTGCAATAACTTAAATCGGCCGACCTGAACAAGATGGATGTTTTCCTGCTATCAATTTTCAAGTTGGAGCGCCAACTATGTTTGTCGCAGCCGTGGCTGCCAATCTCCCCGCCTTAGGTTCTCCACCCTCCATGGACATGGTGTTAAAAAAAAGCGGTTGAAACTGTTTCAAAGCTAAGCCTTACGGGCGGTCACCAGGGTGCTGAAGCTTTTCACATACAAGTAGTGAAGGGGGGGTACCGTAGCGTCAATGGGAGTTATCATTAAAAACCAGCGTGGGGTACTATAGCGTCAAGATTTTTGGCGTCAAATGGCACAGTTTAAGGAATATAGCGTCAAGGGAAATTTTGTAGTAGCACACCCTGGGCTTGTATAGCGTCAAGAGAAATGGTCCCAGGTGGCATGACATCACGGTACTGAACACTTGGTAACAGTGTAGCAAGGAGCTGACCTAGTTGTCCTAAATACGAGCAGCTAGCACTACGACTCTAGGGAGGGACCTATAAAATAGAGACATAGAGACCGACATATATTACTATAAAACCTAGAGTTATATATAAAGCATTACATAGACTTGAAATATGTTGATGGTGTTCATAACTTTGTATATTTATAATGATGCTATAAATAGTTTTAATCAAGGAAAAGACTAACACCAAAATGGATGTGACTAAAAGTAACGCTAAAATGAAGAAATTGTCCCAGAACTTAACCGAGACTAAACATGTCCCTGAACATTAATTTACATTGGTTTAGACTAAATTTAATACTAACATTACGACATTGTCCAATACTATAGTGGAAATTAAGAAAATCTGGAACATTAATATTCAAGTGACTGTGACTAAAAGTAATGCTAAACATACGAAATTGTTCCAGAATATGACGGAGACTGAACTTATCGCAGTAGATTAAGTTCTATCAGGGTTCCTGCAGGTCATGGAATCCTGGGGAAAAAAATTTGGAATTTAAAAAATAAATTTCAAGGGCCTTGAAAAGTTATGAAATTTGTCAAAACCTTGAAAAGTTTTGGAAAAGTCATGGAATTTGTGACAGTGGAGTTAAAGATATTGATTACTTTAAATTTTATAGAGCACCGATAACCGATTAAATAAAATGATAAAATTACAATCGATAAATGGTTTCAATTCATATAATAAGAGTAAGTTCTCCTAATAGAAGTATCACATGATTTCAGGTGTAGTTCACTAAATAAAAGAAAAAAACTGGAAAGTAATGTATTTTGTTAATATTGTAAATAAGAACACATACAAAGACTACTAAGAATTGTTTCCTTTTTTCTTTTCAATACAAATTACATTGATCATTGGATTACGACATGAATTACTACATAAAGTCAAAGTGTGCTAGCCCATGTATATTTAAAAAAGTACATATTAAATATATTTGTTGCTAACTTATTTCTTATTTTAAATTGAAAGATGTTATTCTTTATGTTTATTTACTTGACAATGCAAGATAGCGCGGTCTTTGATTTTTATGAAATTGCCCTGGAAAATGTTTGGAAAAGTCATGGAATTTGTTTTTGTTAAGTCTGCAGGAACCCTTTTATATTTGCTTAGTCTAAAAGTAGAACTAAGATTACCAAAATCTCCCAAACCATAGTAGAGACTGAGAAAAACTCTGAAAGATTGTATTCAGATTGCCTTGACTTAAAATATTCCACTAAATTTCAGAAAAAATAGCGGACTTGAATGGAAACTGGTAACTAGTCAGATGTATTGGTTGTTAGAAATAGTTAAAGACGAAGTGTAGCACTAAATTCTGAAATTGCACCTGGCTTTAGCGGAGACTAAAAATAATCCATAGATAATTTTTTAAAATGTTACCAAGACTTAAAGTAGTACTGAAATTATCTAAACTCATACCGACCTTCGTGGAAACTGAAAAATTGTAAATAAAAATTAAACTAAGCAATAATATTACATCTATGGTAATTAGCATTATGGGACCCTACTTTTTTAAATAGAGCGTCAAATTTTATAGCGTTAATATTAGCATTAACTGACCCTACTTTGTACTATAGAGTCACGATTTATAGCGTTAAATGGCACACCCTGGGACACTAACGGGAAGTTTGTATGGGAACAATAGGAATGGAACAGATAAGGTAACGTCTCATTAATGGACAAATGCGACCGAGAATAATGTTTTTGTGAGTTAAACACAAATTATACAACAACTAAAAAAGCTTTTCAGGCAAGAAAGAATAAGTCTTTTCGAGACAGTGGACTGACCCTCTAAAAGGTTTTTATCGCGAATGCATGCTATCCTCACCATCGAAACGAGTAGCATAAAACACAACATATACTATCGCATCAACGAATTGAGCAGCACAAATCACACCCTATACCATCTCATCAACGAAAGAAGAAGCACAAAGCCCAGAATATACGATCTCA
>JAEAOA010000981.1:0-22224 GCA_016746295.1 Potamilus streckersoni | reverse complement strand
CCCCCACAACATATCTTCCGGAAGACCTAATATAGCATTTGTTACGTTAGAGCTTCCAATTGGGAGATCTATGTTTGTGGCCCTTGGGCTTATATAATGCGAAGGCACTCAATGAGTTTCAAGAATGTGCTGTCCCCCCTCTGGGCCTCTTTGACGTAGTTTGGCGCGAAAGACGTTTCCAAATGAGGCTTCATGTTATATGTTCAATGTTTGTAAAGAAATCACTTGGATTTCACGTCTAGTACCCATATAACCCGCCCTTGAACTCGATTGGGGAGTTAGGGTATTGTATAAGTCTTTAATGTATGCCTTTCTTGCCTCGGAACTCGAATGAGGAAGAGACAGGCATTGTATATGTTTTTTTTTTTTGTATATAAAAATATTTTAAAGATAAGAAAATACATTAGTAATAATATTCAATAAATGGAATTTCAAGATATTACATCTATCATCACAGAAATATCAAATTTAAGAAATCAAGGAATCGTACTTTCTGAATTTTTGAATGAAGACAGACTTTTGAATGAATTTGAACAAATTGATATACAATTGAAACATGGAAGATATGTCCTACCTAAAATGTATTCACTGATAAAAAGAATCCAAAAAGCGGTTAATGATTCTTTGTATAACAATGATATTAATTTATTCATTCGGCTATTTAGTATAGTTGAAGCAATTAGAAAGAAACTTGGGGAACAGTACCAAGTTCGGTCAGAGATTGCTTTGAAAGTGAAATCTATAAGACGTTTGATTGATGCAAGCATTGAAACTCACAATTGAAAAAACGTTAGCATTTTCAATAATGACATCAGAAGCATTAACTACCAGACTAGCCCGTGAGAGGTTAGCATTACTGAAAAAGTTTATACCAATTCGAGATAACGTGCGAGATAAACTACAACTTAGACAGCAAGCGCAGACTGACTTTTCTATTGGGAGCGAACAACTTTTTGCCCCTGTAACTAAAGCCACTAAAGATATGAAACTTGCAACAGAACGTGCTATATACGGCGACATCCCTAAAGAGGGAGCAGTACCTATTATTGATGTGCTGGGAAAGATTGCTACAGAAACTGAAAAAACTCAGGAGGGGATAAAACAGCTTTCAGGTGAGTTACAAACTCAGCGAGAAATACAACAAATGGGTAATATAGATATTGATGATGAAACGTTGAAGGTGGTAGTGATTCTATTGAAAAAGGTTCCACTAAAGGAAGTGTTCCTTTTAACGAGAAATTCACTGATGAAGCTATAGAAGAAATCAGACGAATTCAATTGCTGAAAAATGAAGACTATATAGAATTTGGTGACTTTGCTGTCAAAAGTTATTATAACAGGGGAAAATTTTTAAAAGACGAGTATAAAAAAACACAATAAAACGAGATCAATGGGTGGATTGGATATATAAAATTAATAAAAATGAACCCGGCAATTTAAATAAAGGTGCATTTGAATACAAATCTTTTAAATTGGGAATTGATATGTATGATTTACAACAACAACAACGAAAAGAACAACAAAAAGGTCGAGGTCGAGGACGAGGACGAGGTCGAGGTCAAGGTCAAGGTCGACATTCTCCAGAAATTCAAAACGTTTCCGAATCAGAAAGTTCTTCAGGAGAGGGTTATGGAAGTTCTCATCATGATTCTCATATATGTCCTAGTAATATCATTAATGATATATCACGACTTGAGGTTCTTATGGGAGGTAAGCGAGCTGGGATTAAGTCAGTCGAAATAAATAATGAAGCATTTGATATTTGCAGACGATTATTCCAAGGTGGGAAAATTGATATTCATACGTATCGAGAATTCTTGGATGAGTTAGTGGACGGAATTCCAGGGGAATTTAGTGGTTATTATAGCGATTGAAATTTCTAAATGCTTGCATTTAGAAATTACAAAGTCATTTCAAATAAGATGATAGTACACTATAATCACAATAAACCAACAAACGTAGATGTAGTAAACTCAAGATTGCCCGTTTATAATGCATACTATGGAGACGGCCTTGGAAATACCATAGCGGGTTTATTCACAAGAATAGCCTCAAAAGTAGCACCAATTGCTAAACAATTAGCGATGAAAGCCATTGATGTTATTCGTAATAAGGGAATTAACGCTGTTGGAGATCTTGCAGGAACGGCCTTTTCTACCGCAAAGAATAGAATAACGTCATTGGTGAAATCTAGATTCGGACGAAAACCACCACAAATGGTTTCAACACCGCTACCTTCAACAACAATGATGCCTGCAAATGTCAGTAAAGTGATAAATAACGCAGTGGAACAAAAACTAGCATCATTAGCAATGACTTTACCAGATAGTAGTAATATTGCAAGTATGATAGCGGGAAGCGGTCTTGGAGGAAATCGTAAAAATGTCAGACGAAAAAGAAAATGATAGCATTACTACATTTAGAAAAACGATAGTGTTTTAGTATAAATGGCATTTGAAAAAATCGCTGATCCAGCGTTTGATATGGCAGCACCGGTGAGTAAAGATTATTCTAAAATTAACTATCAGTATTATGCCTATCCTGCAAGAGAGCATAATCAACGGGGGAGAGTTGAACTTCAAGTTCAAGATACAAGTAGATACTTTTTGCCGTGTGAGGCGTTTATTGAAGTAGAAGGAGAGCTTGTAACAGATGTTGCAGCTGATACACCATATGGGAATGACCCAAATATCCGAGTTGGTTTTGTAAATAATGGCATTGTGGCGCTATTTAACAGTGCAAGATATATCATTGATGGAAAAGAAATTGAATCAATAGAACAAGATGTTGATATTGCAACAACAATAATCGGACTTGCGAGATATTCTGATGATTATACAAGGTCGGCTGGTCAGTCTATGATGTTTGCTAAGGATACTTCTGATCATGCTGACCATATCCAGTTTATTAAAGTACGAACTGCGCAAGCTACTGCAGTTGCTGATCAACAACTCGCAGCTAATCTAGACCGTAAAGACCAGCCCGCCGCTGAATTCGACATTTTAAAATGGGTCAATGGTAATTTCCTTCTAGGATTTGCAACACGAAATGGAACATTGAAAGGACAGCATCGACGGTTTTCGTGTGCAATTCCGTTACATCACATATTCGGATTCTGTAGAAATATCAGAAAAGTCATCTATGAAGCAAAGCATACAGTCGTGTTAGTGCGAAAGGAAAATGACAATGATGCAATCTGGCGTGCTAATGGTGTTGAAGATGGTAAAGTCATTTTAAATAAATTGGTTCTATGGATACCCGTCTTGACACCAGCAGTTACAATAGAGCAACAATTACTATCGTTTATGGACACAGGTGGAAAATCATTGCTAAGTTGGCTAACAACAACGACTGATACGAAGCAGGATAATGTAGATAACACATTTACATGGCACTTAGCATCAAAACAAGGTGTTTCAGCTCCACGTCATATCTTTATAGCATTACAGGATGCAAATCGAGTGGGTCGTCAATTATCCAGTCATATGATATTTGATAAATTAGGGGTAAGTGAAGTTTCGTTAAGAATAAACGGACAACAAGAGCCAGCAGAGATTGTACAGCTGAATTATGAAAACAACAACGTAGCACGTGTATATCATAGAATATTGTCGTATATGGGTCGTGATCAAAATGTTGATACTGGTTTGCAAATATCGCAAATTGATTTTGAAAAAACACTATCCGATTTATTACTTTTCATTGGAACATCTTGACATGATGAGACAATCTGTTGTTGATATATACTTCCAAGCTCGGGTACAACGCCCTGCTGGTATAGCTGATTATAGAGCAGTTGCTGTCATTCTCAGTGATAAATCAATGTTGTTAGAAGGAGTTGGCGGACGAATGAGACTTATTGATGCACCAGTAGAAAACATGTAATGTTTTCAAAAATCATTTGATTTTCTAAACATGTAGTTAGGATTTTCACAATAAGATCAATTGAAAGTGTAAATTACATTTTATAATAGAATGACATATAGTATTGTTAATGTCCAGTTGACTGATGGTCAGGTCAAGAAATTGAAATCAAAGTCAGCTAAAGAATGTGGAACCACAATAACGCTGAAACCCACTCAAATGTCCGGTGGTGCACATAAATTATCATTGACAGATCGTCAAATAAAACATTTCAATGATGCGCTAAAGAACAAACGAGGAGTTCAAATTGATTTTTCGAAAGCAGCAATCGCCAGTATAATAAAATCAGGTGGTATATTCCCGCTGTTAGCTGCTATTCCAGCATTGATTGCAGCGGCTGCGAAGGCGGCAGCGTTAGGAGCCGTTGGTACTGCTGCAGGAATGGCCCTGAAAAAGGCTACTGGGAAAGGCTATAAAAAAAGGAAAGGGTCTAAGACTACCAGGAACTCCACACAATTGGTGCAATGGCACGGGCCTAAGAATACCAGGAACGGTTTATTAGTGGAAAAATCCCTAGGATTTTCACCAATGTCCAATTTTGATTTAATTGATGCTGTAAAATCATTATCAATAAAAAACTTTAGAGGAGTTTTCATGAGAGATCAATTACCGTCAAAAACCAATGAAAAATGAAACGGGTATTATCAATCTTGATAACAGCAGCGGAAAAGGAACTCATTGGGTCGCATATGCAATTGATCCACGTGGAATTGTATATTTTGATTCATATGGTTTAGCTCCACCAAAAGAATTCATGCGATATATATCCACAATAACAAAGTCATCTCCAATTTTTTATTCCACGCTACCAACGCAACGGTTAAATGATCCACCGATATGCGGTCGTGAAGTATTAAACGTCCTTGCAGAGATATCTAGATTTCCAAGGAAACCACCACAAATTGTTGTTAATGAATATACTAGCAGGCAATGGCAAAAACGATAGCGTTATAATTTAGAAAAACGTTAGCGTTTTCGTATAATGATTGATATTTGGGGACGACCTTTACCAGAATAAAAAAAACAGAAACCGATAGTAAATTAGCTGTCGAAAATGTAAAAAAAATAAATAATCGAGGATGAAATCGCCGAGACATTAAATTCCTCAAGTGTAGATCCTGGGGAAATAGTTGTATTTCAAGATCGACAGGGCAAATTGAAATCTAGTAATGTTTCATTGGATGATGTCTTAATACGAAGACGCGACGTCGTTGAAGATACAATAGTGTTATATTCAAATGATGGAAAACTCAAACCAGGTGTATTTGTTTCTACAATCACAGATGCATTAAAAAATTTAAATGAAGAACTTGAAAAACATATAACAACGTATACTTCCCTTCGTAGAAATATTATCAATAAATTTTTTGGAACACCAGCGGTAACCTCTCCATCTCTCGCTGAAATTAAATCCAATTTTGATGAAATTAAATCCAATATTAAAAATAATAATGAAGCTGGATTTAATATTATTAGAGATACCATTAGTAATATTAAAAAATCTATCGAGGATATTACAAAGTTTAAAACAGACAATCTTCCTCTACTTGAAAAAATAAAGATTCCTCATGAGAGGAATATCATAAATATGGTATACACAGTTCTCTCTGGATCATTAGATTGGGAACCTAAAAAGAATACAATAACTCTCACTGTATCGATTAACAATAGTGTCACTGAACCAGTTTAATATATCATCATCGACTTCATATGGATACAACAACGTGAGTTCAACGACTATTGACGTGGGTGAATACAAACGGTTTACGCAATATCGCTATGATACCGTCAAAAAGTTCTTAACAAAACTCAAAACACTCATTGATGAGTATGAAATAAAAATTAAAAAGTATCGCAGGAGAATTACCGCAATTGATGTTACAGTATACTCGGTATCTGGTATAATGGCAGGTGCTGGAATTATACTATCTTCAGTAACAATGGTAGCTCCGATTGCTGTCCCAATTGCTATTTCCGCGGTGACAACATTTGCTGGAATTGCAAATGCTATTACTAAAAAAAATCATCGTGTTCTCAAGAAAAACTTAACGACTATATAGTAAAACATCAAGCAGTATCTAACGGTTACTCACAATTATCCTCGTTGATGTCATCATCGATTGATGATACGATAATTACCGAAGACGAATTCTCCGCGATGATACGTATTTATGATACTACGATTAAAAACGCTAGCGTTTTTTCATCTATTGCAAAATTAGACATTGTAAATAATAATAATAATGTCGCAAGAGATTCAACTACTTCAGCGGATAGCAGAAAATACCACTCCGCGGAAAACAAGCATGATATCAATATCGTCAACAAACCCTAAATTCAGTGTGAATTTTCCTTCACCTGTTTCAGTAAAGGAAATCGCGTTGGCAAAATTACGAGTGTATCATAGTTGGCTTAATATCAGATCGGTTTCATTTGGTGGTCAGAGACCTAATAATTCTTTGGTGTTTGCATATAGGAATAAAAAAGATGACACTCCAGATTGGAACGTTGTTTCAATACCAACTGGATCCTATCAAATTGAGCAAATTAATAATGAATTACAACGTAGAATAAAATCCATTACTAGAAAAGAATCAAAAATTGCGATAACAGTTCATGAACCAACACTATCATCTACAATTGAAATAGGCTCCCCTGGGTATGTTGTAGATATTTATAACAGTTCAATAAGAACAGTATTAGGATGGCCAGAAGATCCACCTAGAAATACTGGTAATTCCACGCCCGAGCCTGTAAAATCTGATTACGTCACTGATGAAATAGGACCTGAAAATCCATCAAAAACTTATAAAAAATTCGAGGATATAAACTTCACAAAAAGATATCGATATAAGGATCAATATGGTGAGGATGCATGGATAATTCCACTTTTTACTGATTATATTATACGAGAGGACGAAATTTTGGAAATACATGATACAAGTCCAACATTCGTAGATATTAAAGATCACATCCTTGATAGAATGAATAATGATTTTTTGTTGTTATTACCATCATTAAGATCTGGCTTTCTTACACAAGCTGAATTTACTAGTGTAGTCGCTGCGGGTAATAAAATCATCGATGACATGGAAATATTTAATTCGAGGATTACTAATCTCTTCACTGATGAAAATAACCCGATTTCAAAAACTAGTACAGCCCAAGATTATAAAAAAATATAAATGAAAATCCAAATTATAAATTACCAGGATATAACGTTCCCGAGTTAAAGAAAAAACTCAGAACTGCCATCGACGAAGGATTTAATAAAATTTATCAATCATGGAAAGATAGCCAGCCAAGTCCTACTATCCTCACTCATAATAATTCTCCCGACGGCGACGGTAGACATATCGCACCGAACAATGTGGATATTTCATCAGTGATCGCACTTAATTTAACATGTGATGTAATCGAAGGAAGTCATCAAATTAATATCGAACAATCAAATCAAGCCCGAGAAGGTTACATTCTTTATTCATTTGCACCAACAGCCCCCCCAGGATTTTTAATTGTTGAGAATTCGACTAATCCAGTCTATATGCAATGTCAAAATGAATCGCTAACTAGAATTAATTTTACACTCACCGATCAGTCAAATAATTTAATTGATCTAAGTGGTGAAGTATAATCGATTAGTCTGTTTGTGAAAAGCTAACAAATTATTTGTATTAATCAGCAGCAGGGGGAGGGCGAGATGACAACATATTTGCGACGTAGATGGCAGCAATTTTGAGGGTGGTTATGACAATGTATTTACGACAAAATCGCTAAGACTCCGTTTGGAAAATGGAGTCTTTATTTTTTTTGGTTAAAATATGAGATTTCGTAGGAAGGCTCCATTTGGCATTCTGAGGCTTTAATCGATTTTGTCGCAAAAATTTGTAGGGTTCGCCCTCCCTGCTGCTATTTCCCCAGCCACAAATAGTAATAACTGTCTTTCGTGCTTTCTTTCTGACAGAGGAACGTGTCAAGAAAATTTAGACTTAGATAGTCTTGGCTATACCATTTTAAAGAACTGTTGTACATGGAAAATGTCGAAGTGACAATTTCGGTACTTGTTTCCAACTAGGTACAAAATATAATACCTCAGTCGTATAAAAATCGGTGTCTTGTTTCAATCAGATCTATTGTTTTGTTAAAGTTAGAGTCTCTGTAGCTTGTTTATGTGGCAGATTTCTCGCTGTATTGAGAAATTAACTTCTATTCTGAATATTCTCTAATGGGAACATGCATGTATTGACACTTTATTGTCGTGAGACTGCTGATGTAGATTTTGTTGATCTTCATGGCCATTGTCAAATTGCACCAAAGTTTATGGCTCTTTACAGCCTTCAGAAGAAAATAAGAGTTTTCATTTTTCGTTTATTTTACTCTTGAATTTGACTTGATCATCTAATAGCGAGCTTTCAAAAATATATAGGAATAAAGGCAATAATTGAGTCATTTGCAAATTGTCTTCTTAGCCGTCATTCGTTCCACGCAATTCACCAATAAATGTTGACATGTAGGATTCCTTTTACTGTAGTGCCAGAAACAAAATGCAAAACGCTTGTATTATATATGTCCAGTTCTTAGTTCGATTAAAGCAATTTAAATTCAAACCAGTCATACAAGCAAACAACTATAATCATTAGAGCAATAGACGATAATTTTTGCAATACAACACAACCTGACAGACACGCCGATTTCTATATAATGTAACCTTTCTCCAAGTGATCATGAAGTTCGTAATAATCAATTACAAATATAATGAAACAAAGAAAAATGTTTATCGAATAAAAATAGTAGGAGGATTGTTTTGAAATATATTCACTAAAGTTTTTGAAAATATTCCGGGTATAGCACGTAAAGTTGCACCAATTGCTATTGACGCTGGTAAAGCTTTTGCAACTGGGGCTGCATCTGCCGCTGGGACTGCGGTGGGACAAAAAATAGCTGATAAAATAAAAGGTGACCCACCGACTGCATCTGAAATAAAACAAGCTATCTCAGAAATCGCTCCAACAAAAGAAACTCAAAAAGCTATGATAACAACAACAAAAAAATTATTATCACCAAAGGGCGAGCAGATCATACAAAAATTAATATCTAAAGTAACAGTGCCGCAATAAAATTTTATATAATCTAATAAAATAAAATGTCTGTTAAAAATTATCTCGAGTTAACAGAAACTTATGACATCGACAACGATGTGACAGAATTCGAGTTTGTTGAGTACCTTGATGAGAATTCTAACGAACCAAATAAAGCTGGTATCAGAACCTTTAACACCAGAGACGAAGATGTATTTCTACTGCCACATAAGGCTATGTTAGAAGTTCGTGGTCAGATTATGACATTAGCCAATCCACCTGCTGTAATTGCAGTTGGAGCAGAAGTAGCTCTTATAAATAACGGATGGAGTTTATTCAAAAGTACTAGATATCAACTAGCCAATCAAACTATAGAAGATATTTCAGGTCATCTACAAGTTGCAAGTACAATTTTAAATATGATTTCGATTACAGATGATTACTCAAGATCAACTGCAACTAACATGATGTGGTTTAAAGATACTGGACGGGGTATAGCTGAATCAACTGAAGTTTTAAAGAGAGGCGCTATAGTACATGAGCTAATGCTGATGAAAATACTGTAATTGTGAGAAATTTTCTCATAGCTAATGCTGCTGCACTAGATATTGTCGCACCAGGTGCAGCTGCTAATGCAGACGCTACAAGAGTTTCTCTTACAGCAGCTTTTAATAATCTAAATATAACGCCACCAGCTGCAGATGCAAACGGTACTGCGATGTTAAATTTACTTCTTAACACAATTGACGCGAGAGATCCACGTTATAACGAAGGCTTTACTAGGCGAAGAAAACTTGCAGCAGGATCACGTCAAATTACAATGATGCTTCCGCTAAGTATGATTTTCGGCTTTTGTCGCGATTATGATAAAGTATTTCGCGGAGTAAAACATACTCTTATTTTAGATCGAGCAGACCAAAACGATTGCTTGTTTAGATCTGGAGGGGCTGATGTACAGTTTATCATAAACAAACTTGCTCTGTGGATGCCACGTATAACACCGTCGATCACTAAAATGTCAGAACTAAATAGTACGCTTGATAAGCATACAAACAGAATTTACTTTAAGCAGCATAAAATATATCAGACAGCGGTTCCAAATACTACTGACTACACGTGGAGGGTCACAACAACATCAAGCGAACAACTGCCGAGAAATATCTTTGTCGTATTTCAACAGCAAGCCCGACGAGATAACCAACAACAAAATAATGCAATATTTGACCACGCTGATGTTAGACGAATATACGCTAGATTAAATTCAAAGCAATATCCAGAACGAGCTATCGAGTGTAATTTTGCTGATGACGTTAATAAAAATATTTCTCGACCGTACATGTACCTGCTTGATGCAATACAAAAATATCAAGATGTTGAAGATGGAACTCAAATATCAGCAGAGGAATTTCGTACCTTTTATCCTATGTTTCATTTGATGTTAGTAAACATAACGAGCGAATTGTAGACAGCACAGCGGATATTGAAATTGTCTGGACACTTGGGGCGGTTCCATTAGCGCCGTTGTACGTATACGCATTAGTGATTAGTGATAGATTTATCACGGTAGATTTTATTGGAGGTAAAATGACAGTTCAAGTTTAATCTACAGTTGTTATATAAAATGGCAAAATATATTATAAAAGAAGTATACTTAACTTGGCCAAGTTAAAAAATTAGTAGCTGCTATTGCAAAGCGAGAACAGATATCATTAAAAATCAATCCTAATATTTCTGATGGTGTTTTAACAAAATTAATGCTAACACAAAATCAAGTAAAAAAGTATGATCGTAAAAAAACTTTTGTTTTAAATTTGAGTGCTGCACAAATGACAGCGATGGCAAACGACATTGTCGTTAAAGGTGGTTTTATTGGTCCGGCATTATCAGTGTTAACTATTGCAATAATACCCAAAATTTTACCAGTCTTAGGCACATTAGGAATAGCAGCAGCGTCTGGAGCAATATCTGGCGCAACTGAGAAAGCAGTCAAAGGTAATGGTATCATTCGTGGAAGTGAAATAAAAAATTGTAAATTTTATGTAAATGATATATTATAATGCCACAAAAGAAAAAGAAATCACCAACAAAAAAAAAGAAAACAACAAAAACAAAATCGCCAATACCAAAATGCAAATGCAAATGCAATCAACCAAAACAAGGAGGAATTATTCCGATCGCTCCACTTTTGGCGGGACTAGCGGGAAGTCTGCTGCCAAATCTTTTAGGAATCGGACGTGGTCTAACATTACCGGGAACTCGACCACCCCGTTGAGTAATTTTGATATCATTGATAAGTTAAAAGCAGTTCCTGGATTTCACGGAGTTTATTCTAAGATGAACTCGCAGCAATAAAATCGCCGTCAGCTGTAGTTCGTGTGTTATTAATATACAAGATTTCAATGACGGATCCGGCACGCATTGGGTAGCAGTTTATAATAATAATAATTATTTTGACTCGTTTGGACTTCCTCCAAGCGATGTAATAAAAAAGTATATGAACAAAAAAATTAAAAAATTATATTATTCGTCAAATCAACTCCAACCTGTTGGAACGTCTGCTTGTGGATATTATTGTATAATGTTTATCCAACAGATGAGCAGAAATCTTAACTTTTTAAAATTTATTTTACTGTTTGACAAGCATCCTTCTCACGCTAATGATGAGATCGCAATAAATTTTATCTAAACATAAAAATAGAATAATGTCAACATACTGTCTCAAGTGTAGAACTAAAACAGAAAATATTAATGAAACAACAAAAAAAAACAAAAAAAAAACAACAGGATAATATTAAAAAGTATTTGTGCAATCTGTGGAAAAAGAAAAAATACATTTTTAAAGAAAACGTCCCCAGCGATAGTATCTCCAGCGACGTCGCCAGCGAAAAATTCGCTAGGATCTGGTTATCCTAATATTATTTTAGTCGACGACTAGAAATATAGAATGATATTCAACTGTGATTCTGACAGAGATTTGTGTATTGAGCAAAATAAAATTGTCGCATACTGTCTGTCAATGTTGTAACAACAGAGAAATAATAGGGTCAGGTTTAGATATACATAAACTAATTGGAAAATTGCCAAAACCAAAAGGCGGTTGGACTTTGCCAGGTCATAAGTATACTGGTCCGTGCAATCCACTAGATCAACAACTAGATGAAAATGACAATCCGTTGCCAGGCCAAGAACCTTATAATCAAGTGGATACAATAGCAATGCGTCATGATATCTGTTATCGTGATCATGAAAACTCAAAATCAGATTGTGATAAAGTAATGTTAGACGAATTACGTGATATGGAGCCAACAAATCTACGAGAACGTTTTGATAGAAAATTTGTTCAGGGAATGATTGGAGCAAAATATAAACTTGGTCTTGGAAAAAAGTATACGATGATCTTGCAGTCGAGCTGCACAGACCTAAAAAAAAAAGTTTCCACGACGTAAAGTTGTCGCTAATGGTGTAGATGATATCTGGGCAATAGATTTGGTGGATGTATCTAATCTGGCTCAGTTTAACGTTGGCGCTGATGGCGCTCCAAAAAGGTATTTGTTTAATGTTATAGATGTTTTTAGCAAATACGCTTTCAGTGTACCTGTTTCGGATAAGACAGGGACTTCAATGATTGATGCGCTAAAACAAATAATAACGAGTACAGAAAGAAAAACAAATAAAATCTGGACTGATCACGGATCCGAGTTTTTTTAACAAAAAGTTTGAACAGTTTCTAGAACAAAATAATATAAAAAAACTATGTTACAGGAAACGAGGGTAAAAGCGTTGTTGTTGAGAGATTTAATCGCACGCTAAACGAGAAATTACACAAACATATGACAGCTAAAAACACCAACAGGTACATCGATGACCTTTCTCAAATCGTAGGTGAATATAATAACACGAAACATCAAACCATCAAAATGACACCTAAAAAAGCTGTTAAAAATCCGATATTAGCAAATGAAAACATGTACCGCAGACATAAATTTCAGGTTGGTGATAAAGTTAGAATTTCTTTGATGAAAAAGGTATTTGCAAAAGGATTTACTCCAAACTGGAGCGAAGAAGTATTTGTAATTGATAAGGTACTTTTAACAGTACCTGTAACGTACGTTTTAAAAGATCTGGCAGGGGAACCGATCGTAGGTAGTTTTTATGAACAAGAACTACAGAAAACTGAGCAGGATGTTTTTGTTATCGAGAAAGTGATTAGAAAAAAAAGGGATAAAAGTTTAGTCAAATGGCGTGGGTATAGCGATAAATTTAACAGTTGGATCCCAACTAAGCAGATTATGATATAATGCTATTATAAATTAACTCATACTTTTGTTTGACAGATTTACATTTTACTGGTTTACATAACGATATTAGATACTGCTTACGATCGTTAGAGATCGTCATTAGATTAAAAATTTTAACGAATATGAAATCGAATTTGATATTTTTCTGTCGGCCTGGAATCTTGATATTTAAGAAAGGTTTGATTAGCTGCCAAAACAGTTGTTGTTCGGCAACGGTAAAATTAAATTTTATTATTTGTTTAGCAATGTGATACTTGACATTATACCGTTTAGTTGTTGATCTGCTGTAATTTGATCTGTCAGCAACAGTGACTATTTCACCATCATCATCAGATTCATTGTTATACAAAATATCATCTTCACTATAACCAATAGATTTGTCTATAAAATCTTTGGAAAATGTGACCTTATCGCTGGTGACTTTGTCGCTAGTATCTTCTTCGTAGAGTTCAGCAAGTCGTTTCATCAAGTCCATTATTGTAATATATTTTTATCTCATTTATTATTATAAGATGACTGATGAGATAAAATATCACCAAAAAGTTAATATAGTAAATTACAACGAACTAGCCGAAGCGGTAAGAAAATGTTTGTTGGGTTATAGTGTTGATGTCATTGTAATGCAAGGTGATTCTCATAAAATATTACTAACAGAAGCAGAAAAAATAAAACTAATGAAAGTGCAGTAACGACGCTAAAATTTAATCACGATGATATCATAGCATTTGCTCATCATTGCTTGACTAAAACCGAATTACAAAATATTATTGATCATCATATCTAAAACCAATCCTAGCATCGTATTCTCTTGAAAAAGCTGATTTTGTTACTCCATCGGCTATAAATTTTATTGTTCTGGAATTTATCTTATATTTCGCCGCAGCTGTAATCGATTTAAATTCAATCTCCTCATCCGTTTCGAGGTTTTTTGAAATAACAGGTTTTATTGGGCATCTAAAATTAATACATTACTATTTTTTCCTTTTTCACATTTTCCTGTTGCGTCACTATCTCCAGATTTTCCAATCGATTATCAGTTTGTATATTATTGATGTGATTGATAACCAGACCATTGGGTATAGATCCGTTGAACACCTCGTAAACAAACCTATGACCATTATAACTAACAAAATCTGTTAGTGTTCCTCTAACAGTTACCCTGATATATCCCATATTGTTCATAGTACCAAGAACTTTTTTAGTTTTTCTGTTTCTTATAATACCACGATCGTTAGCCTCGTATAAATCAAAGACTGGATGCGGCTGAAACTCATCTTGTAAGGATAAAATTTCAATGTTGTCATCAGTGATTTACCGTTATAATGATATACACGCTGTCCCTCTGGAATATCATCGCAGAACAACGTGTAAATAAAATCTTTTCTAAACATTGCAATCCTCTCGGCATTATCTCCCTTTACACTAATATTATAACCCGCTGACGTTAATTTGCCAACAGGTATTCTAGTTTTAATGTTAATAACCGAACCTAATACATTTCCAGCGTATAAGTTATACTTTGGGTGAATTTGATATGCTTCTTGCTCACGTGCACTTGTCAGATTTACTGTCATTATATTATAGGTAATATTTTTTATCTTCAATTGATTTTTAGCGCATGCGCAGTGTGAGATAAAGTTATACTTTGGGTGAATTTGATAAATCTCTTGTTCACGTGCGCTTGTCAGATTTACTGTCATTATATTATAGGCGATTTTTTTTTATCTCTAATTGATTTTTAGCGCATGCGCAGTGTGAGGTAAAGTTATACTTTGGGTGAACTTGATATGTTTCTTGCTCACATGTGTTTGTTAGATTTGCTGTCATTATATTATAGGAGATTTTTTATCTTCAATTGATTTTTAGCGCATGCGCAGTGTGAAAAATTATCAATTAGATATTACATTATAATATAATAATGTTAAAATTACATGATATAGCTAAGAAAAGCCTTATGGGAGAACCTAATAAAATAGCGACTGCTTTTGCAGGTTTTGATAATAGTTATCAGTTTGATAATCAAAATGTTTTAGTAAATTTTAATGCAACGAATCTTTACCACCTACTACAGACAACTGTAAAACGTGAGCTCGAAAAACACAAAAGTATTAGATTATTTGTACAATATCATGTTATATTTTCAAAGTTAGTTATAACGGAAGAATCAACTAACAAGGAAATTGCAGAACCTTATATTAACGCAAAATCAAGACGTGCTTGGCTTGGGACTGATCTGTTATCACTATCTGATGAAATACACCAAGAAATCTGGAAAAAAATAGAGGAATTCGCTCAATTAGGTTCGGGTTGGAAGTTTGAAATGATCAAAGGAATATTGTTTCACACGATGAAATATAATGCATTACGAGGTAGTTCATACGTCGACCTGCCACCAAAAATAAAAAGTAAAAGATGTTGTATAAACATCAAAAACGTAGATAATAAATGTTTCCAATGGGCTGTTCTTTCCGCGCTATTTCCAGCAGAAAAAAACGCTACTCGTGTTGAAAAATATATCAGTCACGTGTCTAGATTAAATTTTAAAGATATTAACTTTCCTGTGGCAGAAAATCAAATACCAAAATTTGAAAAGCAAAATAATGTTTCAATTAACGTTTTCGGACTAGATGAAAAAGAGGATGTATACCCGAGATATATTTCAGAAAATGCTTCACAATCGACTATAAATTTACTGTACTACAAAAATCATTACGTTTGGATTAAAAACTTTAACGGACTAGTTGGTAAACAGTACAATAAAAATAGGAACAAAAAGTTCTTTTGTTACCGCTGCTTGCATGGTTGTACTAACAATGAAACATTACAAAAGCATTTGCAGTACTGTAGTGATGTGCATAGAATAACAATGCCATCTAAAAAAGATAGTGTGTTACAGTTTGTCCATCATAATCACAAACTAAAAATTCCTTTCGTTATATACGCTGATTTTGAGTGTTTACTTCAACTTGTACTTGGCGTAGAAAATAATCCTAATCAATCGAGTACAAGAAAAGTTCAAAATCATGTTCCGTGTGGAGTAGTGTACAAGGTAGTTTGTTGTACTGATTCTAGATTATCTAAACCAATCAAATTATATCGTGGTAAAAATCCAGCTATCTGGCTTCTCAAGCAGTTGATTAATGAAGTTGATAATATTACTTATCGTTTGAAAAAAGTAACACCAATGTTAAAATTAACACCTCAACAAGAATCCGATCACTAGCAAGCAGAAATTTGTCATATTTGTGAAAAAGTTTTTGACGATTACAAAAAAGTACATGACCATTGCCATTTGACTGTACAGTACCGTGGAGCGGCTCATAATCAGTGTAATTTAAAATTTCATGCTCCAGATTTTATTCCGGTTATTCTTCATAATTTTCGAGGATATGATAGCCATATTATAGTAGAAGCTTTTGGTGATCCTGATATAAAATCTCGTCTAAAACTCGATAACATCATCAAATGCATCCCAAATAATTTTGAGAAGTACATGTCAGTTACGCTAGGTAAATTGCGTTTTATTGACAACCTGCAGTTTATGGCAGCCTCGTTAGATGAGCTAGTAAAAGGTTGTAGTAAATTTGATAACCTAAGAGACTGTTTTGAAGACAAATTTAATCTACTAGCTAAAAAAGGAGTCTTTCCATACGAATACCTCGACCACTGGAGTAAATTTGATGAAATATCTTTACCTGACAAAGACAGATTTTACTCACAACTTAAAAATGAAAATATAACTGATGATGAGTACAGGTATGCACAAGATATCTGGAAAGAGTTTGATTGTGAGACTTTTGGTGATTATCATGATTTATACCTGAAAACTGACGTGTTATTATTAGCAGATGTTTTTGAAAGTTTTCGTGCTGTGAGTTATAATAATTATGGACTAGATCCTTGCTGGTATTATTCTGCCCCTGGGTTGTCATGGGATGCTTTGCTAAAGTTTAGTAAGGTAAGGATAGAATTACTGACTGATGTTGATATGTTCAATTTTATCGAAAAAGGTATCCGAGGTGGTATTAGCGTGATAACAAAAAAATATGCTGAAGCAAACAACAAATACCTGAAACAGTATAACCCTGACCTTCCTTCGAAGTATATAATTTATCTAGATTGTAATAATCTTTACGGTGGTTCGATGGCAGAACCAATGCCTTTTAGCGGATTTCATTGGATCACGGTTGATCGATTTCTATCAGAGACAGAAAAAAAGATACCCGATGATGTTTCCTATTTCGTTGAAGTTGATCTTGATTATCCAAATTCGCTACACAAATTACATAACGATTACCCTTTCTGTGCGGAATCGATGGTCATAGATTATAGTTTGTTATCAAAAGAACAACAAGCGTTAGCATCACCAAGGCAACATTCCATGGTCCAGAAACTAGTTCCAAATTTACTTGATAAGAAAAATTACGTTTTGCATTACAAAGTTTTAAAACAAGCAGTCGATGCTGGTCTTGTGTTGAGAAAAGTTCATCGTGTACTAAAATTTAATCAGTCGCCGTGGATGAGAGGTTATATTAACTCAAACACTTCAAGAAGAGCTGCAGCGAAAACAGAGTTTGAGAAAAACTTTTTTTAAACTGATGAACAATTCCGTTTTTGGTAAGACGATGGAAAATATTAGGAAACGTGTAAATATTGAAATAGTTAATGATGTCAATCGCAGAAACAAACTTGTGTCAGACGATGATTTTGTGAGCATGAAAATATTTAATGAAAATCTTGTTGCGATACAAAGAAGAAAAACAAATCTAAAACTTAACAAGCCGATCTATGTTGGAGCTGCCGTGTTAGATTTATCAAAGTGAATGATGTACGATTTTCATTACACTTTTGTTAAAAATCAGTGGCCGGTTAGTAGATTATTGTTTACTGATACTGATTCGCTCGTATATGAAATCGAATGCGAGGACATCTATCAGGACATGTACAATAATCGACATCTGTTTGATCTTTCCGATTATCCACGTGACAGTAAATTTCATGACGACACAAATAAAAAGGTTATTGGTAAGTTTAAAGATGAAATGAACTCGAGCGCTATCAAATACTTTATCGGATTACGTAGCAACATGTATGCCATATTGCTAGATAATAATAAAATAACGAAAAAAGCAAAAGGTCTGCCTCGTAATTTTGTTAAAAAGTTTATGAAATTTGATGACTACAGGTATGCGCTTGATGGTGGTGTTAGTTTTATGAGAGCTATGGCAATTCGAACTAATC
This sequence comes from Potamilus streckersoni, assembly GCA_016746295.1. NCBI lineage: Eukaryota > Metazoa > Mollusca > Bivalvia > Unionida > Unionidae > Potamilus > Potamilus streckersoni. Next base: position 3,683 of record JAEAOA010000981.1, on the reverse strand, counting down.
ATCATAAACTCGAAACAGATGTTATTATCAAACCTGGATTGTATAATTTTGATGACAAACGCTATTGTGAAAATGGGGTAGATACATTTGCCTTTGGGTATTGTCATGATGATAGATCTATACTCGATATTATCTTTTCCAACTGAAATTTTATCTAAACTTATAAAATAATGTTTGAAAATTTGATAATGACAAATAGCTACAATAGTAACATTAAATATTTAATGATGGACGGTAAACAATTGACAGTTGAATTTAATAATGAAACATCAGGTATATGTTTTAATGGACCACATGACAAGTTAAAACTTTCACTCATCAGATCTGATAACAGCGTGTATTTCAATTATATCGAACAATTGTATCAAAAGTTGTTAGCGGGATTTAAAAACTTTCACAGCCCCATTAGCCAACAAAACTATACTAAACTCACAATTGATCTCGATCGGTCAAAGGTGTATTTTATCAACAAAAAATATCCTCTGAACAAACCAGAAATGAAAGATCTGTTTGAGTCCCGTCGCTGTGTGAGCGGTAAAGTAAAATTTAGTATCTATAGTCGTGATAGTGAAGTATTTTTAATATCAACAGTTGAAACATTAATCATTGGTAATGAGATAAAATAATATCATTTTCATTCTAATGCTAGTTTAATTTCCACCTTGTTAACTGAAACGTTCTAATAGGTGTGGGAGGGGGGTGGTGGGGGGTGGTGGGCCAAAACCTTCATTTCCCTGTTTTGGAAACACTCATTTAATTTATATTTGTTTGGAGGGTAAAAAAAATGAAGTGAGCCAAAACCCTCATTTCCTAATACTACTATTTGCAATCTTTGTGAACAAAGTTCCTTCAAAGTAGCTGAAATGCAAAATACAACGAAGGATACTGATCACAAGATTTCAGTGATAATTCTTCTGTGGTTCATTCATTAGTAAAATACTGCTTTACAGTCACCAATAATTTCAACTTTTCCTTCAGATTTCACTGCCTGTTTCACGCTTTCATCATGATGTTCATGATACGCTTATATACCCTATCACGTAATGACCTTATATACAGTAGTAACTTATAAACAATAGTACTAAATATTAACATCATACTGTTCTAGTTGAAGCTACAGACATTATACGAAAATAAACTTGGTATATCTAAAGATATAGAAGAAAAAAAAATAAATAACATAACTTTACAACTAGAGATATGTAGGAGTCCAAGTAGACCGCCGACTGACAAAATGTTCTCAAATTGTTTCTATCGGTTTCTATTTGAGTCATTTATACACATACAATTTTAACTTACATCAGTGCAAATTCATGTATTTGGCTTTTCCCATCGAAAGCATTTTGCTTGTGTGGCATACGATGAACAGAACTCACTTTTTCGACGAAATGAAGAATATACATCAATAATACTCGGGTATCGTTGTTCACAAAAAAAGAAAACCGAGTACATGTATTCAAGATAGAAACTGATATCTACAAATTCCGTGACAATCCGATTAGCAAAAGACCAACTATTGCTTTTACAAATACTCATTGAATAAAACCACTCGGCTTCACCATTCTTGCTTGCCATATATGTCTTCCATTTTTCCTCCTTCCTGAGATTCCTTCCTTCAGCTCCATTATGTTCAAGTTCTTCGAAGTTCACAGCATGTCAGACATTTCACCTAACGTTGCAATGTGTTTTCTTCAGCTTGCATAAATGAAACTTTCTCTTTGGCTTCACAACATAAAGTTTCGCCTCCCTACGAGCCTGTGTTATCTAACTTTCGTCCAGAGATAGTTGCTAACTGAATCAATGTCACCTTTCTACAACCATTTCTTTATCCACAACTTTTACAATATTGGCAAGGATAACCACTGTGAAGGAGATTGAGCACAACGTTGCAACTGTATATTTCAGATTAAATATTAGTGTGGAAAAGGTGTTTCTATTCAAATTGTATTCAGACTTGTTGCCTTTCATAGTAATCATCAAAGACCGACCAGCAAACGTGTGCGACGCAGTTGACGGATACTCACTGTTCAATGCATATATTTCCACGGCCACATAATGCAATAAGTGTATGTCGTGCTTTCTTTCTGATGGAGGGATGAGTCAAGAAAAGTAACAATGATAGACGTAGATTTTCTTGGCTATACCTTTTTGAAGAATTTTTGTGCATGTCGTAGTCACGATTTTGTACTTGTTTTCGTACTAGGTGCACATTATAATAACTCAGTCGTATTTGACGAAACTGTTTCCCTGTGTCTTGTTTCAGTCAAATCTGTTGTTTCTTCGTGTGGCAGTTTCCTGTCTGTATTGAGAAATTAACATCAATTCTGAATATCCTGTAATGGAAACTTTCAAGTTTTGACACTGGAGTGTCGTGGGAAAGCTCTTGTATCTTTGGTGGGTTTTCATGCCCATTGTCAAATTGCAACAAAGTTGAGGTCTTGAACTGTGTCCTTGAGATGAAAAGAAGTTAGAGGTTTCATTGATTATTTATCATCATATTCAAGAATATGTAGGAATAAAGGCAACAATAGATTCCTTTGCAAATTGTTTAGTTAGCCGTCTTCTGTTCCACGCGATTGCCTAAAAAATGTTTATTCTTCATATATATAGTCTTAATTTCATAGGTTTTGTTTATGAAACCATTATATCAGTTTTCTCATTTTAAAAAAATATAACAAACTTGTAAAGTAGTAGGAGGGGGCGAACCCTAAAAATTTTTGCGACAAAATCGATTAAAGCCTCAGAATGCCAAATGGAGCCTTCCTACGAAATCTCATATTTTAACCAAAAAAAAATAAAGACCCCATTTTAGAAATGGAGCCTTAGCGATTTTGTCGTAAGTACATTGTCATAACCACCCTCAAATTTGCTGCCATCTACGTCGCAAATATGTTGTCATCTCGCCCTCCCTGCTGCTAAAAGGATTTCAGGGTTAATACAAATTATTTAACCAAATATTTGATCAAGTCCAATACGATATCGTGACCGAGGGTCGTGTAAATTTATTGTTATAAATCCATATGGGACTGACTGAGCATGACTAATGTAATTTTTAAATCCATTGAAGTCCATATCGGAACACCATGTCTGCCAAATATTTCGTAGCGTATGTGTATCAACGCCGTTGAATACAGCAAGAATATTGCAGTTATCGCGAATCACTTTTGGAATTTGAGTGTAGCGTTGAGTGACATATATCACGTGAGTGTTTTTATGCCTACCTCGTGAAAATATTCTAGCAGGGTTCTTTTGATTATCTAACATTACATCATCGTACACTACAAGATTGTTTATGTCTCCATCGAGATCTTCTACTGATGGTGCATCATTAATATCAGTAATAAAGTCAATTACACTTTCACCTTTAATTTCTGATGCATTTTCATTATAATTTTTTAGCACTTCATAGCACCGTTGATCATATACGGATGGTGCAACTAAATATAATTTATCCCACTTCATAAATCGCATTATCAAATTAAGCAGCAATTGTGTTTTACCCGATCCAGATGGTCCGATTATAATGGCACGGACAGAATTTGGAAGCGCTGCGTTTTGTTTCACCGGTTCTCTTCTTTTAGTCGCTGAAAAATCAATTATATTCATAACGCTATATATAAATTATGGATTTATATTGTCTTAAATGTAAACAGCGTACTGATACAACCGATCAGACAACCATT